>QVRM01005844.1:0-321977 GCA_003439945.1 Dermanyssus gallinae | reverse complement strand
TTTTCGCACCAACTAATGTATTTCTACTATTTGCTCATCATATTTTTTTGTTTCTTATAGATTCATTGATTTTGTAGAATCGTCATTCTGCGCCTGTCGTCTCCTCCGCCTCTTTGAGCTTCTCAATAACGTTGTCGTGTCATGTCCTGATGGTTCCGGACACTTGATATATATCGTAATGAATTTATCGGTTTATTGGCAAAATAAAGAGACGACTCAATACACATAGTAGATTTATATAAATATAACCAAATACCAGAGCTTTGAGAAACATTTCTGGCAGATCCTCAAAGTTATTCTAAACGATCCATGTAAAGGTTGTCGCTTCTTTTTCACTTCTCGCGAACCTTTTTTTCAGAACGACCCTAAGGACAATGCAGATAATTAATAGAGCGTACAGCGATATTTCGCACTTGATGATGTATTTGAAAAACTACTAACGGCTTACCTGAGGAAATTCTTCATTCTGAATCGCTTGCCGGACTGAACGTCACAATAAGTTTACGTCACGTCGCTCTATGTGCACTCACTTCCTTGAATAACACAAAACAGAACTACGCAAAAGGAACGCTAAAACGTCTCCCGGTTATGATGTGCTTCTGGCTTGCATTCACTAAAACAAAACAAATACACGTTTATAACTAGTATATTGATTAGACAAGTGCTTTTAAGAACAATGTAGATTATCCTCAGCTTCATGCTAAAATATATGATAAATTGACTCGTGTACAAACGCTTAATTAGAATTTAGAAGGCCACTTCTATACGTGTATAGCATCTCTCCCTTTCTCTATTTAAAGCACTTAGCACGTCATAACCACTTTGAATCCGTGTTCGACCTCTGTCAACGTGTCTTACTGGACGAGTGGACCACTGCGGTAGTCGATACGAAATGTGGCAGACCCAGTTCTTAAATTCTTCTTCTAGTTAGGTTGTTTTTGTTATACTTCTTTCTTGTCTTTTAAATAAATTTCTAAGATAAAGCATTTGGAAAATGGTCGTAAGAAATACCAACGCGAAGCGGTTGGTATCTTCCCACTTGAACTATTGTTGCTCTAAGCATTCGTAGGTAATCGCTGTACCAAGTTATATTAAAAACGAATTTACAATAGTACATGTTGTCTGCACAAAAGTTCCTAAAAATGGTTCGTGGGGTTTTGTTGTTTACGCTTGCATGTTCCTATAATGGTTTCTTGTATATCCTAAACTAGTATACTAGTCTGGGAGTATCACCTGACGAAATGCCTAAAGCTTAGAGGGACGTAACAGTTTTATCTGAATTTCGCAGCGCAGTACATATTTTTCAGCACCGAAAACCATCTAATGTTAAGCTTCTGTTTTAAACTAAAGTTCGTTTTGATTTTCAAAAAGTGTTGCTGCAACGACGTTTGCTGTAACAATCGTTAGAAAAACATTTTCTGTAATATTAAACTTCTATTGTTAAGTTCCTATTGCAAATAGATTAATCACCCCATATCACGGTGTTTTTAGTACCCTTCCATAATTTTCTTACTAACATGTGTTCGCAAATAAATTCTTCTTTGAAGTGAACGTAATTATCACTTTTCTCCGAAGTAAACGTAATTACGCGGTTTCTCGAAAAACATTATTGTTACGAAGAACGCAAACTACACGATTTCAGTAACGTTGGCAAACATACTGCTGTTGCGGGGAGATTATTTAAAGCTCTAGTAACACCGAAAACGTCTGTTTCAGAATGTGAACATTGTACTCCTAACGGTAATCTATCTCGGGGGAACTGCACGAAGTGCGAGAGTTTCATCTGAATTCCATTAGACATCAGGACGCTTAATCTACTTGCTTGGTGGTATGTCGTCATCGGTCTAGCCACGATACCCTTGCATCACATTCACTTCCATGCTTCACCATACTTGCAAAGGCAGCTTCGCGGAGGTCATAATCATGGTCGGATTTGCACAAAACCTGGTGAAACACATGTATGGCGTAACTGGCCATTCAGTAGCGATTAGGGCGATATATATCTTTCCACTCGGAAGTCTTTTCGGCATCCTTCGGCAATTTTTTTTCAGATAACTTGGATACTATGCGTGTTACTTGGTGCAATGTTCGTTCTAAACGGATCCAGCAATGTACCCAGCGAGAGCTTCTGGAGGCCGTCGATAGACCCTGGTGCTACCAGTGCTTTTCGATCTCGGTCCCCACTATGAATGTTGAACTTCTTCGCACACGGTGTCAAGGTTATGCCTAAGTACGGGCATTGGCTAACCTATTTTGGTTCCGCCCGTTTCGCCTATGCGCATCGTCTCTCGCGAGCTCGCCGTCTCGTCGAAACGTAACCGTTTTCTTTTTTCCGTCTTCACGTACAAAACCAATTTCTGCAACATAACGTTCCAGAATTGAAAACGCTTGCTGCGGATTGTATCGGCTTTTTTTCGGCGACATATATATATATACGTCATGCCAGGACAGATGAAACAAAATCAGAATTATCAACTGCTGTGGCCAGCTCCTGAGCGTCTTGGCAAGGTTGCAAGCTCATAACGAAGACTGGCGTCTAGCGAAATGCACGAGAGAATACGATGAATGCCTTACCTCTCTAAGATCGGTAGACCTTCAGTTTAATTCTACAATGCAATCAGCTACAGATATCCTCGCATCTACTCTCCACCAAGTGAGTCATCACATCACGAAGTCCACTCAAGTAAGACAAATTACAAACGCCAATAATCATCATACTTTTCATTGTTATGACAGCGTGTGCAAAAGGAGCTTCCGCGGCAGGGCGGGTGCCCTCACCTAGGTAGACATTCGACTCAATGATAATGCTATATCAAATGGTATATATTTGAGCATCAAAATTGTGACTTCTAATAAACAAAATAAGTACGAACAATAATCGTCAGTATCGCTACCATCGCCATACCATCATAGCCATCATCAACACCACACCAGTAATAGCAATGACGTGGGGGCGAATCCGCCGAGACGGTGAAGGTCGTCCGAGTAGGGTGGCGCACGCGGTGGACGTCAGCTACGAGACGAAGTGCTCCCATGAGCATTCCCGTTGCATGCTCCAGCCATTGGCTCGAATGATACAATGATTGCCGTGGTCGTAGTCATTGAAGAAGACATCGATTATCTATCTGCAAGGAAGCAGCAGGCGGGAAAGGGCTGGCCACAAGAATGGAAATAAACGAACATATAATGGCATATTTGCTGCATACGCGAGTGTCCTCCAGGGAAGAGCACGTGTCCGGGCTCCGCGACTTCTTCCTCCGCTCCTACTCCACCTGCTGTTGTGTAGTGTTTTGCCTGCACATAGCCCCTGCCAGAATTTGCTTGCTAGAATCTACTCTGGCTTCATGTCAGTCCTTCTTTTGCGTCAAGAGCACACTTTAAAAGTCTATACAGGGCCGATTTTTTTTCTCTTATAAAAATTAACTCCGATAGACTACTGATCAAACAAAGTGTAAACTATGACCGGGTAAAATGCGACAGCCCCATGTCGCAAGTTTCCACACCTGCAAGCTGATCCAGTGTTGCGTCCAAAGGTTCTACACCTGCTACAGCCTCTCAGTTTTTGCTTCCGGCAAAACCGTAGACATTTTTAAAGACCCGTCAGGGATGGGTTTTAATAGGCATAATCAAACATGTTCTTCTAGTTATTATTTCTTATTAATATGTTAGTCATTATTTCTAGTGTATTGGCCAGTGGAAGACTAGAGAATTCACAGTCAGGATAGTTTCTGTAATCAGCTAACATTACAGCAATGACGGCAATAAAATGTTTAGAAACGGGCTTCCAAGGTTTGTGCTACTTTGTACCTAACCCACATTTGATTGCTAACATAATTTGAGAGTAATATAAAATCCAGCAACATACCTCTCGTAAAACCTTGTACTTTGGGGCTCTATATATATATATATATATATATATATATATATATATATATATATATATATATATATATATTATATATATATATATATATATATACATATATATGGAACGCTTGTCAAATTTTCAACTGTTGTCGTCCTTGTAATGGTAGCAGCGATGTGAGTCTTTTGAGAAGAAGTTGTATATTTATATATATATAAATACATATATTCTTTGCAACGATAATTCGGAGGACGAAGGTGATGTGCGGCCGAATTACCTTCGATCCCAAATGGTGGCGTTAGAACTGATTGCAAGCGTCCAAGCAAATTTCAAGAACTTAGTTTGCTTATAAAAAAAGAGAAATATGACGCCAATAAGCTAGATCTATTTTGTGGAGGAGGGAGAATGCACTAAGCTAAATCTGGACGTTGCAAACTGGAATATATTTTTCAAGCATGCTTACCCGTGGACTCTATGTACACTAAACTTTCTCATACAGTTACCTATGCCGTGGCAAATCTGCCGCGGCATTGTCTATTGACAGACATGCTCAATACGTGGTTTATTTTCGGAACTGCATTTATCGTATTATTATTATTATTATAGATGCACAAACGGCGCCTATACGCGCATCCTCTTGAAGACCACGTTGTAATGGCGTTCGGCCTCGAGTCATCTGGCGTTTGGGGCAAGAATGCACTCAAACTGGCAAAAAAGCTTGGAAAGAAGCTATTTGAGGCCACAGAGGAGCCAAGATCGACCGCGTTCCTCCGACAGAGAGTGTCATTAGAATTACAGAGAGGCAACGCCAAGATGATGCTGAGTAGTCACCGACACTCAAGCAATAAGAATACTATATGCCCTTGTTCAAAAAAAATATTATTATTATTATTTTTATTTACAACGCTATATAAGGACTAGCGACAGGGAATACCAATTGGGTTCTCTCCTAAATGAAAGGTGCCTGTCAGTGCTTAGTCACTCAGTCACAATTGCTTGTAGTATTGAATTCCGCCTTTCTTATGCTGATCGGTGATTGGCAAAAAGGCATTAGCAATAGCGCATTGGCGTCGTCATAATTCGATCCACGTTCAAGGGATTATCGCGCGCCATAGTCTCTCCAAATGCATCGTCTACCCGAGAGGAATAGATATCGATTTGGCATATGTAATACATACGGGACGTCATTTAGCAGCGAACGACTGTGATCACTTGCTAAGAGTAAGATTCGTCTATCGTTGTCTTCGCCGTCGTAGTAGAACTAGTCATCGTCGTCGTAGTTGTAGTAGTAGTAGTAATAGTTGTAATAACAGAAACAGCAGCTCAGCAGCGGGGGCGATCTATAGAGGACTTCTACACAAACGATCAAAGCTCCGCTGTGTTGCCACGAGCGGGTAATCGTCTACCGCTAATTAATGTTTGCCACGCCGTTTACCAAGCTGACGCCCTTCGGAACGTTGCTAGGCAGCGATACCGGCAGCGACCGGCAACATTTCCCGACTGTACCGCATCCAGTTAGCCACTGTAGCGTAGCATGCGTGGCTCCCGTAGGGAACTGATGTCTGCTGTGTTTACATACGCCAGTGGCGCGCTTGTTTCGCCTCATTCGGCTGACATGCGCGAGGCTCTGCCGACTCTCGCAAGCCCCCCCCCCCCAACGTAACGAGGTGGCAAAGCGTCTTTCTTTCTATACAGGGTGATTCGTTCTGATTCTGATGCGGCTATGGTGATACGTACATTGACTGTGTGGAAGTGTGTGACGTCAAAGAGGAAAGCAGGATAACTAAACTATGATGTTTCAGTTTTCTTTTCTCTTAGTGTACAGGTATAAACAAAACAAACATACACACAAATCTGTTATATGTTATTGTACATAATGCATATCTAATAAAGGTAAAATAAATTTATATATATATATATATATATATATATATATATTACCTGTATTTGCTCTGTGCAATCTTTACTATAGCTTATAAAATATTATATGTTAGGCCTAATCGGCACCCAATATGTGAGGTAGTGTACGAAGAAACTTCATTAATTAAAAAAGCATAGGATGTTGTTGGCAACAGTTAAATCCTATCGTCCGTTTGCAACACGGATCTGGTTCCTTCAAAGTGCTCTAACAAGAAAGGGGCAATGCGTTAGAGAATAGGATTTTAAAATATGCACACATGAGGGATTGAGAGGCGCAAGGTAGCCCGGAAACTGGACCAGGACGTCTATCTCTACACACAGGTCCAACTTTAAAAATATCACGACAAGATAACCCATTATCCCATGCAGGTCCTGACGGATGACACATGGTTCCAAGAGCTCCCGTGTCTTCTAGGACACAATCGAGAAGGATGATGGTATCAAAGGCCCGGCACATAATTTGAGAGAGCGCAGGTGGAACGAAACTCACGACGTCGACGTTTCGCAGATAAAACAATATCTTCTGTGTAGACATAACGGTAGACGGCACTGAAAAAACTGGACAAGCGCTACTAGTCAGTGAGATCTATAGGTAACTAGTATTTCACTGGAAAATGTTCCAGATTGCGGTGTATTCGGACTCAGAAGAAGGAACCTTTGTAAGATTAGTGATCATACGTACATTCTCGTATAGCGCCCACGGAAACGTTGCACACTTATTCTTACGGCATCTCGCTTCATTTGGGCTAGAGTAGATTAGATCTATAACATAATAAAGGTGGGTGTTGAAATGCAACGTATGCAAACGCTTAATCATATATTAAACTTGTTATCATATATAAAACTTAATTACATTGTTGTTTGTGTTACTTAAACTAGAAGAAAACCACTTTTAGGTCCACAAGTTATTAATATTAACAAGCAACAGCTGTTGTTGCAGCCTACACGCGGCAACGTAGGAAATGGCCGGGGGGAGATTCCTTAAAATGTTAGCTTGTTAGCAGCACTTTGCGTAAGCGGCAGAGTAGCTACACCTTCTGGCGTAGCAGTGTATCGGAAATGTATGGAAGTTTTATTTTACGGCAAGTTTTACTTATGGCGAATCTTTAGCCTCATACCTTCATGACAGCTTCTGTACGCCACCGAGAAAGTACTGTTTGATAAGTCTTTTATCTTAGGAAAAAGTTCAACGTCTTTTGGGAACAGAAATTCTACTTGCGTTGTATAGGTGTCTAAACTATCTTCTACCCTCAGTTTTTAATGTAAATCGGTTGTTATAGGCTAACATTTAGGTGTTTGTTTAGCTATTATATCTATATAACATGACAAAAATAAAAACATAAAACGTTTGTTTGGCTTATGTGGTATCTATCACAGAAACTCCCACATTTAGAGAATTTACAACTATCGCTTGTCATGGAAACCCCGCTCCGCACAGAGGTTGTGGTGAAAACCATGAATGGCGAATCGGGTCACAATATGTCTGTTTAGCCTAGGTGTTCCTTTCCACCCACTATTCCTCATTGCCCCTGTGTTAAGGAACTCTACGTCAATGTCCGCCACTTCGACCTCCCAATCCCTGCGGTTTGCAAGAAAGGCCTTCGTCACGGGTAGATTGAAGCGACGTTGCAGGTCCTCAGAGAGCAGAGACGTGTCCGCGAGGAGATATACGTAGCGGTTCCAAGCCGTCAGATGTAGACCCAGAGCTCGTTTGAGGAAGGAGGCCTTGACGCGAGGTGATCCCAGGTGACTATCACCCCATAGGTTGCGATCGGAGCTATCTTGAGTTCGAACAGTCTGAGTGCCGTCTTCAGCGATAGTCTGTTCGGAGATTTGATCGCCCATGCCGCCGCCAGTGCCTTCCTGCACCTCTCAGATATGTGCGCGGAGAAGATTGGACTGATTCGGATTATGCTTTTGCAAGGTTGGCGGAAATGTAATTTGTTCTTTGTTGTTTCTTCTCTGTTTGGTGTGCTTACTTACAGTAAGTAGTTAACGAGCATGTAAGAAATATCAGCGCATACAATGGGAGTGCAGTGTTTATTTTAAGCTTATTTTAAACATTCGCACGTAATTTTAACTACTGTATAACGTTATGACTTCTTTGCGTGGTGGGTGTTCGAGGGCTACCATGCTTAATATTAAGAAATCTAAGCGCTTGATCTACCCAGATGGATTACTGAAGTTAATCCGTCAGTTACTGACCCAATAACCTACGGTTGTTCAGCAGGTCCCTGTGCGAGCCACTAACCCGGCTAAGTTGTTGACAGTTTGCCCGGCAACGAATGCTGCCAAAGAGGTTCCGGTGTTAAATACGAAGTAGTAAAAACGAATCAGCGGGATACGAACATGCACCCATATGTGAAAATAGCGCAATAGGGTCGTATTGCGCTACCACCTAAACATAGACAGAGTTTGTTGATTGCTCGCAGTTTGTCTAGTTACCGAGTGTGAGTCGAAACGGCGACCCCTCGTAAAAACGTTCAGGATAATTTTTTTCTGTGTGCGATTACGGCAATTCTAAGGAAGATTTTACCGCAAGTCAGGCCCGTTTATCAGCAAGCATTGTTGAATGTTATATTCAACGCGCCTGAACCTAATCGAATATGTGTCGTACCGATTATGCAAGTCATTTTGTACGTCGAAAAATAATTTTTTCATTACTTGAGCAGTTACAAAATAAAAATGGATCATGTCACGGTCATACTATATTTGTACTCTCCTCATATTCAAACATTTTAAAATGAAAGGCATATCTTGAATGTCTGACAATAACTCTCTATAAATGTATCAAAAATTAAAGCGATGAATTTTCGCTATTATAAGTCGTTTATTGCATTTTTTCATACCTTGGAGTAGTCTTCTTAATGCAATAATTGAATTTCACCAAATATATTGAAGAAAAGCTAGCAAGGGCAATTTGTCATTTTATCGTATTCTAAAGCCTTATCGGTTGTCGCTCTTAGCCTTTTTGTTTTAAATTAGGATTGCACCGACCGCTGCTTGCGGGATACAGGTATGACGCCACTTATCCAAGGCGAACTTGAAAGTATTCGACAAAATTGAATATAAGTTTTCTAAAAAGAGAGTGCTAGGAGTCCACCGTACGAGCCGTTACCGGCTAGTCTATCTGTTGGTTCCGACACCAATCCTTGTGGAGGAACTCAGAACGATGTATGCTTTACCGAGGGCGGAGGCCATCGAATCAATTTTTTTGCGGAGTGAGAATTTATTTTGCAAATGTTAATTGGCGTTTTCATGAAACTAGAACAATGACCACTAGCTACCATAAAAGCGACCATGTTTGAAAAAAAGATACTTCGTTACCGGGTTTGCAATACATGAATCTCACATGCAGTTTTGTACACAAAATGAGTTTCACAAAATAACGACCAAGTGCAAATGCAAGCTACGTGGAGAATCGTGTGATCTGTGTCACCTTCAACAGTGCACAAGGGTGATGCCGCTGACGAAAGTGATGCAGGAGAGCTGTAATACAAACATAAATAACGCAAACGCTTATTAATCAATAATTAAATACTTTGAATAACAAAAAAGTGCAACTACGCACCTGGTGTTTGATAATCTAGGGATTTGATTTAATAGTTTGCGCTGAACGTAATCTACTGGCTTCACGCACTCACGCGCCTGCAATGAGCTCATTCATCATGATCCTGCCCGAACCTAGACAACGTGCGCAGTGTCCTTTCATAGCGGATAGCATTGACGAGGCGGTAGTCTTCAATGACCTTGATGCCACCGGGAAGGGTACGCGTGAGGGATAGCTCAGAGCATGAGTGATAACCTCCTCGATTCGATTTTTCCTTGCGCCCCATTGCGCATTATCTACCCAATTTACCTCCGACATCGTGTCACAATACTGTACTTTATTGCGAAGCCTTATTTCATTAGCTGGCTCGCTAGGTTTAGTCTCCGTCTAAGATCATGGCCGAGATGTGGCCGCGACTCTCTCAAACCCGCGCCGTGAAGCGAACGTAGACGACAATAACAGGCTCATATTTCTAGGCTAATAGAACAGAGGAAATTCAGAACCTAGGCATAGGCCACCACGGCGGACATCGCTTTTCTACCTGTATACACCTGTGGACTAAATTCCCGTACTTAGGGTAAACGATAAACGCATATATATATATATATATATATATATATATATATATATATATATATATATATATATATATATATATATATACAGGGTATTTCAGGAATATTTGATATTAGGAATTGTAGAGCTCGTTAAGGCAAATATTTTTTTCCAATGGAACATGGTCTCTAAAAGGCCCTGTTTCGGAATGAGAGTTAAATTACTATCATTTGTGACATTGGTGTTTTTGCCCGACATAGGAGCATAGAATGTGCTGTTGCGAGACAACCAGGTTTCCTAGACAGAAGCTAAACACACCGCCGTGTTCGAGAAAATGCTTCTTTCGAAGAACTCATAAGGCCGGTCAGAAGATGCTACATGGTCGCTTAGAAGAGAATTCGCCAAATGAAGTTATTTTATTAACCTTCACGTCCAGTACCTCAAATGCATTACCTTACAACCACTTACAGCGCTCTAAACTAACATATTCAGGCGCATTTCATGACGATCATTTTGGTACCAAACTTACGGCAATGCGAGCTGTGGTTGCGGAGTAATTACGATTTTGTGGTGGGATGTCCAGATTAAGTGCATGTAAAATGACTGTGTGGCGACGTTCACTACCGCCGACGTGTCGCGCGACAGCCGCAGCGCGTCATTGTACGTGCACTTACGCACGGCATGTCACAAATTGTAGTAATTTAACTCTCATTCCGAAACAGGGCCTCTTAGAGACCATGTTCCATTGGAAAAAATATTTGCCTTAACGAGCTCTACAATTCCATATATCGTTGATCAAATATTCCTGTAATACCCTGTATATATATATATATATATATATATACATATATATAAATAAATAAATAAATTATATACCTCATACATGTAATTGCGAATTCATTCAGATTGGAATACGCTCCATTTTATTAATAACAGTATCTCAAATAAAACAGAAGGGCATAAATATTACTGCACTAGATATACTAGTATAATCATATAGTAGGTGTATATATAGTAGGCGAGGCTCTCTTTTACAATCGGACGGATAAAAGCCTTTCAGATCGTGGCTACTGGATGAAAAACAGGTTTGCGCTTGGGAGGATTTCATAGTGGATGTGTCGCAAATAGAATACACGTCTTTAAGGTCATAACGCAGAGCCTCTCAGAGGGGGCAGAACCGTCAGAAGTGTACCAACTAGAATTCACAAAATTGCCACCGATACAACTGTTTACCCGTTTCCGGTGAGCAGAGAGACTACAACGTTTTTGCGTGAAGCCAACAACCTTAAATCGTCGCAGGAAACTCAAACGACCTTGCCCAGTGCTGGGTCGCAACACGTTTACCGTTGGACTCGGTTAGGCTCAATGCCTGTCAATGCTGTCCGCGTGGGTCCTCGTCGCCATACATTATCGGACATTATCGGTCTGACGCTTCACTAGTCCAACACTTCCGGCTCTGGGTAAAGTTTGCAAGACTGTCTCTCGCAGCGCCTAACGCACCACCCGTCGGGTCAGGGCAGCATGGCTCAGGACGGCCGGCACTGTCCAGTCTCTCTCTCTCTCTCTATAGACGAATGTGGTCTCTACCCCGTCTAGCAGCCTATTTCTCTTGTGAGTAGCGAGATTCTCTGACCTTTCCGAGCAGCGAGCGCCACTGCCGGATAAATATGACGCTTACTGGCAGACGTGTCCTCGTAGTTTCCGTTGCGTGTCGCTCGAAATGAGTAGCGCTATCGTGTCACAACAGGTCCATCATGTCCACAAGTTAGCTGGGGGCTTCGTTGGTTCTGTTCATTACTTTATGACATGAGCTGGGTTGCTTCATTGTGGATCGGCACGCCCTTCATATGGAACTTATAACTATAAGTAATTTCAGCATTATATATATATATATATATATATATATATACATATATATAATGTTGGTTTACATACTGCGTGTAGAGGGACAACACACATCCACATATATTTATATTCTCACGGTTCCAAAAGCCGAGTCAACGGAACTACTCTATTGCATTGTTGGAGGTGATGTATGTCGCACTGTCGCCCGCAGAGTTTGCACAAGCACAATGCTGATATTTCATGCAAGTACTCTCAAAAACAGTTCTCCATGTAGACAAGACAGCCATGTAAAACAAATCGTGCGATTAAGTGTCTATTCTCATAATTGCACAAACTACACGTCATTGCCTAAATTTCGTAACACAGCGGGTTAATGTCTGCCATCTAATTCTTCCATACAAACATACACTAGTTGAAAGCTCTCGTTTTCTGTAGAACGTGCATCTTCTGTAGATCTTCAACAAATACCCGAGACGACGCCAGTAAATCGACTAGTCTGCTGAGGCTAGTGCAGTGGACTCTTAGCGCCTTCCTCAAGTGGCTTAATTTGGTCAAGCGCTCTAAAATTTATTTTCAAGGCCATATTACCTGTATCCGTACGAAGAAGCGGTGGGCGTGATCTTCAGCTTTAAGAGACTTACGGTAACCCCCACTGGTAGTCTTTAAGGATTTCGGATACTCTTAAAAAATTGTTGTCCTCTCCATAGGCGTTTCAGCAATGTGCCTCAATAAGTTTGTACC
Source organism: Dermanyssus gallinae (assembly GCA_003439945.1). NCBI lineage: Eukaryota > Metazoa > Arthropoda > Arachnida > Mesostigmata > Dermanyssidae > Dermanyssus > Dermanyssus gallinae. The sequence goes on along the minus strand of QVRM01005844.1, from coordinate 309,501 downwards.
TTAAGTTGAAAATCTGACTCCTAGGTAGGAGATGTGTGAGACAAATTCTATACGTTTTAAACTCAACCGAAGATCGTTGGTACCAGCCCATTTACTCCACGTCGATTCCATTGCCTTTGTTTTATTTATATTTATCCTAAACGTGTTCTAGCAGACGTAATGTAGCAAGCTTGCAAAGGAATGTTGCAAGTACCGGCTGTAAGAGTAAAGTGTCAAATCGTCTGCAAACGTCCACCAAACGGCAGGGCACTGAAATGATAGCCCTGAGCAACACCAGTGGCCTGTATGATCACCGTTCAGTAGCTTCATTATTTGTAATGACTATTATTTTCCGGAAAAAAAGCGTTTAATAGGTTAAATGCCAGACAGATGTTACAGAGGGTCGGCGGCTCTGGCACCGAGAGTCCCTGTTTTTATCCCGGCACGACACAGACTTTCCATACATAATTTTTAAGATTTATAAATTTCAGGTCCCAGTTAATTTACATATTGTTGAGATGTTAAAGTGCGAAATATGATATTGTGGAGAACGTTCAGGTGTTCCAAATGTAAATTTTGTATGTATTCGGTTTTTCTTAAAAGCACACATATCTCATTTCAGACTGTTCATCAGCTACTAAAATAAATACATATTGTTTAATTCGAAATAACATTGCACTTCAAGATGATACCAACTATTGAAACAATCCAATTAAAGCTGAATTTGCTGCGTACAGTACCTTATGAATGTTTGGTTTCGGAGTGGGAAGCTAAAGTCAAACAGGCCAGATTGGAGGTCGGGGGATTTGGACGTTACTAATATCTTGGTCTGGTCTAGCATGCGACAATCGCCATGTAAATACAAGGTGCATAGTGCATAGCTACCACTATCTGGCATGTTTAAACACCGCCTTTCACGAAAAGCATGAATTGTGCACCTGCCGGTTCTGCCTGCAGAGGTGTGCCAAGTACCGTGCAGTAAAATGTACAGCACTACAGTAAAAACTTCCTACAACTTCTCTCGCCAGAGGCGTAAAAGATCATGAAGAACCCCTTATGACGTGCATATCATACTTAATTTGTGTAGAATAGGCATAATTCAAAAACTACACATAAATTTCATTTTTAAATGTAAAGGATATCTCTAAACCTGTTTTACACATTCATTTTTGTTGGCAAATTTAGACGTACGCAATTTGTTTCTTATATAGGCCTTCTTCTTGAGTCGGCTAGATTTACACATCGGATGCTAGCTATTGTAAACATGTTTTTCTACGCTATACTTTCAGGGATCTAAGTTAGTGCAACGTAGGCATCCAGGTAACATAAATGCCAACCCTCTTTACGTACTTTATTTTTGTTTAGTATATATGATAGATTTCTTTTTCGTATACTACAGGTAGTTCCATAAGTTCTTAGAATGAAAACCGAGAATTTTCCAAATCATGTTTTTAAATTTTTCTTATTCGATATACTCCCCGAGAAGCTCAATACACTTTTCCCACCGAGATTTCAGAGCTTTCATACCTCTTGAGTAGAATTCCGCGTCGTTAGACTGAAAATAGGCATTGACAGCAGCCTTAACCTCTTCATTGCTGGAAAAACGCTTTCCACCGAGACTATTCTTCAAATGTCCGAAGAGGAAATAATCAGAGGGGGCCAGGTCTGGAGAATAGGAGGGTTGTTCAATAAGTTCGAACCTCAGTTGGGCCAGTTTTGCCGATGCTTGCCGGGACTTGTGTGCAGGAGCATTGCCCTGGTGAAACGGGACAACCTTCTTCTGCAAAGCGGGCCGTTTCACGATGAGTTCTTGCTAACGGCAGTCCAACAGTCTTGCATAATATTCTCCTGTGATCGTTTTACAGCTCTCAAGGTAGTCGACCAGCATTATTCTACGTTGGTCTTAAAAAACTGTAGCCATCACCTTTCCGGTCAATGCCGTCGTCCGCACCCTCTTCAGAGGTCCTTCATCAGGTGCACACCATTGGCAAGATGCTTCTTGGGTCTCGGGAGTGTAGTGATGAACCCGGCTTTCATCGACGGTCATGAATCTGCACCAAAAATCCGACAGATTGTTCGACATCTTGGCCAAATTTCGCTGTAAAGCCAAAACAGGCGCGTCTTCTTGGCCTTGGTTGAGCAAATGCGGCAGCCATTTTGCTCTAAGCTCTTTCATCTTCAAGTTTTAGTAGGTAAAAAGTAGGATAAAATGCACACTGCCTAAACTAATCCCTAATGCCTCCGCTATTTCCTTAATGTTCATTCGCTTATCTGTGCCAAGAATTTTTCGCACTTTCTCTACGTTTTCCTCATCAGTTGCCGTTTTTTGGCCTCCTGGACGTAGTTCATCCTCGGTGCTCCTGCGACCCTCTTTTTAACACATTAATCCAGTTGGAAACAGTGGCAAAACATGGCGCAGAGTTACTGTACGTCTCGTCTAACTCAATTTTTACTTGGGTCGCATTCCAACCTTTGAAATAAAAATGCTTGATAACCACTCGAAACTCTTTTTTCTCCATTTTTAAAAATCACGCCGATACGTTGCACGGGAAAAGCTATCAAACGAAATCGCAACGGCCAATCACCATAATATATTGAGTGCTAGCAGTCGAAAAGTTGCAGTTCCTATTAGCGGTGAAAGCGTGCCAAAATTCGAATTCTAAAAAGCTCATTCTAAGAACTTATTGAACTACCTGTACATTATGTATGTGTGGTATACTTTATTATTGTAAGGTTGCTATGTAACGCACGATCAATTATAATGTTCTCATGTTTAAATAACAGGTAACCTCTCGGAGTAGGATCTAGTATCATATCAATCATATCATATTGCCTTTATTGAAAAAGGGGTATTACAATAGAAGCAAAGTCGTTTCGAATCCGTGAATGACGTGCAATTCTCCAAGCAGATGAGCTGTTCACAACGTCCATGGAGTAGGTCGAGACGCCGCTCAGGAGATTATTTGGTCTACTTGGTAATGAGATTCTGATGCATCAGCTGTTTAAACATGTGGTAATCGGTGTGGGATATTCGTTTACACTAGGCCAGATGATACGGTGACGCTCGCGTGTTAGACAGCACCGACGAGCAACTCGTTTTACGAATTTATCCTATCCGCTCTGTAAAAAGTCATCATCTCTTCTATAGAATGACACTCATACGTGAGCACCCAATAAATCTATTTTGGTACTACTACAGTTTGATACAGCCTAAAGTCCACATTATGATCCTGTACAATGAAGGAATGCATTATGAGATTGCACATTCGAGACGCGGCTTTCCTCGACATTCTCGGCCATGTAAGGTTTAAACTTCATTTGGTGGTTGAAAATTACCCCAAGCTCGATGCAGAGTGAGACTTTACAAGTGGGTTGGACATTTTGCCTAGACTGAACAATAATTGGCATTGTACGGTATACTTATCAAAATTTATTTCATAAGCAATACTTTTAGGTACCAGTCCATATTATCTTTACGACTGGGAAAGCCTTAGTCGAATAATTTAAAGGTTAGTGAACGACATAGCTAAAAATGAACCGGTAAATTACGATCACTAGCTTAGCACCATGGTTTTAGAGAGATTTTTTCAAAATACCTTTATTCTACGTATATGTTTTATATCAGTAATGTCTAAAACAGTTCGTGGATTATATGTGTATATTGAAAGAAGGCAAAAGAAAACAATAAAGAAATTGTCATCGGTAACTAGAGATACCTTACTTTGCCAAACTAAAGGCCCCCAATTTTTCTTGCCGGGCACGAACTTAATCCTAACGCTTGTAAATCTTTGTGTTCACCTGGTGTATATTAATATTGCTGTGTATACTGCTCCCTTTAATCCAACGACAGTGATTCTGCTCGAATCGAGAAATATCTAACTCTGCCAACTAAACAAATAATTCTGTACCAATATTGATTTTTCCGAACCACTTTGGACGCATTAAATATAAGCTTCATTGCTAGTCAATTGCCAAAATGCGTGAAGACATAAACCTAGGTGTTACTTTTAATCGCAAAATAAAATGTGCAACTTTATACTTAAGACGTAATTGCTACAAGTTATGTCAACCTGTCACTTGTATGTAAAATGCCTTCGTTGTGCCAAAAACAATGTACTGTGTTTACGCATGGGCTTCGTTCCTCAAAAGAAGTTACAAAAAGTTGTGTATTTACTACAACGTGTAATAATAAGTTTGCTAAACGGCATCTTAACGCGAGTTCTTGTAAATTGTGTAACTTCATAGAGCATCCACGAGTTACAAGAACGTATGAACCTGTGAATGTCCCCGACACCATAGGTCACGGGGATATTTACAGGTTTTTCACATAAAATTGAATAACCAACAGCGGATTCATGCAATCCCTAAAAGTTGCTTGAGTTGTCAATGCCAAATGCAATGTTGTTTGGAGCCGCTTTGTGTATCTAATGTCAGTCTGTGCAGTGATTTTTGAGATAATTAAATTAAGGATGAAAATGCTTTACGGCATAATGCATGACGTGCCGACTCGTCCTATAAACAACATTTCGTTGTACGCTAGATTTTGCTTCTGCCTTTATTAAGTCAAGATCTGCTTCTGTCGTTCGGGCTTCTCATTGTCAAAATATTACTCAGCCAGGGGGTATACTAGCCTGTTCTGGGTAGATCTGTGGAGCTCTACAACCAGCTCAGAAAGAGCCGATTTTACACATTTAAACGTTTTTACTTGAGCTACATGTAAACGCCTCTTGGCTTTGCTTTTTGGTCGCGCGGCAATTTGCTGCTTAGGTCAATCACAGATGGATATGCAATCTCAAGCGGGTATATATCATTGTAATCAAGCGAGAGTCCCGTTGAATCCTACATAAACTGTCTCGTTAACTGCTAAGCCCTTGGCATAAATAAATACATTTCTACAAAAGACTTTATTGTTTTCAGAGTAACACGGAAAAGGAGGCCGTTAAAGAAGGCCGAAAATACTAAGAACTCATAAATGTCCCCTAACGATATCGTTGTTAAAATGCAAAAATCAGGCACTAGTGCTACTCTAACAGCAACGCTGATGCAATTGCGCCCGTGCCGGTCACGCTTCGTGTCATAGTAAACGTACGCAAAAAAATAACCTAGCATTAGCATTAGCATAAGGAATAAACTGAGAGTGTAAATAACTGTGAACTTAGATTTTAGCTGCCGTACAACCCAGGTAACGATTTGGCTTGGGCGGCTGACGCGCGGTTCTAGGAAAAAGTCGCGAGTCGTCATCGCGCCTAGTAATCCTGCTCCAATGGAATTATTTACATATTTATTTTGATTGATAATATCGTATTGAGTATTGCCCTGCCAAGACATTCTTTTGCTTGAAAAAGACCAACTAAAACCAGTGTGAGCACGATTAAAGTGACTAAAATGTAAAGCAAAGTTTGAGCATTTATATATATATATATATATATATATATATATATATATATATATAAGTCACATTTACTTTGTGTTTTTTTGGGCATTTATAGTAACAAGTCGGTTCGATTGTGCATAAAGCCCCCCCTTGAGGAGCCTTCAAGATATACCCTAGTTCATACACGGCCGTCCGATGGGAAATAAGGAGACTCGCGCTGAGAGATTTTAACGCAGTGAAAAATCTTGAAGATCTTACGTGTACTTCCTAGCAAAGTTTTTTGTTACATCAGTATTAGCCGTGAGGTCTACTACGCATATACTGTCTTTACGTCTCCCCAGCTTGTTTACCGAGCCGTACGTCAGAAGCTTCAGCTAAAAAATACAGTCGGTTGAGAGAGTAAAGATCAGATATTCTAAACAGCTGCGGTCTATTCGCAATAGGTTCTCCTCTCAATATATCTCAGCAATATGTGCTCCCAAGCAAATCGGCAAACCAGAATATTTTGACCTTTATTCTCAAAATTGCAGCCGACCGTTCTACCCCAGCTTAGGAAAACGAAATTGTTTGAGCACTCATTTGAGACCAACCCAAATGACCTAGTCTTTCAGTATTTGATTTTTTCTAAAGCTGTGGTTAAAACGGAGCGCAATAACGGTCTGTTTGCATTGGGGGCCGCCAGATGGGCATGTTCACACCCAATACACCGTAAGATGCTTCATGGTTGAGCTTATGTTTTAGTCATACATTGTAAGCTAGTTATGTCACACTATGTTATTCTGTCCATACATCCCTTATTTGATAAAACAGGTATCTTCTATGTGATGTTTTGTTATGCTCGGTAATATTGTGAAATGTTATAGTTGTGCAAAAAACCTACTTGTAAACAAGTTCCTATGCCGGCCAATATCATTATTGAAAAACAACATATGCTGCTGCACTTAGAGGTATAACTACTTCTGAGGATGGAGACCCATCAATAAGTTTAATTAGGCCCAGGAACCTACCTCTAACGCGGCGCTAGAAAAGAGGAGTGATCTCTCCGATACCCAATATGGGTTTCGGCGAGGCAACCGAGCACATCTCCAACACGCGGGGCAAGAGACAACCGCGTAGTGTGGAACACGTAACTATGTTCTGCTTATTTTGTCGAACGTCAAGAACGCGTTCCATATGGTAAACTGGGGCATAAATATGAGGGCTTTAGAAGATTGCCAGATTCCGCCATACCTCATTCGAATCGTGTTGTTTTACTTATACAAGCGCGCGCTGGCCTACGAGGAGCGGCACACCCATAAGATTACGGCGGGGGTCCTGCAGGCTTTGTCCTCAGTCGGGCTCATTGGAACATCGCTTACGACGGAGTCCTGCGCACCTCCGATCTGCCGGATCGAAGCATCGCTGAAGACGACCTTGAACTTGCCCCGCAGAAGACGGAGGCGTTTTATCTGACTGGCCGTAAGAAGATCTGCGGAATCAATCTAGAGGTGGCAGGTCACCTCATTACCCTGAAGAAACAGGCAAAATACCTAGATGTGCAGCTGGCACTGGCCTTGCAGGAAAGGCGGACATCGAATATGTCGCCAAGAAGGTAGCGCAGGTCTCGCGCAATCTCTCAAGGATTCTGCCAAGGGAGGGGGCCGGGAATGCTAGCGGTCGTAAAGAAATCCACGGCCTTGTACGTGACCCGGGTCTAGACTGACCTAGCACTACGAATCCAACGTAACCGCCAAGTTCTCCGTGCCGCCCAGCGCACTATGGCCATGTGCATTTGCAGAGCCTACAAGACCGTTCGTGCTGACGTCCTGCTGGTGCTATCGCGTCATCTTCCGTGGGGCCTACTCGCGGGCAAGCGTGCCAAGTAGAGGCTGGATGGGATCTCACCTGGACTCAGGCAAAGGATTCGACTGGGCCGCCACTGGGTCAACCCCCCCCCCCCCCTCCCCGCCCCCCGGCGATACGCGGGGTATGTGGACCCGCAGCCTCATCCCGGATTTACAAGCCTAATACGGGAGCTTGACACCGGGACCGCTCACGTACTTCGCCACACAGGCTCTGACGGGTCATGGCCAGTTTCAGATCTACATGCAGAAAATAGAGAAATCCCTGCCAAACATCTGCATTCTATGTAACTCTGGTCTCTCAGACACGGTAGATTACACAGATGCCGACTGTCCCTCGCTCTCCCGACATCGCCACAACTCAGGCTACGTAGGGGCTGGACAGAGAACGGCGGAGATCGTGTCCGCATGCGGGAGATGGTTGGGAGAGGTGGTATTTAGTGGGCATCACACGCGGATAGGATTAAGTCATACACTCTCCGCCGGTGCTGAGCCCCACGCTACCCGCCAATTTTACCAGCGAGAGTGCGTAAAAACATTTTTCCCTCTTAAGAAAAGAACCCACCGAAAAACGAGTGTCGCAACACCAACGAGCTGTGACGTTTAGAAGGAGGTCGAGTTATTTCACTACGGCGCCGGGTTAACACCAAGGCCCCAAGGCGCTCGCAGACTTACTGTCATTGCCTAATCTTCTTTCAGTAGTCAGTCCGCAGCTTACTAAGGCGATCGACACATTTGCTGAAGTTCTTCAGCCACTACTTGCTTACTACCACTTCTCGATAAACCTAAACACACCTCATCATAATGGAAAATCACACCTACCTGTCACCCGGGAGATTTTTAACCCTAACAACGACGACGAGACTGCTGGCACAATCTAGCATCGCAGACGACGAACCTAGCCTGAAAGTTCCCTGCCACCACATTGTGGCTCACTATACACCAGGCGTGGCCTACCACAACACACCAGGACAAAGCACCCGACAGATAGATCACCGTCTCCCGATATGGATACAAGTGCCGATTTCTCAATTAAAGACACCTTAATGAAACTTCAAGACACTAGTGAAACTTTTAAATTAGTGCGTATCACAACACTCTGTCGCTCGACATTCAACGAGGAAATGCAGCGTCTGTTCGGGGAACATTATTCAACTATGTTAACCCTGGGTTAGAGAACCCGCGACCACACGTTCGCGCGGAGACACTTGACCACTCTAAAGTGCTAACATAGCGAAGTTACCTAACTCAATTAGACATATTTAAGCCATGACCCTTACTAAAGTGCTTGATGTGCACATTCAGAACAGTTTTTATTTATTATAATTTTCCTTTCATTTAGCCTTATATTCCTTTGTACCAGTCATCCTTCGCATCCTCCCATCTAATAGAAGCATCAACCAATAATTAGCTTAAATCATAAGGAAGATTATCCGAGATTACGAGTGCGGCACCAGGTAACATAACATGACGCCCCACAGAACCGCTCAAAGAAATGCTCAAACTCACGTTGACTCCGATGTTGCTCGAAGAGTCCTAGCCAAGTTATTCGAAGTAGACGGCACTAATGCTGCTAGAATCCTAATTTATACAGACATGTTTTTATCTGACGAAGATTCCACCAACACACTAAGAGCGAAACCCCCGTCTGCAGTAGCCGAGCCCATATGGCCTGAACCACTAACAACAGATTCCGATTTCACAAGCAAGGAAGACATCTTTGCTGCAGTTCGGTCCTTCCCAAGAAGTTTGCAGCAGGATTGAACTTTACCCGTTCGAAACTACTAGCCGACTTGCTGTCCCCAAATCTCAGAGAGACAGCAAACAAGTTGGCAATATCTATAGTCAAAGTTGTTGACATATTGCACTTTGAGCAACCACCAGCAATCATTTTTGGTGCCAAATTATTTGCATTGAAAAGAAGTGCGGCTCTATCCGGTCTCGGTCTCGGTCAAGACCGGGGTAGATCCAGCAGTTCATACAACTCGCTGTTTCCTGGCTCCAGTACTTGTCCCACGTACTTGCTCAAGCTGGAATTTTGAAAAGCCTTCAGTACGGTAAGGAGAAACCATTTGCTAAAGGCAGTCAAGGACTCCACCCCAAAAATGTACCATTATGTTGAGTCCTCATATAGACGCCCAACTTGCCTTGTAACGTCTGACTCAATAATATCGTCCGAGACAGGTATACAACACGGTTGGTCCCGGGTCCACCTTTGTTTTTTTTTTTGGATCTGGGAGGTTTCGGGAATGCACGATGCACATGCGCCTCTAGCAGCCCTGCGTGTCTAGTGTAGTACTCACGTACCCACTAAACCCGGATTGCTCCCCACCCCCCCAGGCTCGGTACCACTTTGGCATGAGTACTGGCGGGCAACGCCTCCACATCGTTAGTGACTTACAGAAGAATATATATTCGAGAAGGTTAGCGGCTTAGCCCTGAACTGAAATGCAAACTGTTCGTATTAAATCCTGACGCTGCAACATCCAAGATCACGCACTGGTTACCGGGCTGCAAGATACTCAGCGCAAATGCAGTAGAGCTCCTGGGGTACCCCTACGTTGGAAAGATGCCTAGGTAAACTGACTACCGCTTCAGAGTGCCTTCCCCTGATAGGATACCATAGTGATCTTTACCTGCTGAGGTGATCTTACTGAGCGACACTCCTGACTTATATTCTGAGGGGTATCGACCTTACTGACAAAAACGGACAAGTTACGGCGCTTTAATAATCTTACAGTCGATACGATAATCATTTTTTTAGAGGACTAACTGGAAAATGCGGTTGCACACACGGTCACCACGGCGGGGAAGTTCCCTGCAAGCGTGGGCCGGTAGTGTGGGGCTCCAATTCACTAAAGGTTGAGGTTGTTGGTACTGCACCAAATAACGTCATATCTTAGAGTAAATAGTCGGCCCTGCTGGCCGATCGATATGCTCGTTTACTTACTGATTACTACTAGGGCTCGTCTTAAGGCAACTTCTGCGAAACATGCAAGCGATTGGCTACACGCCCTACCCAGTGCATCAATAGGGACCTTAATGAATGATGCCACTACAAGAATATGTGTTGGCCTCCGATTTGATACGCCGCTAGTTTACCCTCACATATGCCCGATGCGGTAGTCGGTGGGCATTAGAGCTCACCACGCTATATTCTGCGCCCTAAGTGAAGGTCGTCGGCCACGTCACGCGGCTATTAATGACACAATAGCAAGGGTCGTGAGGACGTTAGGGTACCCAAGCACGTTGGAGCCACAAAGCTGGACCCTCATATGGAACGACACCGTATCCGACTAACTTTTTACCTCAGTGGTCGATGTCTGTTCACTTAGGGCTGGTCACGCCGCGACCCAACCAGAAAAGAGTGAGATGAACAAATACGCCGAACTGACAAGAACCCATCATGTCATCCTAATGGGCTTCGAGACCTTGAGGCCACCGGGCTCCCTGACTGAGGCACTACTACTACATTAAGCGAACGTTTAAAGATAACTACTGGGGACAAGAAAGCCGCACAATTATTACGCCAGAGACGTTCCATTGAGGCTCAATTTTGGAATCGCTTGTCGAATGGTGCAGACAAGGGCTGTTCTAGGCTGAAAATAAACACGTTCACTTACACAAGGATATGAATTGATGAATAAATCAAAGCCAACGTATTGAAATTCTCTGCAGCCAATAAGGAACCTACACTAATAGAAGACCTTAAGTCTAACGCTCCAGCAACTGAGCTATTTCGGTGTCACACTAATAGAAGACCTGGAACACATCAATTGCCAGTTCGAGCACGGCACGCTCGAAGCACGTAAACAATACAGAGAAAAGGGAAACTTAAGCTTTATTATCACAAATGTTTACAGACAGGCGAAATACAGGTCGGTCAAGACGACCGACAGAAGATTATTGCAATCGACTTACAAATAAGTACAGTCCAGCAGGGTGCGTAAATTAGAGCCCATCTTTGGCTGCACATTTTGGGTTTTCTTCGAAGCCTTAGACCAGATGCTAAGGCGCATTTAAGCCACGTACGCAGCCTCCCCCGAAATTCTATCCGATGCTACAGAAAAAAGAAAACTAATCTATTCGAGAGGCAAAACAGCTTTCAAGTGGGAGGTAAGGATGGCAGAGCTGATGACATACGTTTAAGACCGGAAAACCAATAATACACCTTGAACATTCTGTTTCGATAGCTACTCAACTTTACGTTTGTCTAGAATATGTGTCAGACGTCAACGACACAAACTTCAGACAATTATGAGTTAAGGCATTTATCTAGGCAAGCATGTCGGCGCCAGTGGTTGCCCGCCATGAAATATTCTGCTTAGGGTGCATAATTCTAGCTAAGTACGTCAGAACTTCAAAAGGGCTCGCGCATGTTTGTCGTTCGGTGGAGTGTTTCGAGCCAAGAACACGTCAGCCAATCGTTTTATGGAGTCTCCCAAAGTTGACAAATCTTGTAAGGGGAACGCGGCGTGGTTAGATTTTTCAGGCCGCCGGGTGGTTTTTATGAGACCCTGTGAAGAAGTGACCCGACTATGTATTATATATTTCGTGGAGTTTTTACCGCAACATCCGCGTATTAAAGTAAAAGCTCCCACAATGTAAATGTTAAGTTTTTTTTAACAAGATCATTTATTTATATACACACGTTTACAACGGCGCATTATTTTATATATTTACAGTTATTGCCAATGTTGCATTGCGCTATTGTAACAGCGACGCTTTTTATAAAAGTAATGGATTCACTAACTGGGTACCGCCGTAGTCTTCTTAGGTAAATTTTCTGCCAGGGTTTTCCCTATGGTATTTCAATTAAACGCAGCATTTTCTTGCAAATCATATGCAATTTGACTTTAGAAGCTATTTTTGTCTAATTTATTATTCGCATATTAGTCTGGTAAGTACGTGTCTGTCGTTTGAAAGGTTAGGTGAGAGTACAAAGTAATTTTGTCATTATTCGTAGGCTATGTTGGCGACCTTCCGTTGCAGCTGTTTGTTGATTGCAGTAGTGCTCTTTCTGCTTCTGTTATAATATATATATATATATTATATATATCATATATCATTGCGACCCAACAATCAAGGGTGATGCGCGTGGTTCCCCGGGCGGTGAGGCCTTTGGTTGCCGAGCTCTTGTGCGACGTCCTCGACCTTGTGGCGGCCAACAACGACCTCCCCTCGTGGGAGTCGCTCCTGTCATTCGCTTATGTGGTCCTTCAACTGCCATCTCGCACCTAGTCGTCAATCTCTTTGGCAGCGACTGTCCGATCGAACCTCCGTGCATTTCGCGATGGCTGGCGTTTTGAGTATCGCGTAGGAGGTATTAGAAGAGCCAGAACGGACCCGTGCGACTCGCCTGAGGACTCGGCACGCCGCGTTTCGAGCAAGCTATCTGAGGGAGACGTTTCCGGGGCGGCCCGACTATTATGCTCTACCGACTTCATTGCTTCGGGGGACGGAGTCCTAGCTTGCTAGCCACCAAGCACCCACCTGCTCCGCCGCACTTGGCTTTTCCTGCCCCTCCTGACTCGATGACGCAGTATCAAACTTCAGTTGATGACGTCTTGGGAGCTGTAGCCGGCTTTCCGGCCAGTTCGTCCGCTGGTCCTGACGGTCTCCGCCCGCGCCATCTAAAGGATCTCCTTTCCCCCGGGATCGGACCGGTGGCCGGGAGACTGGCCGCATCACTTGCCAGAGTGATGAACGTCCTGAGATGGGGCTGACTGCCGGCTGAGGTCAGGGCGATCGTGTTCGGCGCCAACCTATTCGCACTGCGCAAAAAAGACGTTACGAAGGATCGCAGCAAAGATAAGCCTGCTGCGAGGCCAAATAACTCATTATGGAACAACTTGGCCCGCACCAGCTGGAATTTGGCATGGCGGGCGGAACGGAGACTGCGTACATGCAGCAAGAGTCTTTATGCAATCAAGTCCCCCCGGCACGGCACTCCTGAAGTTGGATTTTTGCAATGCATTCAACACCATCCGTAGGGATCACCTCCTTTGTGCGGTTCGGGATACAGTCCCGGAACTCTTCACCTTAGTAGAAAAACGCGTTTAAAAAGCCATCCGTCCGTGTTGTTTGGCGCCGAGACGTTATTTCGGCATTGGGCATACAGCAGGGCGACCCCTTGGGACCGCCCTATTCAGCCTGGAGATACGTGAGCTGTTTAACTCCGTTCAATTGCCATTCAACGCTTGGTACCAAGACGATGGCAACACTTGGTGGACCGATGGTGGGACTTGCTCGATGAGGTGCGCAGAGTCCTAGCTTTCGAGGCAGTCAGTGGTCTGGTGCTGAATACGGCCAAATGCAAGGTGTTCGCTCCGGGGACAGACCCAGACGACCCCTCATTGAGGGCCTTGCTCGAGCTGCTACCTGGGGTGTAGAATCGTGGCTGACCACGAAATAAACCTTCTTGGCGCACCGGTTCTGCCCTCTGCGTTGCCGGGACAACTCGACACCGTTGATGGACAGATTGTGGGCGATGCAGGAGCATCTTCGCTTGTTGGAGCCCACCAGGGACTCTACCTGCTTCGCTCGTCGTTCTCCGCGTGCCGCATCGTACATATTTTACGGTCCATAGACTGCTCAGGCGATTTGAACCATCTTCTCCAACCATTCGACGATCAGGTGATGGAGGCCCTACAGACGGTGCTGAGTCTAAACTTACGACCACGAGAGGTGCGCCAGGCGGCCCTCATCCACGTCCATGGGTGGCCTTGGTCTCCCCTCGGCTCGATCCTTGGCGGGCCCGGCCGTGGCCGCCTCGATGTATGCTACGTCGGAAAATGTCCAGCGCCTGCTCCCGCCGGCGGCCTCAGGCAATGTTCGAAGGCGGCTCGTGACGATATAGCGACTGAGACTTCAAGCTTCATCGCCTGGTCCCGATAGACTAGGCCTGCCAGAGGGCCTGGGCCGAGAAGGCCCACGAAGCTTCGCTTAGTTCGCTGCTTGAAGAATGCGGGGATGACCAGGACAAGGCACGCCTTCTAGGTGTCGCTCGCCCAGGAGCAAGCGACTGGTTGCATGCACTACCCGCTGACTAACTGGGTACCCGCCTTAATGACCAATCCACCCGGATATGCGTTGGCCTGAGATTGGGGGCTGATTTGGTTGAACCACACAGATGCTCTTGTGGCGAGCCCGTCGGGCGACTCGCCAGACACGGCCTGTCTTGCGCTCACGCAGCGGCGCCGGCGCCCAAGACACACTGCCCTCAATGAAATGCTTGCAAGATCGCTGCGGAGGGCGGGGATTCCCTGCGTCCTGGAACCACCTGGGCTTTCAAGAGACGACGGTAAACGCCCCGACGGTAAGACTTTGATACCATTCTATAAGGGTTGGTGTGGGATGCGACGGTGACCGACTCTCTGACCCCTTCCCTTGTCGGTCCCGGCGCGTCCCGCCCAGGGACTGCCGTTTCGCGAGCTGAGACCTCAAAGATAAGAAAGTATTCGGACCTAAGTCGGGCGCACCACTTTTCGCCATTCGCGTTCGAGACGATGGGTGGCCCTGGGCCCCCTCACGGTAACATTGATCTCTCGGGTTGGCGACGCGTTACGGCAGGCGACGATGAACAAGAGGGCGCACGCCTTCTTCTCCCAGCGACTGTCTCTGGAGATCCAAAGAGGTAACGCGACCTCAGTGCTCGGAACTATGAGAGACTGGATGGACCCGGACCTTCGCGCCCGGGGGGGGCAGGATTTCCTCACGGGCATGAGCGATAGAGCGGCTACGGCGCGCAGAAGGAGCAACTAGGTCGACGAGCAGCAACGCCGTGAAGCATTATATATATTCTTCTAAATTATAATAAAACTATAATAATTGTACTATATATAAAAAAAATTAAACGGTTTTAGGATTACAGATAGGAGAAAAGGGTGTATATATCAAGACACGTGTGCTGCTGTTTGCTGACGATATGGTAGTGTTAGGGCGGGGGCACTAGCGAAGTTCAACTGTTGAATGCATGTGGGGAAGCAGCGGAGAAACCGAGCATGGCGCTAAATGAAAAAAAGCTCAGTTTTAGTATATAATAGAATAAGGGGGCAAAGGAGGCTTGTAGTACACGCAAAATAATTATAAAAGTCAATACAAGTATCTTGGGGTGACTATGACTACAGGGGATGATTATTTAGAGGAAAAGGATTTATTACGGAGAAAGAAGGCCGAAAGAGAAAGAAATTCAGTTAGGTGTAAGGGCCTCTGGGAGTTTAATAAATATATAGTAACAAGGAATATATGGAAGGCCATGTATGTGCCAGAATTTATTTTTGCGAATGCCTCTCTCAGAAAAGATGGGTTAAACAAATGCAGCTGGAAAAGACGGCACTTGGGATCAAAACGGAATGGGATTGCAGAGTAGAGCTCGCAGCTAGGGAGATTGAGTACAATAGTCAGCAATGGCAAGAGCGAGAGAATCAAAGAAAATGGTGAATTGAGGGTAAACAAGTAATATCCAGACACGTGGAAATTGGCGATGGGTTCCAGAACGACTTTGACAACTATGCATGGAAAAAAAAGCGGGAAAGGGGCGGGGTAGAATGGGTATACGATAATTCAAGAGCGAGTGGGCCATTGGTAGATGCCAGGGCAGGGATGTTGGATACAAGGAGCTAAATATAAAGAGGGGCAAAGTACAGAATGTCGAGCATGTGAACTACAGAATGAGTCAATCGAGCATATTATTAAATAATGTATAGCCTTAGGGGAGAGCAGAGATATAGAGCTGTCGGTTCTATGACCTAGTTCTAGGACCAAATTCTAAAAAGCACCTGGCCGATATTACAAAGAAGAGGTTGTCTCAATGGAAAGCAAATACTCAGTAAGTATTGAAGTATACATGGATTATGTGGATGCGTAGGTAACATATTTGCTGCCGTTCTAAGCGCCCATGATATAAAAGGGTGACATGTGTAATTAGGTATAAATGCCAAGCAAACAATAAATCAATCAATCAACAAAATAATATTTAAACGTTTATTTATAAACGAATATATTAATTAATTTAAACAAATAAGAAAGATTATCAAGATAATAATAATGCAATGTTGGATTTTTACGATTTAACGTCCACGGGACTGCTTTTCGCATTGCTTTATAAACAGATCCCCATAAATACAAGTGTGCAATGGTGGGGCTCGAACCCGCGCACCTATGTGTCTCCTTCGTCGCGAGGCGCAGGCGAATGCTCCACGCCATTGGGCTCGACATTGACCCTGTTTTGCAGAGTTTAAGTGCTGCGATGACACTTTGATAAGTCCCACTCCAGACCACACTACAGAGGTGGTGCTCTACTAGCCTATTTTATATCAGGACTCGTATAGAGACTTACACCCTACGAAGTCGATGTTGTTATATATGTTTCCATAATTTCTTTATTTTCTGGATAAAACTATTTAGGCAATATATGTAGTGGCATGTCGCCGCTAATACGATCTCTCATTGTATTTGTTTATGCGAATAATTGTTCGCAAACTAGAAATCTAATGGTTATGCTTGGCAAGCTGTTAGGCCCACCTGATGAAGGCCTTAGAGACACTAGCCAAGACACTTTTACATACATTCATATGTATGTTTATTTCGCAATAACTTTGCATTTTAAGATGGTACATGATTACAATACAATCATCATTATATACAATTTTAACACTTTAACGACCGCCCCACCGGGCAAGAACGTGCAAAGATCGCCGATGCGACTGGCAGCTCGCTGCGTGGTATTTAGCGCATACCTGCGAGCAGAACCGGCAAGGACATTGATCGCCAACTTGGTGAAATCCTTGAGTCGAACACACCAAGTGATGATAGCCATGTACAATGTACCTTGTGTACACGTGCCGGCTAGTGCATGCCATTCCATCCCAAAGCTCCCTGGTGAGGTACACATCTAACTGCGCTACCTCAGCCGAGGCCTCGGTCACTTTTCCCTGCCACTCTAACAGAAGTGGCTGAAGTGGCATTGTAATAGGTGACTTAAGCCTGACTCTGATTGTTTCCACTGCCGGTCCGCAACCCGCTAGCAGGTACACAAAGCGATTCCTTGCCGTCCGCGGCAAGCAAAGAACGCGCTTTATATATATTGTGAAGCATCTTTCTAGCTGCGCAAAATTTTTGTATATAAAATATATTGTGAAGCATCTTTCTAGCTGCGCAAAAACAAGACACCTATAGCTGGTCATTCAAATGATTGTATTTCCGATCTTGCCTCCCTGCTGGGGCTGACTTAAATAATTACCGAAATAACCCGTTTGATGTTCGTTTTTGCACTGGAATATCTGTGTATCTTTTCAAAGTTGCCACGCTGTCGTCATTACCTTAAAATGAATCCTCTCTAGTCATATCGCTGTTCTGTTGCTTATTTCCCAGAGCTGCCTTTATACACATAACTGTGATTAATTTGCCAATAACATGTACACGACTGACTGATCTGACTGATCTTAATAATTTCGAGATCCTGATGAAGAGTGTCAACAGCTGCATCAGGATCTAGTCAACAATGATGAGCAAGCTGTTTCCTCAGGGGCTGTGCATGATCGTGGACCACCCTTCGAGGTCTGGCGCTCATCTGCTCTCCTATGTCAAGCAAAAATATCTTAACTTTATCGGCCGTAAGTATGTTTGTGGTAATACCGACCAACACCGACTTGTCTGTGACGCTTTTTGAAACTTTCGAATTAAGATCAACGCCACAAAGCTTTCCCATAAACGTCTTTGAGGAATTTATTATCGTCCTAGTATATGAGGGGCTAGTAGAACCCACCTCTGTTTTTCTTTTTCATGGGAGGTTGTGGCAATGCATAATGCACATGCGTGACTAGCAGCCTGCGTGACTAGTGTGGGACTCACATACTTAATAAACTTGGCTTCCTCCCCACCCTCCAGGCTCGGTATTACTTTAGCATTACTCTGAAGTTTGAGGCATCTCTACCGTTCTTCTTTACTCAGCTCTATCTCTGTCTATCATCTGCATGTTTACCTGTGGTTAGGTAGGGGAATTCTGCCATTTTGTAAACCGTCCTGTGAGGGTGCGTCGAGACCATGAGGTCCCGGCTGCTCCCCTCTTCCCTGTCCCTCGGCTTCTTGTCTCGACCACTCTCTCAAAAGACTTGCTCAAGCCTTTCCCGCCTGGCCGTTTCCTTGGCTGTCTTGAGTGTCAAAACGGCGTTGCCTCCATCTAAGCGTCTGTTGAAGTCATCGTATGAGTGATCATCTCCCTGATGGGCCAGTCTCTCATAGCGGTTCCACTCAGGGAAGTGTGGGAAGCAGGAGCGTGAAGCAGAACAGTATGCTTCACGGTGTCCGCCTTTCCAGTATCACACAGTATGCAAGTATCGCCGTGCCCGGTTAGAACCTGATTCGTCCAGTAGGAAAGTTCCCCATGTCGTACCACACCCTGAGGCCCGGTATTAGACCTTTGGCTCAGCTACCTTTTTTTAAGAAGGGAAAATGCTTTTACGCACATCCGTTGATGTTGTTGACGGATAGTGTGAGACTCGACTTGGGCGGAGGGTATGTGACCCAATTCATTGCCAAACGTGTAATGCCCACTAAAAAGCACCCCCCTACCCCCTTTTAGTTCGGAATTATGTAGCAGTACGTCAAGACTAGGAGAGGGAAGCCTTATGCTTCAACATTTTCCTAGACCTAAGGAACCTCGCAAACTGAGGGTGGGACTCCATGGATCACTGCCAGGGTAGCTTGACTCGACCGGAAGCGTGACTTCCGGGCGTCCTCTAAATTTGTCTTCTGCCCCGCTTCTTTTTTTGCCGCTAACAGGTCCCAAGGAAACTGGCGTGCAAGAACAATCAGTACGTTTGTATTGACGGTTGTGTAAGCCCAACAAACTCTAATTATCTTGCCTCTTTGTGAGGCATCGAGAGCGGTGTTCGGTCGCGTCTCAAAAGACGACTCCCTGCAGGCTGTTACCAGAACCGCCAGATTGTCCACGTAGGCCATCGTTTTGACACCCTCTGGGTGATCTCAGAGCCGCAGGACTCGTCGTAGGCCAGGTTCCATGGGGCCGGGCCCAGAACGGAGCCCTGCGGGACTCCTGCCGTAATCTGCAGGGTTATTTCCTCTCCATATATAGGCGTGCGGTATGTTAGATAAGAAGATAAAATACGGCAGAAGTAGAGGGATGGTCCAGCTCCCTAGAGACTTACCAAAAGTGTAATACCCTGTTAAGGCTAGTGCGGTGGGCCCTTAACGCCTTTCTTTCAGAAAAATTGCTTTGATTTGGTTAAGCGCCATAAGGTTTTAACTTCGACTGGCAACGCCATACCACCTGAATATCAAAAGAAGCGGTGTCGCGGACTTTAATCTAAAGAGACTTACGGCAATTTTTATTGGTCTTTTATTGTAGTCCTTTCCAAATCTCGTGTTTAATTTGCTATATATATATATATATATATATATATATATATATATATATATATATATATGTAAATGCATTTTTGAATATGAGAGTCGCCTGTACGCAACGTTCTACCATACGTTTGCCTGGCAGATGCAAAGACGACTTGTTCGCAAGGGGTGCTTGACTACCTCAACTGTTTTAATCTTTTTATTCTTAAAATTAATGTTTATATATCGTTTTACAAATACGGGTAGCAAAACTCTGGAAGCGCAAATAATTCAGCCGGAACGCGTGCTGCCGTCTCACTCCCCAGTCATTGTAGAGGAGAATTCAGTTTTATATTTGCACATTTCCTTTGTAACCAATTGGAGGGCTCTTTGGCAGTTCGTTGCGGTTGTTCCAATTAGTGTGCGGTCATGCTAAAAATGTCGCCGCTGCCCCTGTGCTCTTGAATATGTTTATAGAGTAATTTGTGGTTCATCTGCTTTCGACCATCGTTCCGTACCGCTGTAGGTCCAGGACTGTTGCTGTCGTTTCAATTAGTATGAGGTCGTACAAAAAATTTTGCTAGGTTTTTAGGTTTTTCGTTCTTCATCTGCTCTCGACCGCCCTAGTTCCGCTATAGTTACGCAACTTACCTGTGAACGGAATTTGCCCGCGAGGCAACAAGCAGAAATAGATGAGTCTGGCTCACGTTGTTTAAAGCAAAGTACCAAGTGGACCGACACGTCAAACTTGGTCTGTGCACCGCAGTGTCGCACACCAACCGTAAAAACTGCGCCACGTAGAAGATTTTCAGAAGAGAGGTGAATTTACCATTCAGATCATTGCAGAGACGTACGGCATTTCGGCATTGCTGAGCGGCATACTCCAACACTTGAATCTGCTGACACACATGAAAGAATCTTTGCTTAGACACAGCCAAAAAAGTGCATCGAGAGGAATTGACGCACCTACACTTGAATTGGGCTTTGTAGATTTTTTTATCAAACTTTCAAAAAAACATAAGATTATGAACGCTATATAAATACAATTGTAGTGCTTGCTGTATGCGTTGCTACTCTAAAGGCATCGTTAGAATATAAAAGAGGTGAATGTGTGTATTGAATATTTAAAATTATCGTTGGATATAATCAATTAAAACAGTTTAATATAATATAATAAAAAGCTATTTATTAAAATTATTAATTGCATATGTGTAGTAAGTATTTGTACAAATATGCATACATACCTACCAGTGGCACTAGGTTAACGTTAAAATTGTGTTTAAACAAACGACGACCGTTATAAAATGAGCAATGTCTAGCAACACTGTCCAAACAAGAATGGCCGGGACAATTAGACGGCACGAAACTTGCCTGTGGGTTAGAGCCCCCCACTCTTGATGCAACAACAACTCACTAGTAATTGTCGTGGTCGTGACCAAGCATGGCTGTTGTCGGGGCGACTGATGCCGGTTGGCCGGCAGTTGGCCAGCCAAGCAGCCACCGCGGACTACTGGTTAACCTCACCGCCACTAACCAGTCATCACGGGTAACCTATTATGCATGCAGATGCTGGCTTGCCGAGACAGGCTAATCAGGCTGTACAGCGGGAGTGCAGGCTGCTCGGAAGATGGCTCGGAAAACTTGATGATTAGGGTCCTCGTCAAGCTTGTCGCCTTATGAGCGAGCGTTATAATAGGCCACTACACCGGCCGGCATCTACGCTAAGATAGAGGCCCACGGGGAAAACAACGATACTCAATCTCGTTGACTCTGCGGCGACAGCAGCAGCAGATGTAGTGGAAGTCAGTCGTAGAGCAGTGGTTTCGTAGAGACCGTCGATGAGAGTGATCGTGGACCAGGCAGCAGCCCGCTCAGCAGAACAACAACGAAGTGAAGGTTTCAAAATAGAGATACAATGATATTCGATGACAGGTTGCAATGTCTTTAGCCCAGCGTGAGAAAAAGTGGTTATAAACGTAACAACAATACTCATAATCGTCATGTAGATCATCAAACAATATGTTACTTTTAGAATAATAAGAACTGTTACAACTATTAGGCGTTGTAATGTAATTTGATCACGAAAAATGGAATATTTGAATTTCGTGTAAGTTGTATTTTTATAGTGATTTAAGAAGTTCACTCCTTCTAGTACCACCAAGATAATCCAGCAAGCACGGCCTGTTAAAATCTATAGTAGTATTTGAATTGAGCACAAGCACTTATTGGCCAGCTGCGTGCATGCAATGGGCAAGGAGCTGACCCGTGTTGTTTCTTACCTTCTGAAGTCGTGGCTCGTAAACACCGTACCACGTCAAAATGACAACCGGCTGCGGGCACGTGTCGATGGAGTCCGCCACTTGAGCGATCTCCGCTGCCACCTGGATATAGAGTATGGCCATAATGAGACGACTCGTTGCACAAACGAGAAATTCCGATATCCACACCACCGGTCCCCAGTTGGGAAATGAGGCATAGAAAGTTTCTTGAAACGTGTAGTTGAGACAGGCAAGGATCGCGTTGATGAAGCACGCGAACAGCAGCTGCAGGTTGTCACGTCGTCTTGCCCGATCGGTTCGGTGATGGAGCGGGTCACGGGCCGCTCTGTCCGACATCCGTGCCATCCACACATAGACGGTAAGCACGTAGGCCATGTCGAACGGGTAGATGGATTTGACAAGAAAATTCAAGGCTGGTAAGGCGGACACATTGTACGGCACGAGAACGGAGAATGAGACGTTATATGCGAACAGAAAGAGCATGTCTACGACGACGGCAGCTCGAATCAGCACGTCCAGCCTGTGCGGCAGCTTGACGAGGCCAAATACGTGGCGAAGCACCTGAAGCAGGTCGACTCGCATCGTCGGCGTGGTCCGCATCTGGCTGTGAATGACGGTCGACTGTGAGCGCGCCTGTACTCGCACCACGATTGTCGGTCGTAAAATTGCGAAAGAAAAACAAAGCCATACTTAACACTGTGTCTCATTGGTGGGCTTGCTAGCATGCCGACAGCACATCAGTATTTCTGGGGGGTCATCAGCATGACTGGGACGATAAAGAGACCCCAATCCGGGCGGTAATGTCAATAGTCGCATAGTAGACATATGGAAAAGCACACGTATTCTGTATGAGAAATCCAAAAGATATTTGAAGTCTAAATACAAGAGGCCGACACCAGAGGCTGCGTTTGTTACTTATGAAACTTAAATGCAAAATCAATACGGTACGCAATTTAGAAGTTCAATATGTAGTGAATGCGGCCGACACCCATCTCCATGCCTAGAAGACGGCGGTAGGGAGGGGGGTGGGGGGACTATTACATTAAATAACAATAGCGAAGCAGCAATGTGTGTATATGGATGTTCTTATCCGAGTAAATATATACGTATATAAACAGCCGTCATCGCTACCTCGGTGAAATCCACGCCGCGAGAACAGCATTATATCGAAATTGTTTTGAATTCGTGCATGACGACTCCTGTAAACTCTGGGAATGAATTAATTCCTAAGTAATTAAGAAGAAGGGCAAGCGATATCGCTTTAGATAGGGGTAGTATGAAGATCTTGTGTGAGTGCATCACTCCACATACATATATGTGAAAGCATGTTACTTCACTTATTGCTTGGCGTTGTAACAAACGCTGTTTAGAAATCCTTGTGAAAATATTTCTTGTGATTTCATATCGCGTAAAGTGCTAATTCAAAGCACTTTTTAAATTGTGTCGAGTGTGACTTTTCGTCTCGGTGTTTGATTAATTTTTCAGCAATTCTTGCTTGTTGAAAACTTTAGCATTGCAAAATGCAGTCCTGTTGAATAAACCGTTGTTGTTGAATATATATATATATATATATATATATATATATATATATATATATATATATATATCTATATATATAATGGTTTTAATTATACCGTACCAGAATTTAACGTTGGAGATCGGCAATTGCCAGCTAAACGTATGAGCGGTCGATGGAGATATCTAGGAGTCGACTTTGATAGCAATGGCAGAGTTGACTCCACCAAGGATACACTCCTTAATTTATTCAACAGACTCGCGATAGCTCCCCTTAAACCCCACCAAGGATTTTTTGGAAGACTTTATCATTCCCGCGTGCCAGATTGGCCAGGAGACGCCCGGTCTACAACAAACGTTGTAGGCACGGGTGTCATGCGCCTGAGACGTTGGCTCATGTCGCTCAGATGTTCGATACAACACACAAGCAAACTATAAGGAGACATGACGACGTCTGTGATCGCGTGGCGGGTCTTCTCCGCGAGAAGGGTCATGAGCTGGTTCGTCAGCGAGTATTCCGTCGACCGGGCGCACCGGGTCTTCTCCGCGAGAAGGGTCATGAGCTGGTTCGTCAGCGAGTATTCCGTCGACCGGGCGCACCGGGTCTCAAGCCCGACCTCGTAATAACAACACCTACCGAGGTCAACAGAGACCTGGCAAAAGCGCGGCAGGACAAGATCACCAAATACGACGTCGAGTTCCTAAGAGCGGCGCTCCCCGACCCGCAAAAACCTCGCAGATTCGGATCCACCACTATATCTATAAGTGGTGTATGGGACTCCTACTCTGCGAGTACGCTCTTCGGGCTCGGCGTCACGAACAGGATTTTGATCGATCTTACCGTCTTAACACTGCAAGGAACCTTGATTATATACCGCTCGCACCGAGTCCATAAGAGCGGGGGCTACCATCAAGCAAGGACACGGATAGCTGATTTTTAACTCCACGTGACAACTTTTTACCACCATTTTTATTAAGGCGAGCACTGCCGAGTGTGCAAATGTATTGTAAATCATTAATAATTCATTGCAATATATATATATATATATATATATATATATATATAGAAAACGGACGCGGGATAATCACCATACACGCTCGCTAGGCACATTGGCTTAGCTAATCCTAAACGAAAACATAACATGTAGAGTAGAGCGAATGCAGCTCTGGTAGCGTGGTCTGGGGGACTGGTGCACTAGTCATGTTTGTGGGTGTCCCCGGTTCGATTCCTGTTGTTGATCGAATTTTCTTTGAGCGATACTCATTAAAAATACATGATTAACGATACCGCTAAGCTCGTAGGGGACGGCGGGTGGTCTAGAATTATGTGTTATATTCTAGCTTTGTGCGACGTAAGCGTTTTCTTAAAGTTGCATACTCTGTTAATCCGGACATTCATTTAAGTAACATTCATAGTACTACGAACTGACAGAAGCTGAAGTGCCAATCTAATCAAACGGCCGTGGTCATCACCGGATTCTTGTGAATATATTTTATGGGACCGTCTTCTTCTGATGGCAAATTTATTTAAATTCAGTAATTCCCATTGAGCTTAAATTTCTATAATCACACAACAATTTTAACAATTAAGGGCATGTTGAAGAAGAGGCTATTGCCCGTGTCTGGGCATATTTATATATATATATATATATATACATCTCAGAAGGGCATCTACAGAGCCGTCAAGTTCGTTGAGCGAAGTGCAAAAGTCAATCTTGTAGCCAGACGCTTCTCCAACTTTGTATGCTCGTAAGGTCAGTAGAGCACCTCAATCCAGGGCTCTAGTTATGGTCCAGGGGAAACATTGCATACGGTATCTAAAAACTAGTTTTCGGATCAAAATTACAATCTAGTTATACACCCTTAAAACATTTCTCTGATTTTGTTCAAGGCTATTAGGCTTTACTAATTTTATAATAGAAAAGTCCGAAGACTAATGTGTAGAACCATCGTAATATCGTAATCGCATAATGAAACACCAAAATCTGATTACATTATGCACTATATGAGCTATGCTGCGGCCCGCTGGTGCTAGCCATGACGTAGTGTTTATGTAAACGCTAATCTTTACTAAAGTTACCATTTGACTGACTTTGTTAAGCCGTCAAACTTTTTCGGGCTGACTCTCCAACAACATTGGCTGCCCACGGATTTGCTTTCGCATTGCTCCGTAAGGCGGACCCCATAAATATAGGTGTGCAACAGTGGGAATTACAGCCGTGCAAGAGCTGGTTAAATTATCAACTCAATTCCCACTGTCATCCACTGTTTCGCTGTAACGGCTCTGTGTGCTATTTAATACTGCCTTGAGATTTCGTAGCCCCATATTGTAAAGCATTAATTTATTTTAGCGTCTATTAAGAAGCGTTAGTTCTGATCATCGCTTCGCCAATAACCCTGCTAAGGCCTCCGCAAGCTTTTTCATTGGTATTGGTTGTTAGGCTACGATGATCGCTTAGGGTCCATAATGCGAGCGAAAGCAAGTTTTGGGGTCGAATAGTTGTCCTTTACATTCGCCTCTAGGCCACTCCGGCGTTAACTTTCTTGCTAACGCCGACGAGTAAAAATAAGGCGTTCTCATCCCAAACTTACATCGGCATTCTTTAGTAGAAGAGGGTCGCAGTACTGTACAAAGTACGACTCCAAGCAGAGCCAAATCAATTCGACTCTGGTCCGAGTGGCCCCGGTTGACGCCGGTAAGATACTCGGCATACAGCAAATTTAAATGGGGTGGTCCTCGTGCCAATGTCTCGATGTAGGTTAGCGTCCCTACATGTCAACAGTGTCAACAAGTGGGGCACTCCGCCCCTTCGTGCACCCATGAGGAAGTCAAAACTAAGCGCAGTCACAAATGCGGGGCGCTCTCTAGGGACACCTCTCTAGGAAGTGCGCGCCGAAAGCTGTTCTCGACAACTGCGGCGAAGAGGGGCATGCAAACAACGTTACCGCATGCCCAAAATTTAGGAAACAACTTGAGGAACTTCGTCGCTGCGGCAGCCGAACCAATATCCGAGCGTCACATGCGCTCTCCGCCCCGAGGCCCTGCCTCACAGCGGCCCGATCTACACCCAGGGGCTACCCCAGTGCCACGGTAGAAGCCGAAAGGTTCACTCTGGTAACCCAGAGGGGCCGCAAGAGGGTACCAGGGTCATCACCCCTTGCAAACCTCCGAGCCTCCAAGGCCCCTAACACGCAGCCTTCTTCTAAGTCAAAAAATGGCTCTGACGCTTAAAGCCCTACAGCTGAATTACAACCGCAGTAGGGCAGAACATGCAATGCTTGAAAAGGTCAGCAGCAGGACCAACACAGACATGCTGCTGGTCGGGAAGCCCATTGCCGAAAGGGCAACAAGCATCGTACTCGACCGCCACTGCTACTCCCGGATCTTGGTACATAGCAGCGGCTATGGCTTTACCTTGATTAATGTGGCGAATCTGTGTTGGGCGTTTTTACTCAAGCTGTTGCAGCCCCAACGTTCCACCTGATAATCTAATCAAGCTTTCAGAAGACCTAGCCGCATATTTTAACCGAAGTGATAGGCTTTTATTTATAACAGAAAATTTTAATGCCTCCGCTGACGTGTGGGGTCCACCGCTACCAATCACACGGGACACGTAGCACTCAAATGGTTGGCGGCCATGGGTCTAGTCGTTCTTAACACAGGCGTCCCCACCGTCTGCAGGGTTATACAGGGGGCGCACCCCTTTTTTTTTTTTTCTGGGAGGGATCGGTAATGCATGATGCACATGCGCCACTAGCAGCCTGCGTGACTAGTGTGAGACTCGTAAACCCACTAAATCCGGATTCCTCCCCACCCCCCCCCAGGCTCGGTATTACTTTGGCATTACATCGAAACCGTGGGAGAGGCGTCCCTGCCGTTCTCCTTCAATCAGCTCTATCCCTGACTATCATCCCGCATGTCTACCTGCGGTTGGATAGGGGAATGCCATTTTGTAATCCGTCCTGTGAGGGTGCGTCGAGACCATGAGGGCCTGGCTGCTCCCCACCCCCTCCCCCCTCCCTCGGCTCCTCGTCTCGACCACTCTCCCGAGAGACCCGCTCAAACCTCTCCCGCCTGGCCGTTTCCTTGGCTGTCTTGAGTGTCAAAACAGCGTCGAACAAGTTAGTCGCCTCCCTCCATGCCTCCGCCGAAGTCATCATATGGGAGACCACCTCCTTGATGGGTCGGCCTCTCACAGCGGTTGGTGCTGCGTCCCGTGCTTCTTTCAGCCACTAGGAGGTCCCATGGCAGCATTTTGGCTAGGACCAGGAGAGCTTCGGTCGAGACTGTTCGATACGCCCGGCTTACCCTGATTGCCAGCGTTCGTTGGGTCGACCTTAGTGCCCCCCTATTTTTCGCCGTCCGCATTGCCATGTCCCCCCAGACTGGGGCTGCGTATAGCGCCGTTGATTCGGCCACCGAGGCCAGGAGCCTTCTTTTCACCTCAGCCACCCCACCGACCCTAGGCATGATCCGCGCCAGGTTCAGGGAGTGTTCAGGCGCACCCCTTGTACAGACCTAACTGTCACACGCCTAACAGAGGCCCACAGGACTTTAAACTGGGGAGTTCTAGACGACGAAGAATCACTAAGTGAACATCATACATCGAACTTTGCGTGGCGACCAGCTTTCAAGCCACCATCTTCAACGCTGCATCCGCCTATGAGACGTCAGGGAGCCGCTGAACTCCGAGAGTCTCATAGAGTATGAATATGACGGGATGGCCCGCCGCTGCGATGACGGGCCTTCCGAGGCTCTTAACGACCACGTGCAGGGCTCCCTTGGGCGTGGCAAGAAACCGAGGCGCCGCGGCACACCAAAGCTGGACTGCGGATATCGGACACCTAAGGAGAAAGTGCCTCCTACCGGAATAGGTAGTTTGTGAGGTCACAATCGAAGACGTTTTCAGGGCAATTCAAAGGGCGCCTAGAGGCATTATGATAAGAAACGAATACTTGAAACAAACGTTGGCACTGGCGTCATGCTAGAAAGCTCTATTCGATGAATGCCTAAAATCCGGGAAAATGCCTAAAGCGTAGATGGGGGATACCCATATTATTATACCTAAGGAGAAGGGCATAGAAACAGAGCGGGAAGCTTGGAGGGATTCAAACTTTTTAGTTGCACCTATAAGATATTCTCAGGGATTATTTCGGATAGACTTGAGCACTTCATAGAAACCAGAAATGCAGTACAAAAAGAACAACATGGGTTTAAAAGATCAAAGTCGACTCATACAGCCCTGCGCCAATTGCTACCAGAGATTTGGAAAACTCTAGCCGAGTCAAGAATACCGTTATGATCTTAAGACCGCTTTTGGCAAGAAGCATAATTATGAAGAAGATAGTCCTGAAAGGAGTTTCAAATCAGCTGTTAAACATTTTGGGGGCCATCCTTAGAGAGCACAGTATGCATCGACAAGAGTATAGGGATTGTGGAAAGAGTAAAGCAAACTACGGGCGTGGCTTAAGGCGACGGACTTAGCCCAGTGCTTTTTCGGTACTATTGGGAGGGCTATCTAACCGGTGAGGCAATGGTGGACTCGAGAGTAGGCAAGAACTTCAATGTATGCAGATGACATTTGGATCTATGGTAGGAGTCTATTTAGGGTTGAACAGGGAATGGCAATATTAATTATATGGACAAGATGGGACTTAGCATAAACTGGCAAAAGACAGTAGCAGTTAAATTTCGAAGAGGGGGTCGTTTAGCAAAATACGAGGTTCTTCGAGCTAGGGGTAATGTGGTACATTTTGTAAATAAATTTACTTATCTGGGAGTCACTATAACGTCGAATGGTAGCAGTTTCCTAAACTATATAGAAAGCAGAGCGGAAAAAGCAGTTCGAGCGGCAGCAGCAATTAAGAACCCGCAAATGTTGCCAATACATATCGAGTCCGCCCTTTTCAAGACTAAAATTGATCCAATAGCAACATTCGGTATATAACTTATATGGAAAAAATGAGAGAGACAGTGCTACAGTTACTGGATACAGCCAGTTTTTTGATCGGGATTCGGGGTTAGCCAATTTTTTAGGAATAGAATAGCTCATATCTTAGAGGGGGGGACCTTAATGGCACAGGAACTACAACTTTGATGGGGTTTACCTAGGACGAGAGTTTGTTGTTTGAGGCCTTTACTAGAAAGTGGACGGAAAAATTAAAGTACATCGATTTAGGAATATATACTACGATAGCGACGAGAGGCGCGGTCTGGCGAGCAGCCGGATATAAGAGCAGACACTTAACTACGGCATTTGCAGCCCACGGGTTTGATCACGTGTTATGCAGCACGGAAGAATTTCATGACCCTCAAGAGTGTTGTAGATGCACGAGGTGCTTTGGTCAGTGCGTTAGATACCACGCCGCAGCACGTTCAGCAGTTCACTTAAAAGCTGAACTAGCAAGATGAGAGAAGATCCAATGATGTGAAGGAGGCACTAGTTGTGCCTGATGTATATGTTTATAATTTTACCCAACTTAGGAGTGAATAAACCATAGTAAATATTAAGTGTCGCGTACCGAAAAATATTGGTCCAATCGATTCTAATGATGCCGACAATTAGGCGATATATATATATATATATATATATGACTACAAAGAAAGCAGTTGCTCATGCCAAATGATGTTTTTTTAAACCAACATTTTAGCAGAATGTTTATCCGGAGCATGCTGCGTCGTTATTAGTTTACTTAACACGTTTGAACTATGTTTTGTTCAATAAATAAAATACGTAGCTAGTCGAAAGTAGTCTCGATTATTTTCAAATCCGAGACTTAATCATTTAATTGGCTTAATGATTTGTCTAATCGTCATATATAATTATGTAGGAAAATGTTCATCATCACATTTATTTCATCCATATTGAATCGGTGAATCAACTTAACGTTAAGCATATGCCATTAAATAAATTAGTGAAACCAGTAGTTATCGGCGAAATAGGCCTGCACATGCTCATTCTGTTGATACGTAACCAATGCTTGCTAGGTTCGCTTTTGTTTTGCTTTTGTTGTTTTTGGTTCCATTTTCCCTTGGTAATTATTCCTAAACGTATTTAAACATAGACTTACCAAAAGCGATTTTGGTCATTTACTCGATTATTTCGCGTTACATCGGTGCCTTGCGTCCGCGCCGGGCCGTAAGTAATCGTCTTCACTGCTATGCTCTGTGAACGAGTGTGACGTATCGAAGATGACCTTTGCATAGCCGTGTCCGTTAAGCAGCGCGGGCATAGACAGCGTCGGTTGGCGGCATTGCTCAGCGAAGCAAGCTAAATACATGGCGCCAAATAGAAGATGCCGCCACCCTACTAGCGAAGACGTGGGAAGTCACTTAATGCGCGTGCAATCTGTGAGTATATAAGGAGGTATGAGAATAAATGAGTCAGTAGTCGTTGGTGCGAGCCAGGCAGAGGACGTGTGTTGTTTAAGCGGAAGAACGGCAAACTCGTAACTGTCGCCGGCCAGTCATGGGGGTGGTGGATACTACAACCTTGGCACACCTGTCAATGCCGTAATTCTGGCGTGGTCGGCCTGTACGCTAGATGGTTACCCAGTCTTTTAACATCATAGGACAAATACACAGAGTTTCGTTCATTCAATGCATACGTACATTGACATTAGAATGTATTTGCAATTGCTTATATATATATATATATATATATATATATATATATATATATATATATATATATATCTTTCAAAATTAGACAAAACGAATATCGGGTACCAACTTACTGATGACTTTCGCCTTATGGGCTTAGCCTTTGCGGATGATCTCATCCTACTAGCCTCCACGAAATCTACTCTCCAACGGCTCCTTAATATTGACGCTCTTTTGAAATCCTGAGGCCTTGAAATGAATACTAATAAAAGCTTTACTATCTCCCACCTATTTAATAAAAAAAAGTTAAAGGTTTTATTAATACCGTACCAGAATTTAACGTTGGAGATCGGCAGTTGCCAGCTAAAAATATGAGCGATCGATGGAGATATCTTAGAGTCGACTTTGACAACAATGACAAAGTTCACTCCACCAAGAATATACTCCTTAATTTACTCAACAGGCTCACGACAGCTCCCCTTAAACCCTACCAAAGACTCATATTTTTGAAAGACTTTCTCATTCCCCGCCTCCTATATAAACTGGTCTTCGGTACCAGACCATCTTACGCACTCCTTAGCGACCTAGATAAAGAGATCAGAAAGGTTGTTAAGTCGAAATGGCTTAAGCTCGAAAACTCGATGCCGAACGCCTACCTGTACACGCACACAGCACGCGGCGGTCTGGACATCCCCTGCCTCCAAACATTCATCCCCAGACTACGCCTCTCCCGCCTGACAGCACTACAACACTCCACGCGCCTTGGGGTCCAATAGATGCTAACCAGCAAGCACTTCAAAAAAGACCTTGCAAAAACAAGATTTATTTGCGAGCGCTCGGGAACCTCCATTGGAACCGCTATACAAGAGAATGATTACTGGTCTCAACAACTACACAAAACGTTCGATGGGGCACATAAAAAAAAAACACACGAAACCCCCTTTGTTCATTACTGGATTAAGGGTATGCTCTACCTATCTGGTGAGGAGTATTTAAACCTACTAAAGCTCATAATCAACGCACTACCAACGCTTGCCACATTGGCCAGGGAACGCCCGGGCCACAACAAACGTTGTAGGCACGGGTCTTATGCGCCTGAGACGTTGGCTCATGTCGCTCAGATGTGCGATACAACACACAACCAAACTATAAAGAGACATGACGACGTCTGTGATTGCGTGGCGCGTCTTCTCCGCAAGAGGGGTCATGAGGTGGTTCGTGTGCGAGTCTTCCGTCGACCGGGCGTACCGGGTGTAAAGCCCGACCTCGTAATAACAACACCTACCGAGGTCTGGGTTTTAGATGCCGAGGTTTGCGGCCCGAGCCGGGACCTGGCAAAAGCGCGGCAGGGAAAGATCACCAAATATGACGTCGAGTTTCTAAGAGCAGCGCTCCCCGACCCGCAAAAACCTCCCAGATTCGGATCCATCACTATCTCTATGGGTGGTGTATGGGACTCCGAATCTGCGGAACGCTCTTGGGGCTTGGCGTCACGAAGAGGAATCTTATGGATCTTACCGTTTTAGTGTTGCAAGGAACCTTGAGAATACACCGCTCGCACCGGGTCCATAAGAGCGGGGGCTACCATCAAGCAAGGACACGGACAGCTGATCCTTAACCTCACGTGACTTCTTTTTACCACAATTTTTATTAAGGCGAGCACTGCCGAGTGTGCAAACGTATTGTAAATGATTAATAAATCATCACAAACACACATGTTCTATATATATATATATATCATGACCAAGTGTGACAGTTTCTATAAATATGTATTCGAAGCATCCTACAGAAAACGCGCAATGATGTTGTTAAAGTAATCATCATCAGATACGTGGGATGGAGTTCGACCAACGTTGCATGATTTGTCGGTGTAAAGAGACGACATTTTTGTTAGTTCGGCTGCTCGAGTGGAATCTGCTGAGCGTCGACAGCTGATTGGCAATAAAACTAAACAAAGCATTTTTCTACCTCCTTATCTGTACCCTGTATGACACTCTGAAACACCATGAAAGAGTAGCTCAGTGCGACTTCGGCAAACGCGCAGGTACTATTCCACGTCATAATTGTGTCCTCGCTAAGTTTTACGCCGAGATTCCCCATCATACCGAACAGTCGAAACTGTTGGCTCAGCTCAGCAGGCATTGAAGTTAGCAGAAGATGCTTGACGCTGGTCCGTATCTCATTCCCGTTCCTGTAGTCGCGACCTGTTCCGTTTTTCTTTTTCCACATGTTGCATTTCTTAAGTGAAAGCCGTATCTGCCGCCGTTGTTGAGAACCTGTATTTGAAATGCATTTATTTGCGCGGGCAACCAACGGTCGCAGCGTTCAACAGCAAAACCAACGGACACTACTGAACGAGCTCAGTGATACAAACACAACTTCTTGATCGTCATTGCAGCAATAAAGACTACACAATCAACCAAATGGAACCAATTAAATATAAATAAGTCAAATGTATGGTAGCTAAATAAGTACGGCAAAGTGTTTGTGTCCTTTTCTCTTGGTGCAGAAAGTACGGTAATTCAGGGCAACAGCGACCAAGACGAGAGCTCATGGTTGACAACATAGTCAACGCTATATATATAAATATATATATATATATATATATGTCGCTGAGAACCGGGATTTTCCAAATACAATATAGTCCAGACCTGCGAGTAAAGAATGCGGCAACGATTTTCCGCACTTTTTCCACGTTTTCCTCATTAGTCGCCGTTTTTGGGCGTCCTAAACGTAGTTCATCCTCGGTGCTCCTGCGACCTCTTTTTAACTCATTAATCCAGTTGGAGACAATGACAAACATGTCGCAGAGTCACCGTACGCCTTGTCTAGCTCAGTTTTTACTTGGGTCGCATTCCAACCTTTGAAATAAAAATGCTTGATAACCACTCGGAACTAATTGTTTCTCAATATTTTAAAATCACGCCGATACGTTGCACGGGAAAAACGATCAAACGAAATCGCAACGGCCAATCACCATAATATTTTGACTGCTAGCAATCGAAAAGTTACCGTTTACAATAGCGGTGAAAACTACCTGTGTCTTATTAGTCGAGGATCTAACTTTAAAAAGCGACACATACCTTTAAAGGGTACAATAAAACTATATAAACGCATACGGCTATATATCATGGCTATTCAAGATAAAACAATGAAAAAGTATGTTTACAAGTAGAAATAAGGTTTTTGACTAGCTGGGTGATATACAAACTAAAATCACAATTCACACTCACATGGACTCCTAGATCAGTTGTCGATAAGGGGATTCTCTCTGTTCGTCAAAACTAGGTACTCGTTTGCATTAATTTAGAGATCAGCGTACTACATGCTTCCTACCAGCGGGCAATAACACCAGCCGCAGACTGCATCGTGGCGTGAGAATGAGGAGAAGGGACTAATTGACAAATCTTTAGATCGTCAACGTGTGCACTTGATCTTTCGTTTGGTGTATTTGTTAATATCTAGCACGAAGATGGCATGAAATAATGTTTGGAAGACTTATGCGCCCTGCAAAATGCCTAGCATGGCAACAAGATGTTTATGAAGGTCATTGTATATATTACTAAGAGTATTTAAAGATAAATCCCCTACAATAGACTTTTTTGTATCTTTGCACTTTTCTAATTAAAATAAAAGGTGTGCTAAACGTCAATTAAGTGCCACCTAAATAACCAGTCTGCGAATAGGTTAGGCAATCTAAGTCAAAGTCGCCTGCTTCGCTGGTTCGAAAGAATCTGCTAATTTGGTGACGGTATCGTATGCGTGCTTAGTTTTTGTTGTGAGAAACCCTCATGATCTTGTGCCTGTTGTGTATTCGGCCAGTGCTTACTTTTTGGCTTATCGCGATGTTCAACGGATGTTGTCTTCTGAAACACTTTAATGCCATCCTACTAAGGTGTTCTCCCGTTGTGTGCTTTTTGCTACCCGTCGCTGATATAGGTCGCCAGAGTGTCGGCTGCATGCCCCACAGTGGTGTCTGCTTTTGCGTGCTGCCTCGCTAGCTGAAGCCGTATCTGCACGTCTGACATCGCGCATGCACGTGCAAACGTGCAATAACCCGTTCTCCTTCCTTTCCACCGGTGAGTACAAGGTGAGAGCAATAAGGCTTTCTCGAGTGACGTTCCGAAGGTAAAGAGTGGTGATGCTCCACCTGTAGCTGAGGAAACTATGGATTCTACGCCTGATGTGGATGACAGTCAACGCTCGCGGAAGCTGCTGTCTGCCTAGTGGTTCTTTGATCGAAGAAGGCGTTGCTTGCACAGCGGAGGCTTCAAAGAACTAGAAGGTAGTGACTTCTAAAAACACCGTCAACCGCATTAACGAGGTTAGAGGACAGATTCATGCTATTCGCGACAAGGTGGCTAAACGCACTAAAGGTTATGTGCCAGTTACGATATATCGCCGACTAGAGAACACTGATACAGCATCAGTCGCTTACGAGCCTTTCACCGATAAGCTCATGTTTCTATGTAGTGAACTTTTAGACTGTTTTCCAATCTCAACCTGAATCAAGACGCGGTATCATTCAGCTGTAGTTTAACACATCCGAGAAAGCTGCAGGGACGTTGAAAGTCAACAGTGTCTTGGGTATCCCGGTATAGATTAAATGTTAAGATTTGGCCAGATATTGGACCAAAATCAGTGAAGTCGACTTGTCAGCCTCTAATCGGTGTAGATGTAGTCTGGGCCAAAAGAGAGATGTACAGGCGGCGAGTGAGATTTCTGCAGCTGAGGTGTTTCTTGCATGTCGTACGTTTAAGGTTGTTATGTAAGCCGGCATCCCAACTGCATGCTATAAGTGTCTACGTTTGAAACAGATGGCCGTTAACTGCCGTAATGAGGTGTGGTGCCAGAACTGCGGGCAACTAGGCCATCTAGCCGTAAACTGCAAAAACTCAGCCAGATGTGTTAACTGCAAAGGCCCGCATAACTTTTTGTCCGGGGCTCTTGTCCGATACGGGCTGCCGAGACTGAGAAACGTAAAGCGTTAATGGAATGCAGGCTCATTTAGCAGGTAACTACGGCGTCTTCAGCTGCCTCAACTTTAAAGGTGGTTGAAACTTCGCCTGCCGCTTCTCCTAGCGCCTCACGCCGAGACAGACAAGGTGAGGAAGTAAAGTACAAGAACACCGGGCACCCGTACGGGTTTTACCTACTAACCTTTGAGGCCTTTAGCGGCCCCCTTCCGTTCACTTGCGGTTTGCTACAGAAAGCGGCTTATTCTATCTAGCGGAGGCAGGAACGCAAATAATTTCCCTAGATAGCGCCTGTCGCTGGTTGTGTAAGAAGACGATGCGGCCGCTGTCCGGGAAACCCTCCAGAGATGGCAGGCCCCTACACTGGAGCCCTTCATAATCATGCTCATTTGCAGGGATCCAAATGTTATGTCCCGCCGTTAAGGATTTGTTATTTATTATAGCGTTGGATTAAATCAATAAGCTGAATTAAATATAATGTAATAATAAAATATTGTTTTAAAAAAGTCTATGGTATATAAATTCAGTTAAACAAAAAAATAATGATTCTCAAGATAATGATAATGCAGTATTTGTTATACAGGCGAATAGTCTGGCTAGGACCAAGTTCAAGAAGTTATCCCAAGCATTCTTGGAGGACTGATAGGCGCCCCGTTAGCCACATCGCCTATGATGCAACCCATGCGCCAAACCTACACAACAGGATAGAAGCGCAGGCTCTGCAACGACATCCTCGTTCAGATTGTAATGTGTAACTGCGAGGGGAGGGGAGTGTTATATCTGCTCGGGGACAACGTATACAGAAGAATAGACGTTTTCATTTTGACGGAGACCTGGGCGCGCAAACAGTTTGATATCCGGAGAATATTCTATGGGTACCGTGCACTGGCGTCAATTTTCGTTAGACCAATGACGGGAGAAATAAGCGTGGAAATACTAGCAGGAAATCGGATCGCAGTAGCGTCATCTAAAATAAAAATAGTGGCCACCTATGTGCAGCCGGCAGAGACAGAGCCAACACAAACGACGATTGAGCGCTTTTTGTTGTGTATAGAAGCGCTTCCGAGAAAGGCTCCAATGATTATAGGAGGCGACTCTAATGCGAGCTTAGACGGAATTGATTCGGAAAGAACTGTAGCCTTGCTAGATTTACTGGATGAGATCGGCTGCTGGGTAGTCACAGGGCAAATGTGTTTACATATCAATGCCACTGGTTAGTCAGTCATTGGCCTATTTGTAACAGATATTGATAGAAAGGACATACAATTTGCAGGGGAGAACAATTCTTTGCAGGAAAATGCGGTACTCAGAACACATATACCGATCTGTATCTGGGCGAAAATTAAGGGGAATATCTAAAAGCGAGGGAGAAGGGAAGGTTCAGAAAAGAGGTTTAAAAGTAATACCCTAATACAATGGCTTAATAGGGCACTTTCGGTGCCAGGGGCAGTCCAAATAGATTGCTACAAATGCAGCCTGGTAAGCTTATTAAACTGTGGGACGCTTCCAGTGCAGAAGAGAAGCGAAATACCTTGGCTTAACGAGCGGTGCAGAGTGGCCAAGCAGGCCGATAGGTTGACGCGGGAATACGTAAAAACCGTTCCGGTTATGCAGCCGTTGGCTTTGCTGGTTAGACGGTTGGTTAAGGCATTGTATAAGGAAGAAAAGCAAAGGTGCTGGGCAACGAAAAAATGGGCAGCCACAGGGGAGGCTGAAGAACAGCCACATACACGGCTGAGGCGGAAGGGGAGGAGGCAATGTTCAGTAGAGACGGGCACGCTATTCGAACATTTTGCCAGGATATTGGCCGTGTCGAATACAAATCTGAAAACGCTGCTAGAATATGAAGGCCTCTAGAATCAGACGACAGAGGAAGCTAGGGTCTGGATAATTAGGGCAATCACTTTCGGGCTTCGATGTAATGCCAAAGTAATACCGAGCCAGGGGAGGGGGGTGGGGAGGAATCCGGGTTTAGTGGGTTTGCGAGTCTCACACTATTCACGCAAGCTGCTTGTGGCGCATGTGCATCATGCATTCCCAAAACATCCCAGAACAAAAAAAAATCACTCTCGGGAGAGTGATGGAAACAATCGACAGAGCACCACGAGGGAAAACGCAAGGACATTATTTGATGCTGATAAGTTCTATTCAATGAGTGCTTAAAAACTGGGAAAGTTCACAGACCTGGAGGGTAACGACTCTAATAGTAATATCCAAAGAAGAGGATGTAGAAACGGAACCAGAGGCTTGGAGGAAAATAGCAATAGAAAGCTGCCCGCGCAAGGTATTCTCATGAATAATAGCGAGAAGATTGAAGTCTTTCTTAGAGAAAGGGGGAGCAATAGCAGAAGAACAGCACGAGTTTAGGAAAGGAATGTCAACGGATAAGCAAGACGAGCTGGGCCCAAGAGGGAGCCAACATTTTACTGTACGTTGATGTGGTAATCTTAAGTTGCAGCCTTTTCAGAGTGAAACAAGCCATGGATCGACTAGTTACATTTATAGATGCAAAAGGCTTTAAAGTTAGTTAGAAAAAGACAGCAGTCATGACATTTCAAAGGGGCGGCCGTCTGGCCAGGGGTAACGTCTTTCTTATCAGGGGAGAGGAATTAAAATTTGAAAACAAATTTACACGGGTGTGATTTTGATGGTTGAGCCACTTGACAAGCAAATGCATCTGTTCTTCGTTTGCACGCACTCTCGGCTCGAGTGACGACACCTCTATACACATTTCTATGCTGGTGTTGGGAAAAGCTGTTGTCTTATAGATCCCGCCATCCTCATTGCTGTTGCTGGTGGTGAATAACTACCGCAACAGCAACAACAACAACAACAACAGCAGCAACAACAACAACAACCACAAAAACAGCAACAACAGCAACAACAACAACAACAGCAACAACAACATGCTTTCGTTGAAAGCTACAGTATAACGTGTATCTTCTGTAGGTCTTCGACATATAGCGAAGACAACATTAGTTGTTCATCAATGTGTCGATAAGCATATATATAAGCACATGTAGATACATTTGTACAAATGAAAGTCGTACGGCCTGCACAGAACGTACTAGCATATACTTGCCTAGTGGATGCAAAGACTAAATGTTCGCAAGGAGCGCTTGACTACCGCAGTGGTTTCAATATATCTGTTTTCTCAAAATGAATGTTTATACAGTATTTCACAAACATAGGTAGCAAAAATGGAAGCGTACGTAGCTCTGACCCACTATTCAGCCATTGTAGACTACCGTCTCACTCCCTAGCCCTTGTAGACAAGAATTCTGTTCCATATTTGCACATGCTCCTTTGTAGCCTGTTGGGGGCTCTTCGACCGTTTGTTGCTGTCGTTTCAATTAGTATGAGGTCGTACAAAAAATGTTGCCCGCTACCCCTGTGCCCCTGACTATGTATTTAGGTTTTTCGTTCTTTATCTGCTCTCGACCGCCCTAGTACCGCTATAGTTACGCAACTTACCTGTGAACAGAATTTGCCCGCGCGGCAACAAGCAGAAATAGATGAGTATGGATCAAATTGTTCAACACAAAGTACCAAGTGCTCTGACAAGAGAAATTTGGCCTGTGCACTACAGTGTCGCACACCAATTGTAAAAGCTGCGCCACGTGAAAGATTTTCAGAAGAGAGGTAAATTTTTCACTCAAATCAGCGCAGAGACGTACGGCAAGTCGGCTCTGTTGAGCGGCATCTTCCAACACTCGAATCTGCTGACACACATGACAATATATTTGCTCAGACCAAGACACCGAAGTGTTGTAGAACGACATACAGCAAGGAATCGATGCACGGACATTTGAGTCAGGTTATGCAGATTTTTTGTCAGAGGCCCGAAACACTGTTGCAAATGATTTATCTCGTGCATTTTGCTCAATGCCGTACGGTCATGAACGCGATAAAATTACCATGCTAGTAACTGCGAATATAAATAAACAATAGCAAGCGAATAAACATTTAACACATGACAAACAGAGCTGAATTCGCTGAATGTCGATCGCCTAGAGCCCAAACCAAGAAAAGTTTGTTTAGTGGAAATATGTTGCCTGCCCTGGTTACAAACTGGAAACGCTCCTCATCTCACAGGCAAGCCAGGGAATCAATGGAAACCACTACTACTCCCCATACCTCACACTCAAGTAACGTAGTGCAAGAAGGGGTCTCTGGTCGCGTTAGGGCACCGAGGAGACGGCTGGTTTATCGTGGGTTAGAACCCCCCACTCTGCCGGTGCAACAACAAATCACTAGTAATTGTCGTGGTCGTGGCTAAGTATGGGTGTTGTCGGGGCGACTAATGCCGTGCGGCCGGCCATTATACAGCCAAGCAGCCACCGCGGACTACTGGTTAAACCTACCGCCACTAACCAGCCACCGCGAGCAACCTATTATACATGCAGATTCTGGCATGCCGATACAGGCTAATCAGGCTGTGCGAAAGTGCAGGCTGCCCGGAGGATGGCCTGAAAAACTCTATGATTAGAATCCGTATCAAGCTTGTCGCCTTATGGGCGAGCGATATAACAATTATCTTATAAATAATAATAATAATAATAATAATAATAATAATAATAATAATAATAATAATAATAATAATAATAATAATAATAATAATAATAATAATAATAATAATAATAATAATAAAATGGTCAGAAGAGGACCCCCGGTGGCAGCAAGAACTGGCAAATCACGTATCCATTCGTGAAGTCGTAGAGCTTATTAATCGATTGCCGATGAACAAAGCGGCAGGCCCCGACGGTTTACGTAACGAACATCTCCAACAGTCAATGGTACTGGTGCCGTTCTGGACCGCTTTGTTCAACGCGTGCATCAGAGCGGGTCGGGTACCAGACGGGTGGCGCGATTGTTTGCTAACTGTAATACCTAAAGGTAAAGGAAGTCCGCATGACCCTTCGGCATGGAGAGGGATCGCAAAGAAAAGTTGTGTGTATAAGCTCTTCTCAAAACTGCTTTCTCAGCGGCTAACTACATACCTGGAGTACAAGGGAGCTATTCCCAAAGTGCAGCATGGGTTTCGCGCTTCTAAAAGTACCCTGACAGTCTGCAGTATTCTCCTTGAAGACATTGGGGAAATACTAGCGCGGAAAGGGCAATTTCTCTACGCAGTATTTGTGCACTTCAAGGCTGCGTTCGACTCAGGTTCAAGATCACTAGTGTTGGAGAAACTCGCCTCACTCTGGGTGCCCTGCAGGATACTCGGAGTTATGATGGACATCCTACAGAAAAACTCGATAACAATAGACGACAGAGTAGCAGAGCATCCAGGACTCGAGCAAACCACCGGTTTTGCCCAGGGAGAAAACTTAAGCCCCCTCCTGTTCTCAACTCTGATCAGCGACCTTCCAGCTAACATCAAGAATCGTCATCGAAGCGTTAAATTACTTCTATACGCCGACGATCTTGTTTTATACAGTACCAGCCGATTCCACCCACAACAAGCGCTTGCATCACTGGTAGAGTATGTCAGTACTGTGGGATCAAAACTTGCAAAGCGCATGCTATGAAGTTTTGTAACGGGGCACGTCGTGCGGCGACCGACGAACTTCGTCTAGGTGGGCAGATCCTCACGTATGTTAATCACTTTACGTACCTGGGGCTAACAATCTCCTTTACAGGCAGGTCGTATGCCAGACATATCTCCGAACGCGTTAGGAAGGCTTTTATTGCTTGTTCTTTGATCAAAAAACTACAAGTGATGTCCGTGCGCACCGCTATTGCGCTTTACGACTTGAAGATCGCACCAATTGCTTCGTACGGCATAGAGGTCATCTGGACGAAGCTAACGCCGGCTAACCTGACTACCCTTAATGAAGTTAAATCCGCGTTTCTGAAGCGAGTGCTTGGGGTGCACAGCTCAGCTCGGAATAGACTCGTGTACTTGCTGGCAGATACCCCGCTGTTCGTAGAGGACCTGAAGAGGCGGCTGAATCTCCCTGCGATACCGGGATACGATCGTTTCATCAGTGAATACGAAGTTAAAATGGCAGAAATTGATCCAGAATTTTACACAGTTGGGGCAATGACATCAGATTCATGGAAATATGTAGGTAGGACTAACCGCCATATTGTTACGCGATTTGCAGTGCACGGGTATCACCACGTCGTGTGTCGCACAGTGGGATTCTATGAGCCGAATGAATCTTGTGCTTGTAAAAATTGTAGCAATCCATGTTTAAAGTATCACGCCACTCACTGTATATATTTCATCTCGTTATCACGATTGGCGAATCCTTCTGGTAACTTACCGCTGTAAATATGTGTGTTACGGCTTATTTGTTGCCAACGTGTTTGCTTGTATGTAGGTATAGAATAGGTATAATAATAATAATAATAATAATAATAAT
The DNA here is from genome assembly GCA_003439945.1 of Dermanyssus gallinae. Taxonomy (NCBI): domain Eukaryota; kingdom Metazoa; phylum Arthropoda; class Arachnida; order Mesostigmata; family Dermanyssidae; genus Dermanyssus; species Dermanyssus gallinae. The sequence continues at coordinate 267,212 of QVRM01005844.1, read as the reverse complement.
AATAATAATAATAATAATAATAATAATATTAATAATATGATTTTGAAATATTGAATGTTTGAATTTTGTATAAATTGTTTTTATATAGTGATTTTAGAAATCAAATATATCGTAGTATTTAATCCGAAGGTAAGCGCATGTTGCTTTGCAGCGCAAGCGATGGGCAAAAAGCTGGCCCGGGTTATTTGACCGCTACCTTGTAAAATCGTGGCTCGTAAACACCGTACGACGTCGAAACGACAGGCGGCAATCGACCCTTGCCGATGGAGTCCGCCGCTTGAGCGATCTCCGCCGCCGCCACCTGAACGTAGAGCGTGGCCATAATTGGGCGAAACGTTGCGCAAATGAGGAATTCCGATGCCCACAGCACCGGTCCCCAGTCGGAAAATGACGTGCTGAAACTACGTCTTCAAACGTGTAGTTGAGTCCGGCGTTGATTCCGGTTGCGTTGATTAGAAACGCGAACAGCAGTTGCAGGTTGTCGCGTCGTCTTGCCCGATCGGTTCGGCGGTGAAGCGGGTCACGGGCCGCTCTGTCTGACATCCTCACCATCCACACATAGACGACAAGCACGTAGGCTATGTCTAATGGGTAGATGACGTGTACAAGAAAATTCAACGTTGGTAAATTGTACGCCGATAGTACGCCAGTATCTCCGGGGGGGCATCAGCTTGGATTGAGGTGCAGAAAAGACACCAATCCAGGCGACAGTGTAAATAGCCGCATTTAGCAAAAAAGCACACGTACTCTGCATAAGAAATTAGATCGATATTTGAAATCTCGCATACGAGAGGCGGCCGCCACCGGAGACTGCGTTTGTTACTTATGAAACTCAAATGCAAAATCAATATGGTACGCAATTCGAACGTTTACCATGTAGCCAACACCGCCAACACTCACCTCCATGTCTAGGCGATGATGGACCAACTGTTACCTTAAATAACAAAAATAAAGCGACAATGTGTGTTTATGGGGTTCATTTAAGTAAGTAAGGAATATATATATATATATATATATTGTCGCCTGACAAGTAGTTTCTAAACGTGTAAATTGCATTGAAGATTGTTTGATAAGAAAATATATAGTTGCTTATTTCTTGCAAATTTTGCACACGTATGTGTTGTCATAGACCTATATACACATATAAAAAACATATATGTATAGGTGTTTATACACCAGTAAATCATTTCATGTGTATATATATATATATATATATATATATCTTTATTGACGAGTCGGTAACGAATGCGGTCGGACGTCGATCGCCAGTTAGAGTTTTGTTGTCGTTTCGGTGTACAATTTGATTTTCTCTTGGATGCAACTCGCGTCCGCCGCAGTTGCTACGCGTGGACCGGTGCTTCTTCCAACATTTTGCAGAGATGCACGCTGACATGGAATGGTTCTGTAGAGCCCGGTTTTTGTGGTGCGCTTCTTGCTAAACGTGGCAGTGCGCTAATGTTTAGTTTACTCGGCCGATCCGCAATGTCGAATTAGATTGACTGTAGGGAAAAAGCATGGTGGTGTGGCCTCGCCTCGCTGCTTTTCGGGATGGAAGACTTCTTGATGCCAATACGCTTAGTAGTGGCTTCGTGTCGGCGATTATTGTGAATCGGCGTCTAAAGGCTGATTTTCAATGTTTTTATTGGAATTCCCAATTGCGCACGCCTCCCCTCCGTCTCATTAAGTATCAACTAAATATTATGCAATTGGACGTTCGGTGCCATCTGACCGATGCGATAACATATCTAAACAAGCAGCGATGCGTTCGTAGCCAGCACCTGGAGCAGTAGCTGGAGGTTGAACGTCATCAAAACAGTGCCCGATGGCAATTTCGTCTTTATGCTAGAGACAGCTTTTCGACATTAACGGGTCTACTGGGACGTTACTTCAGACCTGACAAATCGAAGCAATGGTTGAACTGTATGCGCAAAGTCCTTAACACAAAATCCGTAAAACTGCACCAGACCAAGGGACGATTTAAGCTTCGATATATTTGCAGGCACTTTTATCGAACACCGTACACAATTTTGTCAGTTTATACAGTTTTTCTTTAATTACTGGAAGTACCGGAAAGTGTCGAGAGAGAACTCTGGACGATAAACCCCCTTGTGCATCGTCCTGAGTTCTCTCTCGACACTTTCCGCTAGTGCGTATTAGATCGTTGGTGCTCTGAAAGGCATGGGTTTTAGCTTTTAGCTCAACGTGCTTGGCCGTTAGCGTGCCGATTTTCTGTTTGACGTGGTTAAATGCAAGTGCGTTGAGCCTAAAACCATCGTTCTGTGATGGCCCATAAGCATCGAACTTCACGGTCCTCTTCTACACATAGGTAGAGAACCTCGCCGTGTTTACTGTTTAGCCTTCTAATCTTATCTTGGATTGGAAAGCTTAACAATAAACTCGTTCACGACTCTGAGTGGCGCGCTGACGGAGGATGAAGCCGTGATCAACGGAACATTCGAGCTGTCAGCTTCATCCTCTGTCAGCGCTCCACTCAGGGTCTTAAACGAGTCTGCAATAATGAGTCTCGCATATGCTCATAGTCGATGACAGCTCTCACGAGCCAACTGATGTAGGTATGCGTAAAAAACGTAATCAGGTGTGATGTCGATTCGAGCAAGAATACACAAAATGTATCTCATTGGCAACCTTTGCCTACTATTTGAACATAATAGTGATAACATAATATGATTGAGTTCGCTGACATTTGACATGTAGAGTTGCCACAGAATCTCAACCTAAGATCGGAAGAATAAAGCCCGCTTCAGCGGTGTTCACCGTGTAGTTTATTCACAGTATGCAAGACTAGCATGATCACAATTTATTTTACCACATATCACAAATATATATATATATATATATATACAATTTATCATAATTTATTTTACCACAAATCACAAATATATATATATATATGAGAAGAATTGCCACAGGATGGCAGTTCTTCTTGTTGAGTGTTACTGAACTCCATCACCTTCCACCGCTGTGGCGCACCCGGCACATAAATTTGTTTCAGTAAGCTGGTCAGCCTATGAAACATTTTTGAAGTAGGTTTATCATGAAAGTTAACATTCTAAATGAACAAAATTATTAGATCGACTTTTAGATGACTGTCGTGACTTGTATTCGCGTATGCATTTATCGATTTAAGGAAGTTGTAGTCTGACCGCACGCCATCTGCAGCACGCAGTTACGCGCTCCCTATAGCTGGCGCTATAGTTATGCGACAAAACCTTGTCTTCGTGCACCTACTGGATAGCCTCACCGACTTTAACTTTACTAAGTAGCCTCGTCGACCATTATATGTCGACAGTGTTGAAATCGCATAGCACTGATGATTGGTTGATCATCACATCAAAACCATAGTCGCCACGTGTTATATCAGATTGCTAAGCCTAGTCTTCGCAGAGCGTCATAACGTACTTAGACCAATGAATAGCCACACTGGCGTTTACTCAACAACTGTCTGCTTCGGAACGGTGTATATATATATGATTGATTGATTTATTATTCGCTTGGCATCCATACCTAAATACACATGTCACCCTTTTTTGTCAGGGGCGCATAGAGCGGCAGCATATATGTTACCTATGCATCTGAATAATCAATGTACACTTCCATACCTACTGAGTATTTGCTTTCCATTGGGACAGCCTCTTCTTTGTAATATCGACCAGGTCCTTTCTAACGTTTGGTTCTAGAGCTAGGGCATCCGACAGCTCTATATCTCTGCTTCCCCCTAGGGCTGTACATTCTTTAACGATATGCTCAATTGACTCATTCCCTAGCCCACATGCTCGACATTCTGTACTTTGTCCCTCCATATATTTAGCTCTTTGTATCCTTGTATCCAACATCCCTGCCCTGGCATCTGCCAATAGCCCGCTCGCTCTTGAATTATCGTATACCCATTCTACCCTGCCCCTTTCCGTCTTTTCCTTTCCATATATACTTGCCAAACTCGATCTGGAACCCATCGCCAATTTCCATTTGCCTGTATATGACTTGTTCACCCTCAATTTCACCATCTTCTCCGAAATTACCGCTCTGGCCCATTGCTGACTATTGTACCCAATCTCCCTAGCTGCAAATTCTACTCTGCGATCCCACTTCGTTTTCATCTTTAGTGCCGTCTTTACCAGCTGCATCTGTTTAACCCATCTTTTATTTGTGACACTTTTAATCCTAGCACTAAATCTTAGCTTACTTTGTACTTCCCTTTGTATAAATTTTGACATTCCTCCTTCGCCCTCAAGAAATTCCCTAGCGCAATTAAAACGGCAACCCAATGCAAATCTTATCACTTCTCTTTGTATTGTTTCTAACTTCTTTCCTAACCCCGCGCTGTGGACCAGAGAGGCATTAGCAAAGGTCAATCCTGGCACATACATGGCCTTCCATATATTCCTTGTTACTATATATTTGTTAAACCCCCAGAGGCCCTTACACCTTACTGCATTTCTTTCTCTTTCAGCTTTCTTCCTCCGTAATATCTCTTCTTTTTCTAGATAATTCCCCCCTGTAGTCATTGTCACCCCAAGATACTTGTACTCACTTCTATACTCCAATTCCTTCCCCTGTACTACAAGCTTTCTTTCCTCCCTAATTCCGTTAAATACTAAAATTGCGCTCTTTTTTTCATTAAACACCATGTCTAGTTCCTCCGCTGCTTCCCCACATGCATTCAACATTTGTTGAACTTCGCTAGTGCCCCGCCCTAGCGGTAGCTAGGGCGGGGCACTAGCGAAGTTCTACTACCATATCACCAGCAAACAGCAGCACAGGTGTCTTGATATATACACCTTTTTCCCCTATCTGCCACCCTAAACCCGTTTTATTAATCCTTCGCGCTATTCTCTCTATATACATCAAAAAAATAACCGATGACAACGGACAGCCTTGCCTGACCCCCTTAGCGACTATGAACTCTCTAGATTGTTCGGCTGCTATTATTATTCTTACCGTGTTATTTCTGTAAATTTCTTCCAGCAACTCTACCAAACTTCTCTCCAAACCCTCCTCTAGCATAATTTTATACAACTTTGTTCTGTCCACCATATCATACATACGAGGACGGATCAACAAGCTCCAGTACTGTGAGTTTTAAAAATTAGAAAGACAACAGGTACAGAGACAAAATAAAAAGAAGGGAACAATATGGGTACATGAACGAGTGGGACAACAGGTATAGGGAGAATCGGGAGCTACTTCCCGAGAAAGGGGAAACACTTAAGAGCAGTAAAGATCAAGGGTGCATTGGAGGTCATCAGACAGTTGGCTATCAGTGGAATCGAGAGAAAGAAAGCCTAGAAGCAATGCTCTCGTCGAACGGGTTGCCGTGTTAAATATGAGAGGGGGGAGACAAAGAGGGAAGTGGGAAGAGCTATATAAATTACTAAAAATAAGGTCTGTCAATAGCATGATAGTAACGGAAACGCATTTGCGTGGGATGGAAGTGCCGGTTTAAAAGTTTACAATTGGTATGGCACAAATCAGAATACGGACAAAGGGCAAATAAGTTTGGTGAGTTGGGAAAATAACCAGAGATGCTATTCCGTGCGAAGCAGTTAGGAATGCAGAAAATAAAGGATTTAGTGGTTATAGAGATACACCTGGAAGGGACAATATGGGCAGTGGTGGGGGTATACAGAGCGCCAAACAACACGGAAGAGGAGGATGAGCAGCTATTTTAAAGAGTACATAAAGAAGCCGAGGAACATCAGGATAATAAAGTGGAAATCTTTTTTTTACGAGTAGGAAAGTGAAGTTTATTTATACATTATACACAACATAATTTTAATATATAATCAGAGCAGACCGGTAGACCACTGCCTGAGGGCAGCGAACCCAGCACCGCAGCCGCATTTACACGTTGCACTTTAATTGATATTTTTTGTAGCAGGAATTCCCCTGCCCTTTTCTCATCGTTCTCACTTGCCGCTCTTTTCCTAATTTATTTTAAAAATCTTACTGTTGATTCGCCTATGACTCCCATTGTTTCTATGGCAACTAGCTGCACTATAAGAGATGCTTTCAACTCGCGGTACTTCAGACTTTTCCGCTGCTCCGTTAAATTGGCAACAGCACTTGCTGATCTTGAAGCTCGGCTTCTATAAGACGGCGCCAGCACACGGTTGCTTCCGTCCTGAGTCCGCTGCTAGTACGACTGGCTCCTTTCTGCAGGGCACGTTAGCGGAATGCAACGCTCTTGAAATCACTCCATTTTAATTTCTGGGGTAAAATACCTTCCAAAAATACACTGGAAGAATACTGCGCTTTTAGATTCACAAACTATGGAGTCTAACTTTGTTAACGCCTGCATTTCTAACGGCTCACACCGAAAAATAGACGAAGTCACTCGCCCTCGACTGTACTGCTTAGGTTCTGAGGCCACGCAGATCAGTTCTAGTGACATAGTACATAACTCATTTGCCACTGTAGGTAATGCTTATAATAACTCTGCTAGTCAATGTCATGACAATACTATATATAACGATGTTAATCAATTATCTAGTCACATCGATAGTAATAGTAACTCTAGTAGTGTTAGCCAAGTGACTTCTAGTCCTACTTTTAGCAGAATTGTCACTGACGAAAGAACCTGAGGTACATCAGGTGATGACGACGACAATATGGGCTCCATAATTGACTTAGTTTTAACCTCAGACCCATCTATCATTGCGGATATACGGGTAGTTCAGTCGCCTATCCCATCCGATCACAATGCAATTTATTTTTCTATTTTATTTGATGCTGAATATTCTACGATAGACGAGGGAGGTTATAATTTCTGGAAGGGGAACTATGAAATAATCAGCCGTAGATTTGCTTGTATAAACTGGAGAAACTTGTTTTAAAATTGTGATACCGTCGACTCGATGTACAATAACTTCATTTACCAGATACATTTACTAATTAAAGAATTTGTACCTAAGAGAAATGGCAAGTCAAAAAATAATGCTAGTTTACGGAAATACGTAAGCAATCTAAAACGGCTGATAGATCAGGAACCAAACGTGCAGTATTAAAAAAGTTGCGCAAGGCAACTAGACGACTTTGTATAATGGATGAAGCTAGTCTTGATTTTTAAAACACAAAGTCGTTTTTTAACTCGCAAGTTAACGATTAAAGGGTAAAGATAATATTGAGGCTTTAAATATAGATCAGACAGTTCTCGTAGATGACGCTCCTAAAGCAAACGCATTCAAAAACTTCTTCTCGTCCGTTTATGTTTTTAATTCAATATAATATTCTCACCAAATTCAAACAACTACCCACTAAATGCAGCTTTACTCGTGATTTAATTCCACCCATATTTTATAAAAAAAGTAGCGACTGTGATAACCGAATCTCTTTTTTTAATATTCAGTAGTTCTTATGAAGATGGCATTGTGCCAAATTACTTTAGACAGTCAATCGTAACTCCTGTACATTGAAAGGGTCTAACGTCAAATGTAGATAATTATAGACCGGTAGCTCAATCATCAATCGCATGTATTATATTTGAAAAACTGCTAGTGGACCATATTTTTAACTTCCTTTAATATAAAGGCTTGCTGGATGAGAATTAACATGGTTTTACTAAAGGCAAATGCACGGCAACTCAATCGTTGAAACGACTCATGATTGAGCCATTATGATAAATAATAGGCTGACCTTTGATTGTGTATATTTTCACTTCTCTAAAGCATTTGATAAAGTGAACCATGTAAAGCTTATACAGAAACTTAGGTACTTGAATGTTGACACTCGCTCGTTATCATGGATTGATCTTACTTGTAGAGAATTCTGCGTTCGAGTAAACAGTAGCTTTAGTGAGTCAGGTGCGTGCCCCTCTGGAGTTCCTCTGGGATCAAGCCTCGGCCCACTTTTATTTTGCATATTTATTTTAGATCTTAAAAACGTTATCCCTGATTCGATAACCTATAAGCTTTATGCTGATGATCTAAGACTATACGGACCATCTAACACTGCTGGAGAAAGACAAGTTCCACAGAGTGCAATTGAGGCAGTTTCTAAATGGTGTGTGGATAACGAAATGCTTATATCAGTGCCTAATTCGAAACTGGATTTTAGCGCTCACATCACACAGGTCATCCGACAAACTTCTTCTATATCTAATACAGTATCTTGCTGTTTTATAGTTAATAATTGCAATTTTTACATAAGGCTTTATAATAGTTTAGTTGTTCTGAAATTTACGTATTGTTGTGAGGTTTGACGGCCTTACTTAGGCAAATACATTATAGCAATGGATCGTGGATTCATTCGTCGTGTCTCAATAAGGTGTAACATTGCCCAACATTCTATTGTGTTAAGCCCTGTTTGGAAACTGCAGTCCAGAGCGGACTATCGCATGTACAATCAAATTTTAAAATAATTAAATCCATCTAACTGTTTTAGCATTCGTGTAAACAATCTTAGAAGCGGTAGCACCATCTCGTCTAAACAAATTGCAAAGACGGATCGCGTAAATAACATGATTTCGTGGCGAATAGCTATGGCACTGAGAACTCAAATTGCTTGTGGCACAGATATCGGCACATGCGTAACTTGACTGTTCTTTGATTCTAGAAAACACTTTGTAAAATGTAAATATGGTAACATATCCCCTTTCGACAAAATAAAGGTGCGTTTGATTGATATGACAAGTACTATGTACACAGAGTTTCTTTAATTTAATACATATATTTTAATGTTTTTTCGAATGTTTATATATATATATATATATATATATATATATATATATATATATGTCACAGTTTCTATAAATCTAGATTAGAGGCATCCTAGATGATAGTATTTAATATCATTCAGGAAAATCACAAGATTATTTTGTGTGTACTATTATTACATGTAACCGTAGAGGATTTAGCCAGTGATTTAGTCAATTCAAAGGATTCTAAAGCTTATTTATTTTGCCTGCGCGGCGGCGTATAACGCAGAATGATATTGATACAGTAATCATCATCATCAGATGCGTGGGATGAAGTTCGACCAACGTTGCATGATTTGTCAGTGTTAAAAGATGACATTTTTCGTTCGTTCGGCTGCTCAAATGGAATCTGCTGATCGACAGCTGATGGCAATGGAATCAAACAGGGCAGTCTTCTGCATTCTCATCTCCAATCTGTATGACACTCTGAAACACCATGAAAGAGTAGCTCAGTGCGACTCCGGCAAACGCGCAGGTACTATGCCACGTCATAATTGTGTCCTCGCTAAGTTTTACGCCGAGATCCCCCATCATAACGAACAGTCGAAACTGTTGGCTCAGCTCTGCAGGCATTGAAGTTAGCAGAAGATGCCTGACGCTGGCCCGTATCTTATGCGCGTTCCTGTAGTGACATCGATACACAAAACATGAAACGTTTTCAATGTGAGCAGACAGTTAGTTTTTGCTTAATGACCTATTTCGTTTTTCTCCTCCTACATATTGCATTTCTACAGTGAGGGCTTATCTGCTGTCTATGCCGCCGTCGTTGAGTAGCTTTATTTAAAATCCATTCATTTGCGCGGGCAACCAACGGTCGCAGCATTCAACGGCAAAACCAACAGCCACCACTGAACGAGATCAGCAATACGAACATACAGTGACTTCTCGATCGTCATTGCAGTAATAAAAACTACACAGTCAACCGGCATATAGATGTTAGCTAACTAAGTAAAGCAAAGTGTTTGTGTCCTCTTCTTTTGGTGCAGAAAGTACGGTAATTCGGGGCAACAGCGACATAGACGAGAGCTTATGGTTAACAATACAGTCAACACTATATATATATATATATATATATTACTATGTGGCTGACAAGCGGGATTTTCCAAATACGATATAGGCCTGCGAGTTAATATTATATTGCTTCGGTTAGGAATATATCGAGCCAATTCTGATCCGCAGCTCGTAATGCAGAAGTTTCATCCATTCTCCTTTTCACTTAGGCCTGCAAGGCCGCCTAGCTAGCTCCTTGGCAACGCGATGCCTTCTTTCTATGCAAATTGGCTGGGACATGCACTTTTTGAGAAGGCTACGAACTTCAAATAGCAACAATGAGCGGCCTGTTTTTAAATGAGTGACTAAGAGTTTTCACCACATATTTTTTAAATACCAAGTTGATTTATGCCAATATCGGTAAACATATATATATTCGATCCAAATTCTTACAGATTCATAGATACTACCCGATTAGGCCTTTCCTGAGTACTAAAGGAGGTATCTACGTACTTATCACAACTGACTTAGAAATAATGTCTGTGGTCAGTCAACCAGTTGCATGTATCTTGTCAGCCGAGGATCTGACACTCAAAAGCGATACATGCCTTCTCAGAGTCATTCATGACAAAACAGTGAAAAAAATGCTTACAAGTATACATAAAGATAAGTGACTAGCTGGGTGATATACATACTAAAACAAAAATTTTTACTTATAATAAGCGGGAGTAACTATGACTCTCTTTCCGACGTCGGTCCGCTGGCGCGCAACTTCCGCGTGCTGCGGGGACCTTCACGCGCCCACTTGAAAGTTGGTCAGACTGTGTAAACTCCCAATAGTAACTTTCCCGAGGTCACTTTTGTTGGCGCGGGAGGCAAGGCATACGATATCGATTGAGTGGCAATGAATACATATTGTAATTTTGCCGTGGCCCATTCGAGGGCTGCTAAGGCTACTTTGAGTATACGGAGAAATTGTGCTGCATAGGGAACCCGGGCCGGACGGTTAACGCCCCAGGCTTTAGCAACCCGGTGGTACCGTCTGGGACGCCTGCTGCCTTGGCTCAATAGGCACAACGAGAGCGAGCTAGCCAAATGAAGGCAGACCTCCCGATGAGAGGACCATCTGGCTCCGCTGCTGCCCTTCGCAGCGGTGGGGAACTCCTGCTCTGGAGTGGGCCGAGCCACCCTTCGGGGGAGTGAGTATTTCGGGGTGCAACGCGGAATCGCGAGGTGATCGCGTCTAATTGTCGGGTAGGAGTAGTGTGGTACCTCAATGCCGAACCTCGATAGAGGGGAGGGTGGGAGAGCTGCTGGCCTGTCTATTCGGGCTGGCGGGCACTGAAATTTCATATAACACGTAAACACTCCCTAGTCGAAGCCCCCGTACGGATAATATTCCGGGACCGAGTAACCAGGTAATCATTACATCTACCACCGATGCCCAACCTGACTCGAAATTATTAGTACAAGTCTTATTACATGCTCGCAGAAGTTTCAGACTTGCCACAATCATACCCCTGGGTCTAGAAAAAATTGAATAATATTATGATGCTTCCATCATTGATATTTACACTACCCCGCCAAATAGTTCAAGAGAACCCACTAACTAAAATTATTAAAAGTAATATAGCAGAAATAGTCTCACGAACACTTTAAAGTCTCGCTGATTCGACCATACCTAGCACAACCGGCAAGAGGTTTCATTTCACTAATGACCAACACACCGTGCGCCAAGAAGAGATGAAATTAGCAGAGGGCGAAATTCGTTCTGCTGCTCGGGCGCTACTGTCCTGAGACACATTGGCACCACACGATGAACATACCGAGTCTGAGCTACGGAGCAAACACCCAGTCACTCCACCCGGGTGCCAAGAACACTTAGATCTCCTGCAACACCCTGCCATTCTAGACCTGGATAGAATTAAAGGACTTCTCGTTTTTGAGACCATTCAATCTTTCCCTTTTGCAAGTGGAGCCGGTTCAGACGGCCGACGGCCTCGACATCTTTGGGACATGCTTGGCCAGACGATCCTATCTTCAGAGCGTCTACTGAGCGAACTGGGCATTTTTATGGCTAGAGTGCTCAATGGGGCTTTGGCATCACTCTGCCAGCGCGTATTTTACAATGCAAGTTTAACAACCCTCCGAAAGAAGGATAATACCATTAGGCCCAAAGCATGTGGACTAACTCTACGAAGAATGGCTTCAAAGATCGCGAGGAGGAGCAGAGGCTACTGTACACGCCACACGCGCTTTTCTGGAATCAGAAGGTCCGACACAAGTACTAGTAAAACTAGACTTCCGGAGCGCGTTTAACTCGATAAGAAGGGACAACATGTTCGACAAAGTGAAGAGAAAAGTTCCACGACTCTGTCCGATGATATGGCAGGGTTATAAATATTTCTCAATTCTTGCTTGAAGCGCAGATATGACCGTAGAGTCGCAAACTGGCATTTAGCAAGGAGACCCATTGGGACCAGCTCTGTTCTGCCTCGGCATTTCTGATCTTGTATCAAGCCTACGGAGCCCTTTTGATGTCTGGTATCTAGACGACACTGTCTTGGGAGGTCTCGCGAATGTCGTGGCAAGAGATTTGCAGACTATATTGAACTTCGAGAAAGCGAGAGGACTGACCCTCAACGCGGCCAAATGCGAAGTTTTAGCTGTCGGAGGCACCCGTCAAGATCAAGCGCAAGCTGTACAAGCAATCATGGAAGCATTTTTCGCGATATCTCGTGTAACTAAGGGTAGCCTCGATGTTCTAAGTTCTCCCGTATTATCCGAAGGAATTCCACGCGCTCTTGATGCTAAACAAGAGACCCTGTTAAGGATCCGCCAACGACTGATAAGTATGCACCAGCAGGTAGCTCTGTGCCAACGGAGACACCGTTTTGGTTTACCAAGATTTGTCTACATGCTACGAACATGTCAGACTATGAAATATATGGGAGGTCTTTCAGCCTACGACGAGGCCACTAGAGACATTATAAGTGAGATACTAAACATTAACTCAGAAGGAAACATGTGGCAGAGAGCTAGCCTCCCCATCGGCAACGGAGGTCTTGGAATAAGACGAGCTACGGATCTCAATCAATCAATCAGGTTTATTGACGTGCCCAACAAGTTGGCAATCTGTCACCTTTCATTTAAAATATACATAATATACGAGTCTTTGTACCGATCAAAACTGTCTACGCGATAAAGCAATAAAATTGAGTATAAGTAGCACAACAGAAGTTTACGAATGTATGCACGAATCAGAAGTGTAAAGCAACAAAATTGAGTTTAAGTAACACAATACAAGTTTAAAACTTTAGAACAACCTAATACAAGTTTAATACCTATATAGTAAAATAAGTTTAAAACAATTCACTCGGAGTCACTTGTTTTTTCGTTATTCAGCAGTAAGAGAAGATGTCGTTTAAAAACAGCGGCCCGGCTTGTATTTCGAAGCGCCAACGGCAGCTCGTTCCAGACCGTGGGCAGCATGTAGGCCAGTGAGTGCCGAAGTAGAGTGAGTCTAAACCCTGGCACTCTGAGTTGGTTCCTGTAGCGCTGCGACCGTACTGGGGTAAGGACGAAGTCAAAAACACGATCTGAAGGGATTTCATTGTTTTGCACCTTATGGGCTAGCACGGCTAACTTTAAACGTGTCAGCTGATCAAGCTTGAGAAGCCCGAGCCTGGTGTGCCATGGAGTCATACTCGCGCGACGAGGAAGACCTATTATGGCTCTAACCGCGTCATTCTGAACGACCCTTAGCTTGTCTAGGATCGTGGAATACGTGGCGCCCCACAGAGTAATTCCGTAAGTTAGAATTGGTTCCATAAGCGCTTTGTAGACACGTACCAGAAGATCCCGCGAAGCCTTGGCTCTCCTCAAACGCACGAGTGAGGCCACCACGGCGTAGCAGACCCTGACAATTGATCTCACTTGACTGTCCTATTTCATATGCTCGTGTAGCACAATGCCAAGACATTTTGCCTCTGAGCTGAGAGGGATAGCAGAGCCGCCTATTTGGAGGGAGATATTACCAGTTTTGAACTTCTGTCTCGATGCCCGTTGTGGGGTGTGGTAAAGAACGAGTGTCGTCTTCGTCGGGTTAACGACAAGACCAAATCTTTGAAATAAAGACATGGCCTTCTCAATACCGGTTTCAACGTGCTGAAGATTAAACCTATTATTGGAAAATTGGGAGGGTGAGACACGGAACAAAAGAGTGGTGTCGTCTGCATAAACGATTGGGCGGCAATCTACGTACCTCTCGATGCCCCGCAGGACGAAATTCATGTAGGTGATAAAGATAAAAGGTCCAAGAACCGACCCCTGGGGCGTACCAGTGGATACAGTTCCCGTTGCAGACCTTAGAGCTCCCACCGCCACAAATTGCCTCCGTCCACTAAGATACGATTTAAACCAAGATGTTACTGCTGGTGCGCAGCCTAGTTGCAGGAGCATCTTAAGAAACAGAGTGGTCGAGGCAGTCGAACGCTTTGGCTACGTCAAGAAATGCACCAAGGCACATTTTTCCATCCTCCGCAGCTTTAATGATCTGCCACCATATATGTCCCAATGCCAGCTCAGTTGATCGTGCATCCCTAAAACGGAATTAATTTTTAGAGAAGAAATTTAAGTAAATGGCTTTCCAGCTGTTGTTTAGCAAGCTTTTCAAATACTTTTGAGACGAAAGACACTAAGGATATCGGGCGATAGTTACCAGGTTGGTCCCTCCCGCCTTTACCCTTATACAGCGTAGTTACCGAAGATGTCTTGAGGCGTTCCGGAAACACGCCCGTTTTAATGGAAATATTGAATACGGCAGCTAGAGGGGCCGCTAAGGTGTCAATGAAGTTAGAGTGAAATTTACCCGGCACGTTTCCATCGCTATCGAGTGAGTCTGTCTTTACGTCTTTAGCAGCGATTCGCAGTTCCTGAGCTGTAATAGCACTAAAGGAAAATGCGTTGGGCTCGGAGCTCCATAGGTTTGAGATGAAACTGTCAATCGGCTCTTGAGGAGGGAGCAAGGATGTAGTTTTTTTACCAATAGATGAGAATAAATCATTCAGTGCGTCCACTATCTCCTGGACCTCCTCCAGTTCCTCTATCTCTGATGCAACTACTGCAACTAAATCTAGTTGCAGTGTGCTATGCTGCTAACCTGAATTACTTTGGCTCCCTAGCGGAATTACTCATTGGCGAGGAAGCAAAGCTTGAACTAAAAAAGGCAACTATGGAAGCAGACCCCACAATCAGGATTCAACTAGATCATGGCCCTTTGAGAGAGCACGTGAGTCAAAAGCTTCTTGACGCTTACAAAACTAAGAAGTCTGCACGAGATATAATAAATAGCCTAACATCAGCCATAAAGCGTGCCGTCTTTCTAGCGGTTCAAGATCCCTTCAGCGGGGGCTGGCTTCAAGCGCTTCCCTCGCGTCAGCTTGGCACCATGCTAGACCCAAACTCCTTCCGCATAGTGTCAGCCCTTAGGGTAGGCGCCTCCGTCTGCCAGCCCTTTTCTTGTCTGCCATGCGGCCAACCTGTCGACTCTGACGGTCTACACCCGTTAAGCTGTCTGAAAAGTCCCGGCAGACTCACAAGACACGCTGAACTCAACGCCATAGTTCGAAGATCTCTTAGAAGGGCAGGGATACCATCTACACCCAAGCCGAAGGGTCTTAATGGCAGCAATGAGCTGCGATCTGACCGGGTCACCATCCCGCTATGGTCACACGGAAAAAGCCTTGTATGGGATGTTACGGTTTCATGCACGGCGGCCTTGTCGTATTTATGTCACAGCGCAGTCGAATCTGGATGGGTAGCAGAGCGCGCCGATTCTGAAAAACGAAGGAAGTATCTCGAGCTATCAAGAAGCTACCACTTTGTGCCCATTACATTGAAGACACTTGGCCCCATCAGCACAGGTACAGCGAAAATCCTGAAAGATATCGGAAAACGCATAGAAGACGTTACGGGTGATCGACGGGAGGCCATGCTTTTGAGACAGATGATGTTTTTGGCCGTTTGTAGAGGGAACGCGGCTTCAATCATAGACGCAATAAACTGATAAACGGAACAAAGCAGGATAAACCTGGCTTAAACGTTCGCATCTCACAATTGTTAGAACTGGATAATAATAATAATAATAATAATAATAATAATAATAATAATAATAATAATAATAATAATAATAATAATAATAATAATAATAATGTTTACGACATCAACGATGTTGTGCACCGTGCTCTGCAGAGGAGCTCTCAGATTCCTTTAGTGAAAGAGCCCCTCGGCATGTGCGTCACAACAAGTCAACAGCCTTCTACGCCCAGATGGAAAAACCTTAACACCATAGGAACGAGGCCGCATGCTAGTATGGGACGCGACGTTTCATGCACATTTGTCAGCGGTTACATTGCGCGCACAAGTTGGGAAGCTGGCATAAGTGCACGTCTTGCTGAAAGTCGCAAATTGTCAAAGTACAGGGAGCTGTTGCCAATACTGAATGCAACCGATTGCCATTGAAATATTAGGGTCAATAGGTAAGGCAACCGTCAGGTTTCTCAAGGAGCTCGGAACGAGGGTATTTGCTGTGCCCAAGGATGCGCGAGCCGGGGAGTACCTTTTTTTGTGGAGGAGGGTTAAATGCAGTTATGCACTATTGCTACGAGTAGGAGAATTCGGTCTCCATCTCGAGTTATGTGAAACTCGACCCAAGCGGATGGATGTTACGCCGCTGAGACCCATACCCATTAAACGCCCCTCCCCTTTTAAGCTTCACTCTCTGATGGCCCAAATCTCCATAGAACAGTGCTCTGGGCTATTAGGAGAAGTGGCGAGTGCCCTATCAGACCAATTGGCCGGGGTCGCTCACGGGAACCCATATATGTGAGGCGCACTTTGTCCTAGCCCTTGCAAACCCGTTTGATTCAAAGTTGCGCTTTCTTCAGCCGTACTGGCCTTAAAATGATTCTGCCTTTCCATGCATCTTCTGTGCTTTGTTTCTAGCACCTCCTGTGCTACTTCCGCTCCCAATTTCCATGCTTGGGTCGAACCCAGGATGTACTCCACGAAACATTTCAAACAATTTCGCAGAGGGTCTTGAATTTCAGGATAGGTTATTGCCGCTCTGGACCATTTCTGGCGAATGTGTCTGATCGCCGCGATTGTGGCCTCTTCCCTTGCCTGGCACCTGAGGAGTGTGTGTTGTGGACTGTCCTCCAATGCATCTTCGCAGCCAGGAAGTACCTGGTGCAGCGTATCTCTATGGAAGTTTAACGTGGTAATACAGTGGCGGTAGTAGAGTTGCTTCCATTGCCGTGGAAGGACTTCCAGAAATGCCTCAACAGTAACAGCTAATATATCACTATTAACACATGAAACAATAAATAAACTAGCCGTACTTTCGTTCTAAGTGCGATTCCCTTGAAAAAAACATATTTCAAAAACAGAGTTAGCTGTTTCACATTAAGACAACCGTGCTTTTTGAATAGAAAACCGTTATTTGAATATAAAACGTTTTGAATATAAAACTACCGAGCAAGATGGCTTAATGGCAAAAGCCTTTGCCTTGCATTCGGGAGGCCTGGGTTCAAGACCCAGACCGCCCACTCCTAAGTTGGTTTTCATGGTTTCTAATTTAAGCAAGGTGAATGCCGGAGTGGATTAAAAATCGACCATGATCGAAAAAAACGGGGAGCACTGATGTCTCAGTAAATAGAGATAACTAATTAAGTTAAAAAAAACAATTTGATTATATTGTTAGCAATATTATACTTATCAAATTATACTTACAGCCGACAAATTAAAGATATTTTTGTTGACATAGGAAAACAGATGAGCGACAAACCTTGAGGGGCGGTTCACGATTATGCACAGCCCCTGGGGAAAAAACTTGATCATACTTGGTAACTAGTTTGTAGTCAAAGGCTTCAACAGCTGTATCAGGGTCAAGTGGGGTTAAGCACTAAGACTAGTCCGTCGTGACCAGCTTGTTGGCAAACTGACCACAGGTATGTGTGTTAAAAAGCCGCTTAATCATTCCTTTTTAGGACACACTATACGGAAACAGCAAAAGCAGCTTTTGAAAGTAACCGACAGGACAAATATAATGCTTCGAAAGTATTATTGTTGAGATAATAACGACAGCGTCATAACTTAAAAAAGTGCCACCGCCATCGATGCATAGAACATTCAGTGCAAGAAACAAACAATGAACTGGTTACTTCTGTAATGATTTGAGTCATCCTCAGAAAGGCAAGATCAGAAATATAATGATTTGAATTAGCAGCTAAGGTGTCTGGTTAGTATTGCCAACAACATCTCTGTTACCTCAATCAAGCGGGCCTAGCAGCTCGCCAAGCACATCCATGAGATCTCTAGCTTATTAGATTATTCGCATTAACAAATACAAGTGAGACGTCGTGTCCGCGCCGACGGACCACTACATGTATTGAAATGGAGAAGAAAAAGAAGTTATGACATCGCATATCTCATTAGAATCGGAAGTATATACAACATCACCGCCGTTCCTAAAACGTGCGAGGAAGCGATTCATCCTCTCTCCGAGATATAATCTTCGACATCATATAGGCGCTTATCGTAAGAACGAGGCCACGATTTAGATATGAAGACTAAATCCGAGTAGTCAACGAGGTCAACAATCGCGTGGAAACGTCCTCCGCTAAGAGCCTTAATTTTACGGGCGTTTAAATGTCAAAGAGAGAACTGGGAGAAGGCAGCCGTGATGTCACCACCATCAATGGTGGAATAGTTTCTACCAGCGTATCTTCATCCAAGTTACTAGTCAGATCAATCCAAACCTAAAAATATATATAGATATATATAGGGGCTACAAAAAAGTTTTTTCGGTTTTGTCCGTAAAGAATCATTAAAAAATCCAATTTTTTTTTGGTAGAATATATATATATATATATATATATATATATATATATATATATATATATATATATATATATATGTGTTTTAAAGGCTTGTTGTTGTTGCCTTTGCCGACGCTGTTAGCGACAACTGTGCAACTTTTCATGCAGCGTGTCTCCGTCCTCTGAAACTGAGGTTTGACTCTTGGCGCACCCCAGTTGATCGAACATCCTACGATATATAGAGTGGTCGAGGCAGTGCAACGCTTTAGCTACGTCTAGAAATACACCAAGGGACATAATTCCATCCTCCGCAGCCTTTCCAACTGTTGTTTAACAGGATTTTCAGTTTTTGTTTTTCTAAACGAAGAACACCAAGTATATCCGGGCGAAAGCTACCAGGTTAGTTCCTTCCGCCCTTACCCTTAAATAGAGAAGCCAGCGCAGATGTCTTAAGGCGTTTTAGAAACACGCCCGTTTGAACTCAAATATTGAATACGACAGCTAGATGAGCCGTTCAGATGTCAATGCATTTAGAGTGGAACTTACTAGGTACGAATTATCGTACGAATTACGAATCTACCGCTGTAAGGTGTGTCTGTCTTTACGTTTTTAACAGCGATTTGTGGTTCTCGATCTGTGATAGCATTAAAGAAAGATGCACTGGGCTCGGAGTTCCATTGGTTTGAGATAAAATTGTCAATCGGCTCTTGAGGGGGGGGGGAGCAAATATGTAGTTTTTATACTGATAGATGAGAAGAAATCATTCAGTGCGTTCACTATCTCTTGGACCACCTCCGGCTCCCTATCTCCGACCAGTAGTCTACTTGGCATCGCTCCAGACTTCTTGTTACGGTAGTAGGCTTCATTAAGGAAACCCCTGAGCTTGGCAGGGCGGTGACGTACAACGGCAAACTGCTCGCCGTAGTAAATATCCGTAGCCACTTTTAAATCTACCTTGTACAGCCTTGTACCTTCAATGTCCGAAGCGCCTATTTGTCAATTGCTAATCCACTGACGACAAGCGCAATCGACAGTATGCCCCACATTAACTAAATTATTAGTGAACCATAGTGAACGGTTTATCTTTCTCAAAACCCGTCACTGGCGCAGCGGGAAGCAATCGCTACACAGGAGACGGAGCTTAACATTGCATAACTCAGAAGCCTCGTTGGGATCCGTTGAGTCCGTCTTGAAACATTTTTTGGCTATTTTCATCGAACCTCCTATAGAGGCGGCTCGAACTTGGTTTCATCGTCAACGATGTTAAATATGTTATACTGTCCGTCAGTGTGGTCCCTACTGTGCTCGGAAAAGACCGTGTCAACGGCCAACGGAAGAATACAGACATATCGCTCACAATTGGCAATAGCGATATGATCTATGAACGAACCAGGTGACACTTGGCGAGTGATGATATTGATGGCCTGCTCAATGTCCTTGCTAGCAAGTTCGGAACAGTATTTAGCCCTGACGGCGTCGCCACTCAAAATGTCAATGCTTGTGCCACACTAATTTTCGTCGTCTTCTATTAGCGAACCCCTACAAGCGTACGCCGATAAAATAAATAAGGCCGATGGCACTATGCAATTTCAATCACTCGCGTGACGCCATCGGCGTCCATTGTGCAGAGAGGGATTTCAGCTGCGAGGTAGTAATCGAGCACCCTCCTGCTAGAGATTACACTCTCTTATAACGCTCGGCAGATTCTGCCAGAAGTTCCTTTCTTAGTTTGCGGTCAGAGAAGCGAACAGCCACGGGCCGACACAGTCTGGCTTGACGGACGTCGCCAGCAACACTGCTGTCCTGCAAGAGAGGGCAGAAGAGATTTAATGACCTCGAACAATTTGCTTTTTAAAGCTGTTGCCTCTTGGAGACCGCCATTCTCATTGTTGTTTTTATTGCTGCTGGTAGTGAATAACAACCAGAACAGAAACACCAACGACAACAACAGACATGTTTTAGTTGAAAGCTTCCGTAGAACGTGTAGCTTCTGTAGGTCTTCGACAAATAGCGAAGACGACATTAGTAATTGAACTAACCTGTTGAGGTTAGTGCGGTGGATTCTAAACGTCTTTTTTTCTGAAAAGTTGACATGATTTGGTCGAGCGTACTAAAGTTTTAACTTCGATTAGTAAGGTTATAATACTTGGATACCGTAGGAAGCGGTGAGGGCGGTCTTCAAGTTGAAGAAACTTACGGAGCCCTCCACGAAATGTTTATGAGGGTCTCGGATAGTTATAAAATACTACAGTCCTTTCCATCGTCAATCCTCGGTGCCTCGAGAAGTTTGTATATATATACACATGTAAATACATTTGTGCATATGAAAACCGTCGGCACGGAACGTGCTAGCACATGTTTGCCTAGTGGATGCAAAGACTAGTTGATCGCAAACGATGCTATTCAACTATTTCGGTTTTACGGTGATTGGTGAAATCAACGGTGATTTCTCATTTATACGCTGACATCAGCGCAGCTGTACGACGGAATCCATGCGCTGTCCACCAGCTCGACAGACAATGGATGAGTCAAACGCCCACTCAAACACGTCTGCAGAACATGGAAGCGAGTGAGCAGCATATCTCGAGCAAAACTCCCCAGCCAATTGTAGACTACCGTCTCACTCCTCAGCCATTGTAGACGAGAATTCAGTTTTATATTTGCACATGTTCCTTTGTAGCCTATTTGGGAGCTCTTCGACAGTTCGTTGCGGTTGTTCCGACTGGTGTGCGATCGTACTAAAAACGCCGGCCGCTGCCCCTGTGCCCCATGACTATGTATTTAGGTTATTCACTTGCTCTCGACCGCCCTTGTGTCGCTACAGCTGTGCAACTTACCTGTGGACGGAATTTGCCCGCGAGGCGACGAGCAGAAATAGATGAATCTGGCTCAAGTTGGTCAACACAAACCACCAAGTGTTTGGACACGAGAAATCTGGTCTGTGCACTACAGTGTCGCACACCAACCGTAAGAACTGCGCCACGTGAAAGATTTTTAGAAGAGAGGTGAATTTGCCACTCAAGTCAGCGCAGAGACGTACGACAAGTCGGCACTGCCAAGCGGCATCTTCCAACACTCGAATCTGCTGACACACATGACAATACATTTGCTCAGACACAAACCAAATAGTGGTGGATAATTAGTTATTTATTAACACCCGGTAAGTGTGTTAATGTTACATCACAGCGTTTCGACACAACAATCGATCTAGCGTTTTGCCAGTTCTGCTATGGACCGAACCGCCGGACAAACCGCGGCGTGGTATTTATGACATTTACTCCAGCATCCTTTGCATCGACATTCGTCTTGTGATTTATGGAAGCCCTCCGCATTGCATACAACGTAATGAAATCCGTAGGCTGCAAAGGCCTTTGTTAAATGGCGATCTTTCACCCCGCTAACCCTCCACCCAGTGCTTCTTATTGCTGCTCTCCCATAAATGTCTACCTCGCTAATTTTGGTTCGCCAATTTCGCATATAAACGTCAAAGGCGCACGGTTTCTTTAGATTCCACCGTTTTTGCAGCTCCTCTGTCAGCAGTGGGCCACCTGCCAACACGGGACCACCCTATTTCTGCATGTATTTGAAGGCACAAAAAACCTCTAAAAGTGGTGAATAACAACATGCATCAAGGAGTCGACGCACCTACACTCGAGTCGGGAGTAGGTTGTAGATTTTTCATCGAACGTCCGAGAAACACAGTTGCAAATGATTTATGCCATGCGTCCTATTTAATGCCGCATGAATGTGAACGCGATATAATCACCGTGCTAATGGCTGCTATATGCGTGGCTAATTTACGGACATAGTTAGAAAGAACATGAGTGAATATAGTGAATATTTAGAACTACTGCTAGATATAATATATTAATAAACACGCTCAATATGTATGTTTATGCAAACCTATTGAATTCCTTCTTATTGTCATTAAATGTATATGTGTAAGTATGTATATACTTATATATACATAAGAAGGCATTAGGTAAGCGTAATAACAATAAACAATAGCATAAACAATAGCCAAGCAAAAATGACCGGGACAATTAGGCGCCAAAAACTGGCCTGTAACTTGCCGCAACCAAATGTAAAGCCATGCTACTGTCGGAAGAAGTTGATGTCGACAAAATAAAACTGGTTTTATTAGAAAAAAATATATTAGAATAATTAAAACTCCAATATACTTAGGAACTTACTTGAATCACAACACTTAGATGAAGTAGGTATTAAAAGAGAAGTACAAACATTAAAAATAACGCAGAACGTTTTGAAAAGTTAATCTACCAGCAGTAGAGATATCAATGAAGACTACTACTACTCCCCATACCTCTCACTCGAAAATAACGTAGCACACAAAGAGGTCCCCGGTCGCGTTAGGGCATCGAAGAGACGGCTGGTTTATAGTAGGTTAGAACTTCCCACTCTCCCGATGCAACAACAAATCACTAGTAATCGTCGTGGTCGTGGTTAAGCATGGCTGTTGTCGGGGCGACTAATGCCGGTTGGCCGGCCGTTGGCCAGCCAAACAGCCACCGCGGACGGACTGGTTAACCTCACCGCCACTAGCTAGCTAACCACCGCGGGTAACGTATTATGCATGCAGATGCTGCCTCGCCGAGACAGGCTAATCAGGCTGTACAGCGGGAGTGCAGGCTGCTCGGAAGATGGCTCGAAAAACTCGATGATTAGGGTCCTCGACAAGCTTGTCGCCTTATGGGCGAGCGATATAATAGGCCACTACACCGACCGGCATCTACGCTACGATAGACAACCACTAAGACAACAACGATATGAGCGTTCATCAAGATAGCGATACAGTACAATGATATCAAATGACAAGTTGCGACGTCTCTAGCCCTGCCTGAGAGAAAGTGGTTATACACGTAACAGAAATAATAATAATAATAATAATAATAATATATATATATATATATATAATTTTTTTTTTGAAACAAGGGTTTATTTTATTAATATGTACATGTATCACAATTACTTACATATGTTACATATGTTACATACACTTAAATAACATCTACAATATTGCATATAGTATTCTTATTGCTTAAGTGTCGGTGACCACTCAGCATCATCTTGGCGTTGCCTCTCTGTAATTCTGATGACACTCTCTGTCGGAGGAACGCGGTCGATCTTGGCTCCGCTGTGACCTCAAATAGCTTCTTTCCAAGCTCTTTTGCCAGTTTGAGTGCATCCTTGCCCCAAACGCCAGATGACTCGAGGCCGAACGCCATTACAACGTGGTCTTCAAGAAGATGCGCGTATAGGCGCCGTTTGTGCATCTCCCGTTGGTGGATAATGTGGCCGACGCCCGCGTTGGCTAGTGCACGATAGCCGAGGGCGTACGTGTCTGAAACAGTCACGTCCCACGCCAGCGGCCGATTATGGTCCCAGTCTCGGCTGGTAAGGCCATCCGGTCGACGCTTATTGTCCTTTTGCAGTCCACCAGGCTCAAGCGTGACGCGGTAACCGGCTTGCCTGAAAGCGCGCCCGAGGATGTCATTGATGGCATCGTGGCGGCCCTGCGTGAGCCCTGCCAGCTTAGTGCAACTAAGCCAGTGCAAGCCGCGTTCATCCACCGTTCCACCACACGGACATTCCTCCCTCTCAAACATGGCAATGCCAAGTCTGAGGCCACTGGCGGCACGGAACTGGTCATCGGTCAGCTTA
This sequence comes from Dermanyssus gallinae, assembly GCA_003439945.1. NCBI lineage: Eukaryota > Metazoa > Arthropoda > Arachnida > Mesostigmata > Dermanyssidae > Dermanyssus > Dermanyssus gallinae. The sequence goes on along the minus strand of QVRM01005844.1, from coordinate 242,948 downwards.
CTGCCGACTAGCTCGGACGGACACACGTCGAGCCACGCTCCAGCGGCGTCGGATGAAACCGCTTTCAGTCTAATGCCGTCTACATCTAACTCGGAGGCCGACAGAAGAGTTAAGTGGGTAGCCTGAGTGGCGATTTGGTCCCACCCCTTCTGCCTGGCCACTGCAGAAGCGCAGCTGTGCGACGAAGCAAGGAAAGCGGGTAAGGCAAGGTCCGTGGCCGAACGAATCCCCATTCGACCCAGCCAGACCGGTAAGCTTGCCTGCGTCCATGCCTTATCATCAAGCGTTAGGTCAAGGATGTTTTCCAAGGCTCTCCTCGCCTGGTCGTCAAGGTTCAGAGTTTCTGACGTTAGAAGGAAGACAGGTGAGATCCGTAGTACATACAGGACCTTTTGCACTCCCATTGCGTGCCGGAGCAGGAAGTAGGCTTGATGTCTACCGAGATGGCCTAGCCTCTGGTAAAGCCGGGAAAGTTGTTCTCCCTTCTCGGCTAGTACCGGACCAATCATGTCGGGAAACACCGCCGTACCCAGCAGGTCCAAATCACATCGATCCTTTACAAGAATGCCCGGGAGGTTGGTTTTAAATTCAGCGATCACCTGCTGTCTCTTTTCGTCCTCAAAACCCTGTAGAAATAGCTCACATTTAGATGGGTTAAGCTGCAGCCCGCTCCATTGCTCGAACGCTCTGAGATCCTTGATGTCTCTAAGTAACACCGAAGGATCGTCGTCCAGAAGGGTCCCATCGTCGAGGTAAAACAAAGGGACCTTGGATGTCACCTGCTTGACGTACTGATGCAGAAGCAGGCTAAATGCAAGAGAAGCCGCTACGTCTCCCTGCTGACAACCGGCTGATGACCTAATTTTAACCTCACCAAACATTAGGGGAGTCGGTTTGCTATATGCCTGGTGCATCATTGGATAGAGGGCCGGGGTGTGCGTGGAAACCTCTGTCAAGAGGTGTTCTCGTTTCTTTAAGTTAAACGCATTTTTAAAATCTAATTTTTGGAGGCAGCATTTTTCGTTGTGTTCGAGAAAGGTGCGAGCTGTGTGAGCAATTATTTCTGCACCATTTTGAGTGGCGTACCCCATCTGCAGTGGCTGCAGGTAGCTTTTCACATTGACCTGGGGAAGCAGGGTCTTTGTGGCCAATCTTCGCAGAGTGCAGCCGATGGCTATGGGTCGGTATCCTCCGGTTTTCTTTTTCAGAGCGATAAGCCACCCTCCATATATCACGTTTCTCACAGCCTCCGGAGTTTGCCCGTTACGTATGATATCGCACACTTTGGCGAGTGTTTCCAGTACATCGTTGTGGTCTCCGTTAGCAGGGAGAAGGCATTTTAGATGGTCAGGCGTGGGGCCATCGAGGCCTTCCGCCGCACCGGATGGAAAGGAGCGAAGTGCCTTGGCAACATCCTTGCCTGAGCACGACCCGACCGCTGGCAAGCCGAAAGGGGACGGTGGCACCACGTCCCCTGCAGGAGCAGGAGGATGTTTTGCCACCATCTTATTAATCGACTCCTCCGTTACGGGCGCAATCGTGTCATCGGAAGCCAAGATCCTAATGGCGCTCCGCACATTAAAATCCATGGAAAGCTTGTGAGCAGCGATCTGAGCGCGAGCTTTATCCGTCAATATACGTTTGCCTCGACCCTCAGCTTCCACGCAAGCGGCACCCCCGAAAAGGGCCACCTTTTCTTTGACTACGCTGGCCAAGCTATGGCCTCCCTGGGTTTCTTTTTCGACGTAGAGGACTTTTGGGGCGAGGGTGAGCAGCGCGGTCCGGCTCGCTTCGTCACTCTTTTTCACGACGTCTTTAACGGTGGAAGAGTCCGTGCAAAGGTATTCTCGCTCCCTTTGGGATCCTGCGCAGCACCTTGCGTGTCATCTTGGCGTTGGCGAGTAGCTTGTGAAGGGAAAGGGGAGAAGAGGGCGGCAGGTGATCATCAGGTGTCGGGCCCCCGTTCACTGGAGACTGGCTGGCGGGGTGAGGAGAAGGTTCTACTAGTGGAGCGTGCGGAGAAGGCAGCGGCTGTGAGACGCTGCTAAGAGTGGCAGCGGCCTGTTGAAGCACTGCTGGCCCACTAGACTCGGCTATCTTTTTCTTATGAGTCCTTCCTGCGTAAATCTGCACACCCCTCTTTGTAGGAAAGCACATCGAACACCACGGGCATTGAAACTCATTAGCCATTGCTGTTGCTTCTCCTTTGAAACAGAGCAGTTGCTGGCTTTGCTGCGGCTGTCCACTTCTCATGTCTTGCGGTTCCAAGTGAAAATCCCGTTTTTATTGTCGGCGCGGTGAGTTTTTGAATGTTCCAAACTCAAAATGTTGGTTAGGTAGCCGTATTGAGTGATTTTGTAAGAATTTACTTCTAACACTTTCAGTGTAATATGACAAGCAAGCACGTTATATTCAAATATATCGTAGTATCTAATCTAAAGATATGCACTCATTGGCCGGCAGCACGCCTGCAATGGACAAGGAGCTGACCCGTCCTATTCGCTACCTTGTAAAGTCGTGGCTCGTAAACACCGTACGACGTCGAACCGACAGGCGGCAATCGACGCTTGCTGATGAAGTCCGCCGCTTGAGCGAACTCGGCCGCCACCTGAACGTAGAGCGTGGCCATAATTGGACGAAACGTTGCGCACGTGAGGTATTCCGATGCCCACACCACCGGTCCCCAGCCGGGAAATGAGGTATAGAAAACCGCTTGGAACGTGAAGTTGAGTCCGGCAATGAGCGCGTTGATTAGAAACGCGGAACAGCAGTTGCAGGTTGTCGCGTCGTCTTGCCCGATCGGTTCGGTGGTGGAGCGGGTCACGGGCCGCTCTGTCCGACATCCTCACCATCCACACATAGACGACAAGCACGTAGGCTATTTCGAATGGATAGATGGCTTTTACAAGAAAATTCAACGTTGATAAGGGGGACACTCTGTACGGCACGAGAGCGGCGAATGCGACGTCATATGCGAACAGGATGAGCATGTTCGTCACGACGGCAGCTCGAATCAGCACGTCCAGCCTGTAAGGGAGCTTGACGAAGCCAAAAACGTGGCGAAGCACCTGAAGCAGGTCGACTCGCATCGTTGGCGTTACGATCCTGCGGCGCAATCCGCGTCTGGCTGAGGATGACGGTCGACTGTGAGGGCGCCCGTACTCGCATCACGATTGTCGATTGTAAAACAGCCCAAGAAAATCAAGCAGAAATACTTAACACTGTGTCCCACTTGTTGGCTTTCTAGCATGCCGACAGTACATCCGTATTTCTGGGAGGTCATCAGCATGATTGGGGTGCAGAAAGGACCCCAATCCAGGCGATAGTGTAAATAGCAGCATTTAGAAAACGCACATACTCTGCATAAGAAATCAAGTAGATATTTAAAGTCTCGCATACGTGAGGCGGTCGCCATCGGAGACTGCGTTCGTTGCTTATAGAACTCAAATGCGAAATCAATATGGTACGCTATTCGAACGTTTAACAGGTAGCCCACGCTGACCTCCATGTCTAGGCGATGATAAGCCAACTGTTACCGTAAATAACAATAGCGGGGCGACAGTGTGTTTATGGGGGTTCATATAGGTAAGTAAAGAGAGTGTATATATATATATATATATATATATATATATATATAATCACCATAAACGCCTGCCAAGCACATTGGCTCGGCTAGTCCTTCGTAATATGTGTAACATAACATCCACAGAGTCGTCGAGTTAGCTAAGCGGAGTGGACTGGCCCTAAACACAACAAAGCGCGAGGTTCATGTTGTAGCTCTTCGTATGCTTTGCCGAAGCAGCAAGCGCATGGCTCCACGTTCTATGCTGTGCTCCAATCTGAATGCTATTAATTGACGAGTCGGTAAAGATTGCGGCCGGACTCCGTTTGCCAGTTACAGTTTTGTTGTCGTTTCGGTAAACGATTTGATTTTCTCTTAGATGCAACCCGCGTCCGCCTCAGTTGCGACGCGTTAATCGGCGCTGAAAGGTTATCTGGAAAGCTTCGGGAATGAAGAATGCACATTCGTCACTAGCAGCCTGCGTGACTAGTGTGGGGCTCCCAAACCCACTAAACCCGGAGACCTCCCCATCCTCCCAGGCTCGGTAATACTTGGCATTTCTTCGAAGTCATGGGAAAGGCGTTCCCGCTATTACTCCTTAAAGATATGTATTCGTATATCTTTCTACATATTTAAGTGCATTCAGACAGGAAGCTTATGCTAAATATACATCGTCCTGAAGGGGTGCGTCAAGAGCTTGAGGGCCTGGCTGCACTTCCCCTCCCGGCTCCTCGTCTCGACCACTCTCCCGAGGCTGCCGCGTGAACCTCTTCAGCCTAGAGGTTTCCTTGGCCGTCTTAAGCGTCAAAATTATTTCAAACAAATCCGTCGGTTCCTTCCACGCGTCCGTCGAGCTCATCATATAGCTAACCACCTCCCTGATGGGAAATAGTAGAAATATCTTGCTTCTTTCTCCCGCTAGTAGGTACCATGGCAGCATTTTAGCCAGGACCAAGAGGCTTCCGTGAAAACCGTCCGGTACGCCCGGCTATTTTTCGCCGTCTGTAGAGCCATGTCCGCCCAGACGCGGGCGCCGCGTAGAGAGTCGATGACTCGGCAACCAAAGCTAGTAGCTGTCGGTTCCCCCTCAATACACCCCCAATCTTTGGCATAATCCGTGCCAGGTTTAAGACGGCCCGCTGGGTCTTTGGTGCGACATGTTGTACATGTGCCGCTCCAGTTAAGCCCTTGTCAAGTGTCACCCCAAGGTACTTTACCTCTTTCCCAATTTCTATTGGGTGGCCCTCCATCATGAAACGGATTCCTTTTGTTCTTTTACGATTTGTCATATAGAGCGCCTCGGTCTTATGCGGTGCAAGTGTCAGATGATCGCGGTCCATCCACTCCGTCACAATCGATAAAGCTTCGTTTATCAGGGCCAAGTCATCCGCAAAGGCCAACCGCTCGGCCCCTTCTAAGTAGTTGTTGATATCCAGCATCCCACCGTATGCCAAGTTCCAAAGGACGGGTCTCAGAATCAAACCCTGTGTGACCCTGGCAGTAACCCTGTATTCTTGCCCATCTGCAACCAGACTTTGCTCAGTCAGGTAGGATGAAATTATTCAGAAGATATACGTAGGTATCGCCTTTCTTTTTAGCGCGTGTACCACTACTTTCCAGTTCATCGTGTTGAACGCATTCTAAACATCCAAATATAATCAAAGCACGAATTCCCTCGTTTTGGAAGTCTGACCTTGCAGCAGATTTCTAGAGCTTTTAAGAGGAATTTTGTTCGCCTCTCCTCTTTAACGAGTACGAAAGGTGCCTCTCCCATTCCTGCAAGCTCAATAGCCTTCTCGATTACGGCTTGTAGCATACCTACGTTTCGATAGTTCTACCTGTCCCTCAAGTGTTACTGCTTCCTTGATTTCCTCCTCAATTTGCGCGAACTCCCGACTGCTCATCAATCATCGCGTGAAAGATGTCTCCGCTCCCGATCTCGGATTTTTTCTCCTCCCTTTCTATCATACATTCGTGTCCGGTCTCCCCCTCGGTTGTTCCTCTTCGTTGGCCATTGCCTGGCCTTACCTGGGAGTTGGCGAACCTTCTCGCAATTTATGAGGTTGCGCTGCTACCACTATTTAATCTGCGATACTGTATCGTCCAGTTAGGTCAACGCTGTGCTAGATATGCTACGCTATATATCTGCTATTTAGTTTCACACTCCCCATTAGTTCCCCTTGAGTACTGTCCGAGTTTCGTAAGACCGTAGCTCTGCTCAGACCTGTCCGCACTTTTGGCTCCAATAGAGCTAGGCGACCGACCGTTATGAAGTCGCTGTAATCTTCACTAGTGGCGTCAGTAGCGTTCACTTCACAACACGATACCACCTCAAAGGATCCACTAATGTTCACAATTTTGATGCTAAACGGTGCACTGCAAGTCAGGGCATTTACCTGCTGTCACAAAGTTCCCTAATTCAGGCTAACAAGTCCGCACCATTCGATTTCGAAACCGGAGTTAAAAGTATATATCTGGGAAATATAAAACGCGCCTAGTCGTAACGCCCAGGTCGACTTTGGCGATAAGCCCTTCGTCCATCGTCCGCAGTTCTTTCTCGGCACTTTCCGCTAGTGTGTATGACATCGTTAGTACTCTAAAAGGCACGGGGTTTGGCTCTTAGTGCTTTGTGGCTTTAGCGTGCCGATTTTCTGTTTTTTTTTTTTTTTAATTTTTTAAATCTTAGATTGGAAGGCTTAACAGTAAACTCGTTTAAGGCCCTTAGTGGCGCGTTGGCGGAGGCTGTGGCAAAAGGAACATCCAAGCTGTCAGCCTTATCTTCCGTCAGCGCTCCACTTAGTCTTAAACGTGTCTGAAATAATCGGTTCCGCACATGCTCATATTCGATGGCAGCTCTTACAAGCCAACTGATGTATGTATGCGTAAAAAAACGTAACCTGGTGTGGACTCGATTTGACCATGAATATCCAAGATTTATCTTATTGGCACGCCAGCCGATGCCTAGTAGTATTTGAACATATATATATATACATCACATTTATTCACCATACTTGCTGGTATAGTGAATAAATGTGTTTATTGCCAAAAATTGCCAGAGACAGCGGACATCTTCACGTAAGGTATCAAACCGCTCCTTATAGAACGCTGAAAGAGCAATACGAACAGCAATTTTGTACCTATATATATATATATATATATATATGCAGAATGACAACAACAACAACACCGATAATGGCGACAATGGTAATGGCAACAGCAACCGAAATAACAAAAACACAGAAGAAGTAGTAGTAATAACGTCAACAATAACCTTTAAAAAAAACTATACAATATATTGTAGGAATATATATTGCGTAGTGGCGGTGGCTTAGGCGGCTAACGCACCGTTCGAAACGGGGCGTTGCCATGGCAACCATGGTTAGCAAAACATCGCTAGTTCGAGCCCTGGCCGTGCTGGTTGAATTTGTTGGACGTGGTTGTCATTGCCTTGCTGTTACATACCTCTGCTGGAGAAAGCCTATATAATTCCAGTACGAGAACGCGATGATGAAGATGCATTTAGACGATATGGTGCCACAGGCAACTTAGCCCATTACGAGCGTCTAAAATGTGGTTTTCAAAGCGTTAAAAAACAATATATATATATATATATATATATATATATATATATATATATATATATATATATATATATATATAAGGAGAACTGCCACAGGCTGAGATCCTGTGACAGTTCTCCTTGTTAAGTGTCAGTGAACTCGATTATCTTCCACCACCGTGGCGACCCACCACATACATTTGATTCAGTAAGCTGGCCGGCCTATAGAACGTTTTTAAAGTGGGTTTACCATGAAAGATAACCTTTTAAATAAACAAAATTGATATACCGGCGTTTAAACGGCTGTCGTGACTTGTGTTTGTGAATGCATTTATCGATTTGAGAAAGTTGTAGTCTGACCGCAAAGCCATCCGCAGCACAGAGTTACGCGCTCCCTGTAGCTGGCGCTGTTATGCGACTCATAGTACACCGACTGGATAGCCTCGCCGACTCTAACTTTACTAAGTAGCCTCATCGACCATTATATGTCGTCACTGTAGAAATCGCATAGCACTGATTGTTAGTTGATCCACTTGCAAAATCGCAATCGCCACGTGTTGTATCTGATTGCTAAGCCTAGTCTTTGCAGAGCGTCATAACGTACTTAGACCAATGAATAGCCACACTGGCGTCCACTTAACAACTATCTGCATCGGAACGGTATATACGAGGACGGATCGACACGTTCCAGTACTATGAGTTTTAAAAATTAAACTGGCACAACTAGGGTCTTTCACTTTGTTTTGCTTGGGAGGACTAATCAGTTAATTGGTGGGGGCGTTTGTTATTTGAATTTAGTTGAAAGAAGTAAAAAAAATGATTGATTTCGGGTTATTTGATAAAAACGGTTCGATTTTTAACTTTTTGCAACCTCCATATTTTCCGAATCTGGTATCTTGTAAATTTGTATTGTTCCCATAGATGACAAAAAATGTGGAGGGATATCGTTTCGAGACTATAAAGGAGACCGCAAAAAATTGCAGGCGCAACTCAATTAGATTTTAAAAGACACGTTCTAAAATGTTTCGAAGACTGGGAAAGAAGTCCATATAGTGGGCCATTCAAGGAGGAAGAGGGATGTGCGCTTAGTACGTATGAATCTCAATGGAGTAACCTCCAATCGTTAGAGCCGACTCCCACATTACCTGAAATTGTAGCAATAGTGCGTAACTGCATCTAACCAAATATATTTACCTTGCTGCATTTCTTCTTCTATCAGCTTTATTCCTCCGTAATATTTCTTCTGCCTCTAAATAATCGTCCCATGTAGTCATCACCTCAAGATACTTGTACTGAATTATATAGTCTTATTCCCTTCCCTGAAGTAGTAGTTTCCTTTCACCCCTAACTGAATGCTAAAATGTCTCTCTTTTTTTATTTAACACTACGCCCAGTGCCCCCGCTTCACCATATGCATTCAACATTTCCTGAATTTCGCTAGAGCCCCGCCCGTTTACTACTATATCGTCACCAAACAGCAGCATTAGTTTCTTGATATATACAACCTTTTCCCCCATCTGCCATCATATCCCGTGCTACTAATTATTTGTGCAATTATTTCCAGATACATATAAAATCACCAATGACAACAGATATCCTTGCCCCCTTCGCGACTATAACTATCTGTATTACGTCCCGAAGGGGCACATATTGACACGTGACTGACGTTTACAAACCCGGTGTGGCTTGAGTTCTTCTGAGTGCGACATGACAAATTGCTCTTGTGCCAAGCGCTGTAAATCGCTTAACGTAAAAAAATTAAAAAAGCTGTGGTGATAAACAGCTATGGATCAAAAAGTCCAACATTAAAAAAATAACGATCTATATTACCAGGCTGCTTTTATTCGAACAGTGTTATTTCAGTAAATTTTATTTAGTAACTCCACCTAACTTCTCTCAAACCCTCTTTCAACATAATTTGATACAACTCTGTTCTTTCCGCCATATAATATGCCTTTTATAATACTTAAAACCCTGGCACACGCTCGTGTTCCCGCAATTTCGATACTTCCACGACTTTACCTAATAAAACAAATGTTATCATCTAGCCGTACCTTTTTCTAACCCCGCAATGCCACTTTCCTATTTTCCCATTTGTCTCGAGACTCTGTACTATATTTTTAAATACCTGCACAAAGATTCGATACGTTATGGTTGTAATTGTGATTGGCCGTTTATTTTGTAAAGCGTCATTATCTACTCTTCCCTTGGAAAGAAGAGAAACTTTTCCTTGCGCCAGTTCTGGGGAAGTCTGCCCCTTCTAAATATAATATTAAATTGATTTGTTCCAAAATACACGTAGTCCTTTCCCAACATCTGGATAATTCCTATGGAAATATCGTCAGGACCACACGCCGTTTTCTTTAACACGCGTTTGATCTCATCTGCTATGGTCGCAATCTCCGTTCTAATTCTTACCCTCTCTACACTGTTTACGCCAGTCGTGAAACTAGTGCTTGTAACGCGCTGTTAATTTCATTTATTGTGTATGTTATAGTCTGCTCCTTATTTGGTGTTCTTGTTTTTCCCTTTCTGATATAGTCCCAAAACTAATTTGCTCGCCTTTCCTTGGGAGCCCTGTTAAATTCCCTCTCCTCTGAATTTTCAATTGCAGAAAAATTCTTGTAGAAAAATGTAAGCTCTATTTTTGGCTTCCTTACAGGTAGCCCACTACTCTTTTGCCTTGTTCATTTGATTACTTCACCATTTTCGTTCCCCTCCCTTGGAACTCCCTTCCCTATCTTATAGTTATTGTCATATGCGTCCTTAATATTCCCCTGCGTCTCGTCTACCAGCATTTTCCACTTGGTATTAAAAGCTGTTTTTTGTATTGTACTTTCTGAGCTCATTTGTGTTTATTCAAACATTTCTTTTGTACACCTACCCGGCCCAGCTTTTTCTTCCTCCCGCTAACTTTTACCCGACTATGATCACGTCCAATATTGTCTGTTTTTTCTTTTTGTATCCTGATTTCTTCGACTTAGTTATTGATTTTACTATTCGTCATTGCGTAGTCGACGCATCACAAACAGTCCGCAAAAAAAATATAGCCACTCATGTTTGCCACATTACACACATTTATTACATCCGATCTTGTAGAGACTACAGTGATACGTGCTCATAGAGTAACAGCAAAAATTGACATTTGGGATCTCGGAACAATTAAAACTACGAGCTTTCTATATTTAGCACAGCTACACCGTAAAAAATTATACATCCACTAGCAAGATGCATGTCTCTATGAGTGAATTGAGCTGATTAACGACGTCTGGGCTCATTTAAAGGCTCGACGGAGACAAAGGCAGACACATCGAGTGAACCCAGCATCTATACTTAATACTCAGTGAACTCCCCGTTAAGTCGGTGACCTCAAAAATGCGGCTTGGTATAGCGTTGAACAAGTTTCGGATGACGTCCTGTGAGAGCTTGCCCCAAGCCTTCACAAGTGTTTTTTTAGTTCTACTTAGTTTAATTTTTTTTTTCATCGGTACAAACTTTTTGGGGGAACCAGCTCCACACATTTTGATAATATTAAGGTCAGGTAAGACTGCAGGCCACCGTAGGTCCTCAATGCGATGATATTCGAACCAGCTTTCAATCAGCCTGGCGGTGTAAATCGGGGCGTTATCGTATTGAAAAACGTCGGGTTCTACCATCAGCTCAAAATGCGCCGATTGCTCTTCTTGTAGATCCTGATAGCGCGTCGAATTAATACGGCCGCCTAAAAACACAATCGAGGACTTTGTATGATTCCCGACAGCGGCCCAGATCATCGCCGAACTGCTATTTGAGTGCTTTTTTGACAAAATTTGGAACTCTTTTTTTTACACCGTGGTCTTTCACCTGAGTTCACTTTTTAGGGACAACGCTCCAATCGACGGGAAACTTCTACGCAACTAGAGAGGCCAACGTCCTTTTAAGCTTTGATATAGGCCTTTTTGTCACTCGTGAGGCGCCGGCCCAGGCCATCGTTTCAACACAGAAAAACTGTCGGTAGAAGGTCTGCCTTTGTTTCCGTCGAGCTGTGAATGAGTCTAAATTTATTTATTACGCTAAATTAGCTCGCTAAGACATGCATCTTGCTAGTGTGCCTTGAGAAGTTCGTACCTCGAGAAATCTATAGAATTTGTCTCGAACTTCTCATAAGTAGGGGTTATGTTCTCGCCTCGAGGTACAAACTTCTCGAGACACATTGATGAACGAATTCGAAAAGGACTACAGTCCTTTCATAGTATCCGAGACCCTCATAAACTATCAATGGACGTTGCCGTTCATCTCTTTAACCTGAAGATTGCGCCTACTTCTTCTTATAGTATACAGGTGATATGGCCGCATCTATCGAAGTTAAACTTTAATTCGCTTGACCAAATCAACACCGCTTTTCTAAAGAAGGCGCTAAGAGTCCAGCGCACTAGTCTTAACAGATTAGTCTATTTACTGGCGTCGACTCCACTATTTGTTGAGAATTTACAAAAAATACACGTGTTACCGAAAACGGCTGAATGGGAGAATAAGATGGCAGACATCCCCGATGACCCGCTCTTTTATGAAACCCAAGCAATGACGTGTAGTTCATGGAAGCGCTGAAGATCTGTATTCGATAGAAGTTCCATGAAATTTCCTCGTTATGCTTGTGCAAACTCTGCGGGAGACAGTGTGACTTATATCACCTTCAACAATGCGATAGAGCAATTCCGTTGACTCGACTTTTAGAACCGTGATGAATATATGTATATGTGAATGCGTGCTTTCTCTTTACGCGCAATATTGTAAACCAACCATCGGTTAATAAAGCTATTATGTTATGTTATCTTGCTAGTGGCTGTATCATTTTTTCGCGGTGTAGTTGTGCCAAATGGGGTATCTCGTGTTTCAACGTAATCCGAGATCGCCAAATGTTGATGGAAGTCTCCGCCATTACTCTATGAGCATCTATCACTGTAATGATGCAAAGACTAATTGTTCGCAAGGGGTGCTTGACTATCTCAACGGTTGCAATCTATCTTCGCTCTCAAAATGAACATATTTTTACAAACGTAGGCGGCAAAATTTCAAACATACTAGCTCGGTCTCACTCCCCAGCCATTGTAGACTACCGTCTCACTCCCTAGCCATCGTGGACGAGAACTCAGTTTCATATTTGCACATGTTCCTTTGTAGCCTATTTGGGGGCTCTTCGACAGTTTGTTGCTGTCGTTTCAATTAGTATGAGGTCGTACAAAATGCCGCCCGCTACCCCTGTGCCCCTGACTATGTATTTAGGTTTTTCGTTCTTCGCCGTTGTACCGCTATAGTTACGCAACTTACCTGTGAACGGAATTTGCCCGCACGGCAACGAGCAGAAATAGATGAGTCTGGCTCAAGTTGGTCAACACAAAGTACCAAGTAGTCCGACACGAGAAATCTGGCCTGTGCACTACAGTGTCGCACACCAACCGTAAGAACTGCGCCACGTGAAAGATTTTCAGAAAAGATGTGAATTTATCACTCAAGTCAGCGCAGAGACGTACGACATGTCGGCACTGCCAAGCGGCATCTTCCAACGCTTGAATCTGCTGACACACATGACAATACATTTGGTCAGACAAAGACACAGAAGTGTTGAAGAACGGCATAAAGCAACATGATTCAATGCCGCAAGATTATGAACGCGATATAATCACCATGCTAGTGACTGCTATATGTGTTTCTAATTTACGGGCATAATTAGAAAGAAACCGAGTGAATGCCTGTAATGAACATTAAAAAACATTGCTAGATATAGTATCAGAATAAACAAGATCAATATGTATGTAAGTGCAAACATATTGATGTGTTTTTGTTGTCAATAAATATATATATATATATATATATATATGCATATCGACACATAAAGAGACATTAGATAAGCGCTAAAACCTGGTTTGAACAAGCAACTTCCGTAATAAAAATACACAATAGCAGAAACAATATTCACGCAAGAATGGCCGGGACAATTTGACGGCAAGGAACTTGCCTGTAACTTGCCACAACCAAATGTTAAGCCATATTACTATCGTAGGAAATCAATGTTGACAAATAAAATTAGCTTTATTAGAAAAATATCTTCAAATAATTAAAACACTACTAGACTTTGGAAGTTACTTAGACGCAGGTCTAAAATAATTCCACACATAAAAATAGCAACAATAAATGCAATGAAAATTGCTTAGACTGCTAAAGCTAACAGTAATAATAATAAACATAACAGTAATAATAATAATAGTAATTTGATTTAGAAATATTAAATGTCTGAATTTTGTATAAATTGTTTTTTATAGTGATTTTAGGAATCTACTTCTAATACCTTCAGTATCATCTGACTAGCACGTTATGTTCAAATATATCGTAGTATCGAATTTGAAGACAAGCACTTGTTGGCCTGCAGCGCGCATGCAGTGGACACGGAGCTGACCCGTGTTATTCGCTAGCTTGTGAAGTCGTGGCTCGTAAACACCGTACGACGTCAAAACGACAGGCGGTAATCGACGCTTGCCGATGGAGTCCGCCGCTTGAGCGAACTCGGCCGCCACCTGAACGTAGAGCGTGGCCATAATTGGACGAAACGTTGCGCACGTGAGGAGTTCCGATGCCCACACCACCGGTCCCCAACTGGGAATGCTGTATAGACAACCGCTTGAAACGTGAAGTTGACTCCGGCAATGAGCGCGTTGATTAGAAACGCGAACAGCAGTTGCAGGTTGTCGCGACGTCTTGCCCGATCGGTTCGGCGGTGGAGCGGGTCACGGGCGGCTCTGTCTGACATCCTCACTATCCACACATAGACGACAAGCCCGTAGGCTATGTCGAATGGGTAGATGGCGTGTACAAGGAAATTCAACGTTGGTAAGGCGGACAGATTGTACGGCAGGAGAGCGGAGAATGCGACGTTATATGCGAACAGGAAGAGCATGTTCATCACGACGGCAGCTCGAATCAGCACGACCAGCCGGTAAGGCAGCTTGACGAAGCCAAAAACGTGGCGAAGCACCTGAAGCAGGTCGACTCGCATCGTTGGCGTTACGATCCTGCGACGCAAGTCTGGCTGAAGATGACGGTCGACTGTGAGGGCGCCCGTACTCACATCACGATTGTCGATTGTAAAACAGCCCAAAAAAGCCAGGAGAAATACTTAACACAGCTTGCCGACAGTACATCAGTATTTCTGGAAGGTCATCAGCATGATTGGGGTGCCGAAAGGACCCCAATCCAGGCAACAGTGTGGATAGCTGCATTTAGCAAAAAACACTCGTACTCTGCATAAAAAATCAAAGAGATATTTAAAGTCTCGCATACGAGAGGCGGTCGCCATCAGAGACTGCGTTCGTTGCCTATAGAACTCAAATGAAACTCCCAACGCCGACGTCCATGTCTAGGCGATGATAAGCCAACTGTCACCGTAAATAACAATAGCGAGGCGACAATGTGTGTTTAGGAGGGGTTCATATAAGTAAGTAAGGAGTATATATATATATATATATATATATATATATAGGTAGTTCAACAAGTTCTTAAAATGAGCTTTTTAGAATTCGAATTTTGGCGCGCTTTCGCCGCTATTGGAAACGGCAACTTTTCGAATGCTAGCAGTCAAAATATTATGGTGATTGGCCGTTGCGATTTCGTTTGATCGCTTTTCCCGTGCAACGTATCGGCGTGAGTTTGAAAAATGGAGAAAAAAGAGTTTCGAGTAGTTATCAAGCATTTTTATTTCAAAGGTTGGAATGCGACCCAAGTGAAAACTGAGTTAGACGAGGTGTACGGTGACTCTGCGCCATGTTTTGCCACTGTTTCCAACTGGATTAATGAGTTAAAAAGAGGTCGCAGGAGCACCGAGGATGAACTACGTTCAGGACGCCCAAAAACGGCAACTGATGAGGAAAACGTGGAAAAAGTGCGGAAAATCGTTGCCGCAGATAAGCGAGTGAACATTAGGGAGATAGCGGAGACCTTGGGGATCAGTTTGGGTAAGGTGCATTTCATCCTGCACGAAAACTTGAAGTTGAAAAAGCTCAGAGCAAAATGGGTGCCGCATTTGCTCAACCAAGGCCAAAAAGACGCGCGTGTTTCCGCTTCACAGCGAAATTTGGCCAAGATGTCGAAAAATCCGTCGGATTTTTGGCGCAGATTCGTGACCGTCGATGAAAGCTGGGTCCATCACTACACTCCCGAGACCCAAGAAGCATCTCGTCAATGGTGTGCACCTGGTGAAGGACCTCCGAAGAGGGTGCGGACAACGGCATCGGCCGGAAAGATGATGGCTACGGTTTTTTGGGACCAACGTGGAATAATTCTGGTCGACTACCTTGAGAGCGGTAAAACGATCACGGGAGAATATTATGCAAGACTGTTGGACTGCCTGAAGCAAGAACTCATCGTGAAACGGCCCGCTTTGCAGAAGAGGGTTGTCCTGTTTCACCAGGACAATGCTCCCGCACACAAGTCGCGGCAAGCAACGGCAAAACTGGCCCAACTGAGGTTCGAACCTATTGAACAACCTTCCTATTCTCCAGACCTGGCCCCCTCTGATTATTTCCTCTTCGGACATTTGAAGAATAGTCTCGGTGGAAAGCGTTTTTCCAGCAATGAAGAGGTTAAGGCTGCTGTCAATGCCTATTTTCAGTCTAAAGACGCGGAATTCTACTCAAGAGGTATAAATGCTCTGAAATCTCGGTGGGAAAAGTGTATTGAGCTTCTCGGGGAGTATATCGAATAAGAAAAAATTAAAAACAAGATTTGGAAAATTCTTGGTTTTCATTTTAAGAACTTGTTGAACTACCTGTATATACATGAGTTTCAACCGCTAGCGTTCGAGATCTTGGGCGGCCCAGGCAACCTCACTCGCAAACTTCTCCACAGACTCGGCGAGCAGCTGAACCTCGCAACCGGAGACAAGAGATCTGCGGCTTTCTTGAAACAGCGCCTCGACCTTGACGTCCAACGCGGGAACGCGGCGTCCGTCCGGGGCACGCTGCTGAAGTGGTCCCAACCCACTCTATACGAGATAGAGTAATATCCCCAGTGCACACGTTCTCAGGAGACAATTGTAGCTCCATCAGTATTTTTAATAAATAAAATCTTATTCCTATAAAAAAAAATTAAAAAAAAAAAAATATATATATATATATAGGATGCATTGAAGACTGATTAATAAAAAAATATGTTTTTGCTCTTTTCTTGTATACTTTACACACATATGTGTTGTCATACACCTATATACACATATACGAAACATATATGTATAGGTTTATATATATATATATATATATATATATATATATAGAGAGAGAGAGAGAGAGAGAGAGAGAGAGAGAGAAAGTGGCACGTAATAATCACCATGCATGCCTGCCAGGCACATTGGCTCAGCTAATCCTTCGTAATATGTGTAACATATCATCCACAGAGTCGTCGAGTTTGCTAAGCGGAGTGGCCTGGCCCTAAACCCGACAAAGCGTGAGGTTCATGCTGTACGAGGTGCAACTGGCTTTTAAGTGCTGGAGGCTCTCTCAGAATGCAAGACGGTCGGGACGGACCTAGAGTTGCTAGAGGTCCCCATATTTAGTATGCAAATGCACGCGGTAGGTTCTCACCGAGGTATTTTTCTTCTGAGACCCTACGCCTTAACTACCATCTTTTTTTTATATGGGAGGTTTGGAAAATGCGTAATGGACGGTTGGGGTTGGCCATCAACAACACCTAGTGTGAGACTCTCACCCACTAAAAACCCCAGTCCTCCCCACCCCCCCAAGGTTTGTAATTGTGTTAGACAGTACTTCGAAACCATGAGAGGGGAGTTCCGTGCTCTACCGGCACATGGTTCCCGAACCCGGGAGATACGTCGAGATCCTTCACCCGAGGTCTGGATTGCGTCGGCCCTTTGCGGGGCACCCTCGCCTCGACTGTTTGCCGACCGCGTGTGCAAAGCGGTTTCGGCGCAGGTTTTCTAGGCGAACCTTCTCTCTTATCGAGGTAGTACAATCCATGCGTCCATGAAGCAGTATTGCGTAGCATGTACGCGACGATTGCTAGTATCACCTGGTTGACTAGGGCGGAGCCTGTAGACGCACGTGTCGTAGCAAGTGCCGAGCAAGCAGAAACCGTGTGTTCGACGTCGTCGACAGTACTAGAAGCGCAAAGCACGCATATATCGGTGATACCCTTGCCAATGCGAAGCATGTAACTTTGGAACTGTCCGTACCCCGTGAAAACTGCGTGACGTAGTAGGTGAGGGGCCCTGCGGCGTCCAGCCAAAGGCGAAGGTCAGGGATTAGGGTGCGGGTCCAGGGTATCGGGGAACTGTCCGAACCTGGGGTAACCACCACCTGTTCCAGGGTTGCAGCCGCAAGACCACCGTAACTGGGCGCCAGGGAGAATGGTCGGCGACTCGAGCGTGGAGCAATGCACCCGCTCCTCCGAAGGAGCGGGCGCATGGTTCCGCGCTCCACGCTGTGCTCCAATCGGAACTCTGCTAATTGACGAGTCGGTAAATATTGCGGTCGGATTTCTTTTACCAGTTATAGCTTTGTTGTTGTTTCGGTGTACGATTTGATTTTCTCTTAGATGCAACCCGCGTCCGCCGGTACTTCTTCCAGTATTTTGCAAAGGAGCATGCTGACATTGTATGGTTCTGTACAGTCCGGTTTTTGGGTTCGGGTTGGTAAGCGCGGCAGCACGTTAGTGTTCAATTTAGTCGGCCCCCCCTCCGTTTCATTAGATATCGGCCAAGTGTATGCAATTGTACGTTCAGTGCCATCTGACAACCTTCGCGATAACATATTCAAACAATTAGCGATGCACTCGAGTAATAGCTGAAAATTTAAAATCATCAAAACGGTGCCCGACGGCAATTTTGCCTTTATGCTAAGGAAAGCGTTGCGACTCGAACGTTACCTCAGACCTGACATAATGAGGTAATAGTTTAGCTGTATACGCAAAGTAATTAACACAAAATTCGTATAATTGCACCAGACCAAGGAACGATTTATGTTCCGATATATTTGCAGGGATTTTTATCGAAGACTATACAAACTTCGGTCAGTTTATAAAGTTTTCGATTAAGTACTGCGGCTTCTAGCTATCAGGAAGGGGGTTTAGCAAGATATCAGCGTAAAATAGCCATATTTCGTAATACTACTTCGACTTTCGATTGCTATATTGCGGACGCTTTTTCGTAGCCAAGAGCTTACGTATCAGTTTGTGGAGCCCTGCCGGCGCTCTCATCGTGCAAAACATCCAATAGGCAGGATCGGTCCTTAAGAATGTTGATACTGGCCCAAGACTGTCCAGTATACATCGTCACTATCAGCCTGCGTGACTAGTGTAGGGCTCATAAACCCAGTAAACCCGGATTCCTCCTCACCCTCCCAGGCTCGGTAACACTTGGCATTTCTTCGAAGCCATGGGAAAAGCGTTCCTGCCATTTCTTCTTAATTCAGATAGGTCTTTGTCTCTCTTTCTGCATATTTAAATGCATTCAGACAAAAAAAACGTATGCCAAACGTCCTGAAGGGGTGCGTCAAGAGCCTGAGGGCCTGGCTGCATTTCCTCTCCCACCTCCCTCGGCTTCTCGTCTCGACCACTCTCCCGAGGCTGTCGCATGAACCTCTACCGCCTAGCGGTTTTCTTGGCCGTTTTGAGCATTAAAATTGCGTGATTGTCAAAGCGAGTGAGTCAGCCGGTGAGTGTGGACGTCTTGAGGCTCTTGCTCTGCCTGTCGAATATCACGCGTCGATTTGGCCACTATTTTCGTGTTCTCCATGAACTATTCGTTAAGCAGGGACTTCAGCAAATATACAGGCGCACGTGACAGTTTTGCTCTCGAGCATCTCAGAACAAAGAATTTTGCTTCTCAGTATGTTACCTGGACGGACCATGCTACACCCAGCTGCACAATATAAACACAGCATGCGCCTACTCTTTGTCATTTATAACATATGTCTTTTTCACACGGTGTAAACTGCGTTCGTTATAAAGCATGAGTTATCTAGTCATTAACAGTCATAGCAATAGTCGCGTGCCGAAAAATATTAGTCCAGTCGATTCTAATAATGCCGACGATATATATATATATATATAAATGTTTAGCGCTTTTTTATTCGGAGCATGTCGCGTTGTTATTAGTTTACTTAACACGTTTTAATTATGCTTTTTGATGAATATAACGAGTAACTAGTCCAGGCTAGCTTTGATTTTAAAATGCTATAAGTAATCATTTAGTTTGCCCATTTATTTGTCTATTATTTCTATACAAATATGTATACCAATTTCGATCATCGCCTTAATTGTTTTCATATTTAATCTAGGTAGCAACTTAACGTTAAAATATGACGTTAACAAATTTAGTGAAGCCAGTAGTTATTGGCGGAATAGGCCTGCACAGGCCCATTCTGCTTAGTGACCAATGCTTTTAACGTTTGCGTTTGCTTTGTTATTATTGCTTTTGCTTCTATTTTTCTTTAGAGTCATTCTTAGACGTATTTAAATAAGACTTACTAGGGGATACCAGAAGCGAGTCTTTGTCGTTTAATAGATTATTTTACGTCACTTCGGAACCCCGCGACCACGTCGGGCCATGTGTAGTCGACTTCATTACACTGCTCTGTGAACAAGTGTGATGCATCGAGGATTGTCTTTACTGCTGTTACCACTGGCACACCTGTCAGTGCTGTAATTCCGGCGCGGTTGACGTGTACCCTAGATGGCTACTGAGTCGTTTAATATCATAAGACAAGTATTCATGTACAAAGCGTTTCTCTAATTTAATGCATACGTATATTGACCTTGAAACGTACCTGCGAATGCTTACACACACACATAT
Source organism: Dermanyssus gallinae (assembly GCA_003439945.1). Classification (NCBI taxonomy): domain Eukaryota; kingdom Metazoa; phylum Arthropoda; class Arachnida; order Mesostigmata; family Dermanyssidae; genus Dermanyssus; species Dermanyssus gallinae. The sequence goes on along the minus strand of QVRM01005844.1, from coordinate 222,992 downwards.
ATATATATATATATATATATATCCCAATGTCACAGCAACAACACACCAATCTAGATTGGAGGCATCCTAGATAATAGTATTTACTATCATTCAGGACAATCACGAAATTATTTTGCGTGTACTATTATTACATGTAACCGTAGAAGATCTTGCCAGTGATTTAGCTAATTCGAGGGATTATTGGCGTATTTATTTTGGCGGCGTATAACGCGGAACGATGTTGATACAGTGATCATCAAAAGATGCGTGGGATGAAGTTCGACCAACGTTGCATTGATTTGTCGGTGTTGAGAGATGACATTTTTCGTTCGTTCGGCTGCTCGAGTGGAATCTGCTGATCGACAGTTGATGGCAATGGAATCAAACAAGGCAGTTTTCTCCATCCTCATCTGCACCCTGTATGACACTCTGAAACACCATGAAAGAGTAACTCAGTGCGACTCCGGCAAACGCGCAGGTACTATGCCACGTCATAATTGTGTCCTCGCTAAGTTTTACGCCGAGATCCCTCATCATAACGAACAGTCGAAACTGTTGGCTCAGCTTAGTAGGCATTGAAGTTAGCAGAAGATGCCTTACGCTGCCCCGTATCTTATGCGCGTTCCTGTAGTGACATCGATACACAAAACATAAAACGTTTTCAATGTGAGCAAACAGTTAGTTTTTTGTTTAATGACCTATTTCGTTTTTCTCTTCCTACTTATTACATTTCTACAGTGAGAGCTTATCTGCTGTCTATGCCGCCGTTGTTGAGTAGCTTTATTTAAAATCCATTCATTTGCGCGGGCAACCAACGGTCGCAGCATTCAACGGCAAAACCAACGGCCACCACTGAACGAGCACAGCGATACGAACACACACTGACTTCTCGATCGTCATCGCAGCAATTATGACTACACAGTCAACCGTCAAATAGATGGTAGCTAACTAAGTAAGGCAAAGTGTTTGTGTCCTCTTCTTCTGGTGCAGAAAGTACGGTAATTCGGGGCAACAGCGACATAGACGAGATCTTATGGTTAGCAAGACAGTTAACAGTATATATATATATATATATATATATATATAAATATATATATATATATATATATATTTATCTATTTATATATATATATATATATATATATATATATATATATATATATGTATATATATATATATATATATATATATATATATATATATATTATACTATGTGGCTGACAAGCGGGATTTTCCAAATACGATATAGCCCAGACCTGCGAGTGAAAAATATATTGCTTCGATTAGGAATGAATCGAGCCAATTCTGGTCCGCAATTCGTAATGCCGAAGTTTCATCCATCCTTCTGTTCACTTAGGCCTGTAAGGCCGTCTAGCTGGCTCCTTGGCAACGCAATGCTGAGACGGCACCCAACACAGCGGTTGCAGCGCTTCCGTGGCTTTTTTTTCTGCGGAATAGCATTTGCGAAATCTCATAAATTCAAACTTTTATGGCGAAGTTTTTGTTGCTGTTTCCTAATGGGACCGTGGGATGTTCTCTCTTAACTCCAAATGAAACACCCCGTGATCTAATTCTTAAAAAAAAAACTGATTTGACTAAACTTCAATAAAATACTTGATTTATTAAGAATGCAAATGGAGCTACAATTGTCTCCCGCAAACGTGTGCACTAGGATATTACTCTTATAAAATACTTTATATGCAAATTGGCTGAGACATGCACTTTTTGAGCAGGCCACGAACGTCAAATAGCCGCCGAGCAATAAGCGGCCTGTTTTTAAATGAGTGACTAAGAATTTTCACCGCATATTTTTCAAATACCAAGTTGATTTATGCCAATAATCATAAACGCACGAAGCCTATAATGATATTGCGTTTGCTATACGGCGTCGAAAACATATATATATATATATATATATAATATTTGATCCGAATTATTACAGATTCATAGATAGGCCTCTTCTGAGTATCAAAGGGGGTATCAACGTACTTATCACAACCGACTTAGAAATAATGTCTATGGTCCCTCAACCAGTTGCATGTATCTTGTCAGCCGAATGTCTGACACTGAGAAGCGATACATGCCTTTAAAGAGTACAACATAACTATATAAGCGCATGCAGCTATATCTCACGGTCATTCATGATAAAACAGCGAAAAAATAAGCTTACAAGTATACATAAAGATGATTGACTAGCTGGGTGATATACATACTAAAACCAAACTTCTCACTCATTTGGATCCCAGATCACGCACTAGAGTAGCTGTCGGTGAGGGGGTTATATCTGTTGATTTAAGAAAAAAATCTAAACAATTTGCATTAACTTGGGAAGCAGCGTACTACTTGCTTGTCGCCAGTGGACGATGACATCACAGACTGCATCGTGGCGTGAAAATAAGGAGAATAAACGAATTCTTAAAATTTAAGGTTGTCAACGTTTGCAATGGACTTGACCTTACGATTGATGAATTCGTTGTAATATCTAGCACGAAGATGGCATGACATAAGGGAAGGTTTATCTGCCCCGCATTACGCCGAGCATGACCAGAAGATGTTTATGAAAGTTTTTACTAAGTTTTACTAAAAGTATTTAGGAGTTAATTCCTGATAAAAGTTTTAGTGTATCTTTGAACCTTTTATTTTACTTTTTGTGCTAAATGCCAATTAAGAGTCGTACATAAATTAAATTTCTAGTCATAGAATCTGCGAATAGGCTAGGCAAACTTTTTGAAAGGTCCCTGGAGTTCTAGCAACATCGGTTGGAATTTTCATATATAAATAACAACTTAGATTTATATGCCAGTAGGTGGTCTACATATTGCTCATAGAGTGAAATCACACATTCACAAACATTCATCACGCTTCCGAAAAACGAGTCAACTGAACTGCTCTATCTGGACAAATTCTGCCATCTTATGAATTAATCAAACATAAAGCTTTATTCATGAGAAATTGGCAATACGTTCGAAAGCATACATCCTTCGTACTGAGTAGGTAGCCCATGGGCTATATCATAGCTGATGTGCTCGTTGCATCGAAATGAATTCAATAATAATAATAATAATAATAATAATAATAATAATAATAATAATAATAATAACAGCCCTCCGAAAGAAAGGTAATACTATTAGGCCCATAGCATGCGGACTAACTCTACGAAGAACGGCTTCAAAGATCGCGATGGCTATGAACAAACTGGCCATTGTTGCTGCGGTTTCACCCCATCAAATGGGTGTTGCTATTAGCAGAGGAGCAGAGGCTACTGTACACGCTACACGCGCTTTTCTGGAATCAGAAGGTCCGACAAAAGTACTAGTCAAACTAAACTTCCGAAACGTGTTTAACACAATAAGAAGGGACACAGTTTCCGACGAAGTGAAGAGAAAAGTTCCACGACTCTATCCGATGATATGGCAGGGTTATAAATATTTCTCAATTCTTGCTTGGAGCGCAGATATGACCATAGAGTCGCAAACTGGCATTCAGCAAGGAGACCCATTGGGACCAGCTCTGTTTTCTCTCGGCATCTCTGATCTTGTATGAAGCCTACGGAGCCCTTTTAATGTCTGGTATCTAGACAGCGCTGTCTTGGGAGGTCCCGCGAATGTCGTGGCAAGAGATTTGCAGACTATATTGAACTTTGAGGAAGCGGGAGGACTGACCCTCAACGCGGCCAAATGCGAAGTTTTAGCTGTCAGAGGTACCCCTCAAAATCAAGCGCAAGCTATACAAGCAATCATGGAAGTACTTCCTGGGATATCTCGTGTAACTAAGGGTAGCCTAGATGTTCTAGGTTCTCCCGTAATGACCGAAGAAACTCCACGCACGCTCGATGTTAAAGGAGAGACCCTGTCTTGGTTCACCAAGATCTGTTTACATGCTACGAACATGTCAAACTATGAAATATATGGAAGGTCTTGCAGTCTACGACGAGACCACTAGAGACATTCTAAGTGAGATACTAAACATTAACTTAGAAGGAAACATGTGGCAGAGAGCTAGTCTCCCCATCGGCAACGGAGGTCTTGGAATAAGAAGAGCTACGGATCTAGCTGCAGTGTGCTACGCTGCTTCTCTGGATCACTTTGGCTCCCTAGCGGAATCACTTATTGGCGAGAAAGCAAAGCTCGAACTAAAAAAGGCAACTATAGTAGCAGACACCACAATCAGGATTCAACTCGATCCCGGCCCTTTGAGAGAGCACGTGAGTCAAAAACACCTTGACGCTTACAAAACTAAGAAGTCCGCACGAGATATAATAAATAGCCTAATATCAGCAAGAGAGCGTGCCGTCTTTCTAGCGGCTCAAGATCCCTTCAGCGGGGGCTGGCTTCAAGCGCTGCCCTCCCGTCAGCTTGGCACTATGCTGGAACCAAACTCCTTCCGCATGGTGTCAGCCCTTAGGATAGGCGCCCCCGTCTGCCAGCCCTTTTATTGTCTGCCATGCAGTCAACTCTGACGGTCTACACCCGTTAAGCTGTCCGAAAAGTCCCGGCAGACTTACAAGACACGCTGAACTCAACGCCATAGTACGAAGAGCTCTTAGAAGGGCAGGGATACCATCTACACCCGAGCCGAAGGGTTTAATGGCAGCAATGAGCTGCGACCTGACGAGGTCACCATCCCGCTATGGTCACACGGAAAAAGCTTTGTATGGGATGTTACGGTTTCATGCACGGCGGCCTTGTCGTATTTATGTCGCAGCGCAGTCGAATCTGGATGGGTAGCAGAGCGCGCGGATTCTGGAAAACGAAGGAAGTATATCGAGCTATCAAGAAGCTACCACTTTGTGCCCATTGCATTGGAGACACTTGGCCCCATCAGCACAGGTACAGCGAAAATCCTGAAAGATATCGGAAAACGCATAGAAGACGTTACAGGTGATCGACGCGAGGCCATGTTTTTGAGACAGATGATGTTTTTGGCCGTTTGTAGAGGAAACGCAGGTTCAATCATAGGCGCAATGAACTAATAAGGAAACAAAGCAGGATGAGCATGGCTTAAAAAAAAAATACCTTACAATTGTTATAACTGAATGATGATGATGATGATAATAATAATAATAATAATAATAATGCACGCGAAGGCGACTTTCTAAGGCAGCTGCTTTTATTGGCAGTTTGCAGAGGAAACGCCGCGTCGATATTAGGTGCGATGGGCTGACGACAGCAAGAAAGAAACTATAAAATAATGAGGATCCACATTCACACCTCACAACTGTATTGCTCTAAGACATATTAATTAAATAATAATAATAATAATAATAATATTTTTAAACAAGGGTTTATTTGATCAATATGTACATGTATCACAATTATCAATATATTACTTATATAATATCTACAATATTGCTTATATTATTCTTATTGCTTGAGTGTCGGTGACCACTCAACACCATCTTGGCGTTGCCTCTCTGTAATTCTAATGACACTCGCTGTCGAAGGAAAGCGGTCGATCTTGGCTCCGCTGTGGCCTCGAAGAGCTTCTTCCCAAGCTCCTTTGTCAGTTTGAGTGCACCCTTGCCCTAAACGCCAAATGACTCGAGGCCGAACGCCATTACAACGTGGTCCTCAAGGAGATGCGCGTATAAGCGCCGTTTGTGCATCTCCCGTTGCCGTAGCCGAGGGCGTACATGTCGGAGACGGTGACGTCCCATGCCAGCAGCCGATTGCGGTCCCAGTCTCGACTGATAAGGCCGTCTGGTCGACGCTTGTCGTCGCTCTGTAGTCCACCAGGCTCCAGTGTGACGCGGTAGCCGGCTTGTCTGAAAGCGCGCCCGAGGATGTCATTAATGGCATCGTGGCGGCCCTGCGTAAGGCCAGCCAGCTTAGTGCAACTAAGTCGGTGCAGGCCACGTTCATCCACCGTTCCGTTATAATAATAATAAAGACTTTTACGACATCAACGATGTCGTACACCGTGCTCTGCAGAGGAGATTTCAGATTCCTTTAGAGAAACAGCCACTCAGGCAGATTGTTACGCCGCTGAGACCCATACCCACTAAACGCAACTCCCCCTTAAGCTTCACTCTCTGATGGCCAAATCTCCATAGAGCAGTGCTATGGGCTATTAGGAGAAGTGGCGTGTGCCCTATCGGATCAATTGGCCGGGGTCGCTCACGGGTTCCCATATCTGTCAGTCGCACTTTGTCCCAGCCCTTGCAAACCCGTTTGATTAAAAGTTGCGCTTTCATCAGCCGTGCTGGCCTCAAAAGGATTCTGCCTTTCCATGCATCTTCCGTGCTTTGTTTTTAGCACCTCCTGTGCTACTTCCCCTCCCAACTCCCATGTTTGGGTCAAACCCAAGTAATCCACGAAACATTTCAAACAGTTTCGCGGAGGGTCTCGAATTTCAGGATGGGTTATTGCCGCTCCGGACCATTTCTGGCGAATGTGTCTGATCGCCGCGATTCTGGCCTCATCCCATGCCTGGCACCTGAGGAGTGTGTGTTGTGGACTGTCCTCCAGGGCATCTTCGCAGCACCTGGTGCAGCGTATCTCCATGGAAGTTTAACGTGGTATTGCAGTGGCGGTAGCAGAGTTGCTTCCATCGCCGTGGAAAGACTTCCAGAAATGCCGCAACAGCAGCAGCTAATATATCACTATTAACACATGAAACAATAAATAGACTAGCCGTACTCTCGTTCTAAGTTGAACCCTTGAAAAAGCATATTTCAAAACCAGAGTTAGCTGTTTCACATTAAGGCAACCATGATTTTTGAATATAAAGCCGTTTTTGCCGCTTTTTTAATAGAAAACTACCGAGCAAGATGGCTTAGTGGCAAAAGCCTTTGCCTTGCATTCGGGAGGCTTGGGTTCGAGACCCAGACCCGCCACTCCTAAATTGGTTTTCATGGTTCCCAATTTAAACAAGGTGAATGCCAGGGCGGATTAAAAATTGACCATGATCGACTTGGCATGGCTCCAGACTTCTTGTTACGGTCGTAGACTTCGTTAAGGAAACCCCTGAGCTTGGCAGGGCGGACGTACAGCGCAATCGACAGTATGCCCCACATTAGCTAAATTATCAGTGAACCATAGTGAACGGTTTATCTCTCTCGAAGTTCGTCACTGTCGCAGCAGGAAGCAATCACTACGTAGGAGCCGGAGCTTAACATTGTTTAACTCAGAAGCCTCGTTGGGATCTGTCGAGTCAAGAACAGGTGACCAATCCATCCTGGTGACACCGTCTTGAAACCTTTGCTGGCTATTTTCATCGAACCTCCTATAGAGGCTCGCAGCGATCAAACTTGGTTTCATCGTCAACGACGTTAAACATGTTATACTATCCGTTAGTGTGGTCCCTTCTGTGCTCGGAAGAGACCGTGTCAACGGCCAACGGAAGAATACAGACCTATCGCTCACAATTGGCAATAGCGATATGGTCTATGAACAAACCAGGTGACACTTGGCGAGTGATGATATTGATGGCCTGCTCAATGTCCTTGCTAGCAAGTTCAGAGCAGTATTTAATCACTCAACGGCGTCGCCACTCAAAATATAAATGCTTGTGTAACACTAACTATCGTCGTCTTCTATTAGCGAACCCTTACAAACGTACATAACGCCGATGGTATTATGCAATTTCGATCACTTGCGTAACGCCATCGGCGTCCATTGTGCGGAGAGGGATTTTATTATTATTATGGTTTATTAACACCCAGGTTGGGTAAATTTTAAATAAGTACATCAGTCTGAATCAGTGATTTTTCTGCGTCACCGGATCTTCCCTCATCTTGCGAGTTCAGCTATTGATTCCACTGCTGGACATGCTGCGGCGGAGAGGGATTTTAGCTGCGAGGTAGTAATCGAGCACCCTTCTGCTGAAGATTATACTCTCTTATAACGTAACTTCTGCCAGAAGCTCCTTTCTTAGTTTGCGGCCAGAGAAGTAAACAGCCACCGGCAGACACAGTCCGGTCTGCTGTCCTGTAAGAGAAGGCAGAAGAGATTTAAGGACCTCAAACAATTTGCCTCATGGAGGCATTGCCTGTTGCCTCGTGGAGGCAGCCGTTCTCATTGTTGTTGTTATTGTTGCTGGTGATGATTTACAACCATAATAGAAACAACAACGACAACAACAGACTTGTTTTCGTTGAGAGCTATCGTAGAACGTGTATCTTCTGTAGGTCTTCGACAAATAGCGAAGACGACATTAGTACCTAAACTAACCTGTTGAGGTTAGCGCGGTGGACTTTAAACGCTTTTTTCTAAAAAGTTGCCTTGATTTGGTCAAGCGTCCTACAGGTTTAACTTCGACTGGTAAGGTCATAACACCTGGATACCACAGAAATCGGTGAGGGCCGTCTCCAAGTTGGATAGTTAAAAAATACTATAGTCCTTTCCTTCATCAATCCTCGGTGCCTCGATAAGTGTGTATATATATACACATGTAGATACATTTGTGCATATGAAAATCGTCTGCACGGAACGTGCTAGCACATGTTTGGCTAGTGGATGCAATGACTAAATGATCGCAAGCGATGGTATTCAACTATCTCAACGGTTTTACGGTGATTGATGAAATCAACGGTGATTTCGCATTTATAGGCTGACATCAGCGCAGCTGTACGACGGAATCCATGCGCTGTACAAGCGGCTGTCCACCAGATCGACAGATAATGGATGCGTCAAGCGCCCACAAAAACACGTCTGCAGAACATGGAAGCGAGTAAGCAGCATATCTCGAGCAAAACTCCCTAGCCGATTGTAGACTACAGTCTCGCTTCCCAGCCAATGTAGACGAGAATTCAGTTTCATATTTGCACATGTTCCTTTGTAGCCTATTTGGGGCTCTCCGACAGTTTGTTGCTGTCGTTTCAATTAGTATGAGGTCGTACAAAAAATACCGCCCGCTACCTCTGTGCCCCTGACTATGTATTTAGGTTCGTTCTTCATCTGCTCTCGACCGCCCTTGTACCGCTATAATTACGCAACTTACCTGTGAACGGAATTTGCCCGCGCGGCAACAAGCAGAAATAGATGAGTCTGGCTCAAGTTGGTCAACACAAAGTACCAAGTGGTCTGACACAAGAAATCTGGCCTGTGCACTACAGTGTCGCACACCAACCGTGAAAGATTTTCAGAAGAGAGGTGAATTTGTCGCAGAGACGTACGAAAAGTCGGCGCTGCCGAGCGGCATTCTCCCACACCCGAATCTGCTGACACACATGACAATACATTTGCTCAGACACAAACAAAAAAGTAGTGAATAACAACATGCATCGAGGAGTCGACGCACCTACACTCGAGTCTAGAGTAGGTTGTAGATTTTTCATCGAACGTCCGAAAAACGCATTTGCAAATGATTTATGTCGTGCGTCCTATTCAATGCCGCATGATTGTGAACGCGATATAATCACCATGCTAGTGACTGCTATATGTGTGGCTAATTTACGGGCATAGTTAGAAGGAAAATAAAAGAATGTGTAGTGAATATTTAGAAACATTGCTAGATACAGTATATTAATAAACACGTTCAATATGTGTGTATATGCAAACATATTGACCTGCTTAATATTGTCATTAAATGTATATGTGTAAGTATGTATATACATATCTATACAAAGGAAGGCATTAGGTAAGCGTAACAACAATAAACAATAGCAGAAACAATAGCCAAGCAAGAATGACCGGGACAATTAGACGGCAAAAAACTGGCCTGTAGCTTGCCGCAACCAAATGTAAAGCTATGCTATTGTCGGAAGAAGTCGATGTCGACAAAATAAAATTAGCTTTATTAGTAAAAAATATATTAGAATAATTAAAACTCTAATATACTTAGGAACTTACCTGAATCACAACTTAGATGGAGTAGCTATTGAAAGAGAAGTACAAACACTTAAAATAACGTGAGACATTTTAAGAAATTAATCTACCAGCAGTAGAGAAATGAATAAAGACTACTACTACTCCCCATACCTCTGATTCGAAAATAACGTAGTACAAGAAGGGGCTTCCGGTCGCGTTAGGGCATCGAGGAGGCGGCTGGTTTATAATGGGTTAGAACCCCCCACTCTGCCGATGTAACAACAAATCACTAGTAATCGTCGTGGTCGTGGTTAAGCATGGCTGTTGTCGGGGCGACTAATGCCGGGTGGCCGGCCGTTGGCCATCCAAACAGCCACCGCGGACGGACTGGTTAACCTCACCGCCACTAACCAGCCATCACGGATAACCTATTTTGCATGCAGATGCTAGCGTGCCGAGGCAGGCTAATCAGGCTGTGCAGCGGGAGTGCAGACTGCTCGGAAGATGGCTCGAAGAACTCGATGATTAGGGTCCTCGTCAAGCTTGTCGCTTTATGGGCGGGCGATATAATAGGCCCCTACACCGACCGGCATCTAAGCTACGATTGACGACCAAGGAGAAAACAACGATATGAGCGTTCATCAAGATAGCAGCGATACAATAAATGACAAGTTGCAACGCCTCTAGCCCTGGCTGAGAGAAAGGCCTGGCTATAAACGTAAAAGTACGACTCATGATCGTAATAATAATAATACTAATAATAATTTGATTTAGAAATATTGAATGTTTGAATTTAGTATACATTGTATGTTAGAAGTGATTGTAAGAATTTACTTCTAATACCTTCAGTGTAATCTGACAAGCAAGCACGTTATGTTCAAATATATCGTAGTATCTAATCTAAAAATGTGCACTCATTGGCCTGCAGCACGCCTGCAATGGACAAGGAGCTGACATGCGTTATTCGCTACCTTGTGAAGTCGTGGCTCGTAAACACCGTACGACGTCAAAACGACAGGCGGCAATCGACGCTTGCTGATAGAGTCCGCCGCTTGAGCGAACTCGGCCGCCACCTGAACGTAGAGCGTGGCCAATATTGGACAAAACGTTGCTCACGTGAGAAATTCCGATGCCCACACCACCAGTCCCCAACTGGGAAATGAGGTATAGAAAACCGCTTGAAACGTGAAGTTGCGTCGTCTTGCCCGATCGGTTTGGTGGTGGAGCGGGTCACGGGCCGCGGTTATCGACATCTTCACCATCCACACATAGACGACAAGCACGTAGGCTATGTCGAATGCGTAGATGACGTGTACAAGAAAATTCAACGTTGGTAAAGCAGACACATTGTACGGCACGAGAGCGGAGAAAGCGACGTCAGCCAGTCCAGCCTGTAAGGGAGCTTGACGAAGCCAAAAACGTGACGAAGTACCTGAAGCAGGTCGACTCGCATCGTTGGCGTTACGATCCTGCGGCTTAATCCGCGTCTGGCTAAGGATGACGGTCGACTGTGAGGGCGCCCGTACTCACATCACGATTGTCAATTGTAAAACAGCCCAAGAGAAGCAAAGAGAAATACTTAGCACTGTGTCCCACTTGTTGGCTTGCTAACATGCCGACAGTACATCAGTATTTTTGGAGGGTCAGGGATGTGGGTGCAGAAAAGACCCCAATCCAAGCGACAGTGTAACATGACATCAGCATGATGGGGGTGCAGAAAAGACCCCAATCCAAGCGACAGTATAAATAGCTGCATTTAGCAGAAAACACACGTATTCTGCATACGGCATCAAGTAGATATTTGAAGTCTTGCATACGAGAGGCGGTCGCCATCAGAGACTGCGTCCGTTGCTTATGGAACTCAAATGCAAAATCAATATGGTACGTAATTCGAACGTTTAACATATAACCAACGCTGACCTCCATGTCTAGGCGATGATAAGCCAATTGTTACCGTAAATAACAATAGCGAGGCGATAGTGTGTTTATGGGGGTTCATATAAGTAAGTAAGGAGAGTATATATATAAAACGTATAACTTGAGTCTGGCCTACGCAGACGACTGGCACTGATCGTTACCGCCAGCGACTAGGATTTGCTCGAAGGAACAGCCAACGGAGCCTTGACGGATATCCGACAACACCTTTGCACGCTTGGCCTCGAACTGGCTTCACAAAAAACTGAAGCAATCCTTCTAAACGGTCTGAAGCGTCCTCCACGCAACCTAAATTTACACCTGGAGGGCCATCCAATAACACTCAAGCCCGAAGTCAAGTAGAGCTCTCACAGGAACACCTCATATGCGCTATGCAGCTAAAAAAAGCAGCCATAGCCTCAGCAGAGTTACGGAAAATCCTCCCACGGACCAGAGGAGCAAGCGACTCTCGACGCCGACTCTTAACATCAGTAATAGACAGCATCATGTTATACGCCGCACCCTTATGGGAACGCACGACTGCAAGAGCTACAACACGTCGCCTCCTCACCAAGAGCCAAGACCTATGGCGCTTAACATAGCACGAGCAAGTCGCACGGCTTTCACAGCAGCCGTACAGGTCCTCTCCAGACAAATTCCCGGGGACTTAAGAGTAAAAGAATTGTGTAACCGATGGGCTGACGGAGGGCACACTAGTCAGCAGAACCGACATCCTAAACGAATGGAGCCAGCAATGGGAAGCAATCCAGTCGGGCCACCCTGGATATTGGACAATATCAATACTTTCTGATCTTAAAAAATGGTACAGCCTCAAACACGGCATGCTTACCTACCCACTCGCGCAACGGCGAACAGGCCATGGTGCTTGTTTTTAGCAGTACATACGCCGGATGATGTAAGGCACTCTATGAGCGGTGCTCCTTCTTCGACACTGAGCGAGAGCTATTGTCCTGGAACCTAGGACTGCAGAACCCCCTGATATTCCAGGCCCTTGTAGAGGCGCTCCTTAAAGATCACAAATCCTGGATTCTGGTAAGAAGATTCGCACAAGGTATCTCTGAGGCGAAAATAACCGCTGCACAAAGCCAAGCAGCCTAAATGGCAAGAAGGGTGGCCGGGTGAAGTAATCTCAAGAAGACAGTACTGCGGCCACCCCCCGTCAAGGGGCAGAGAGGACGACTGGATTTTAGTGGGTGCCCACAATACCGTGGCTTTAACAACGTCGCCCGGTGTGCATAACGCATTTTACCAGTTACCTCTATTAAAAAAAATTGCTTTTTTCTTGTAACGTTTACAGATTGATGTGTTGCCATAAATCTATATACGCATATACAAAACATATATGTAAAGTGTGTTGCAAAAAATTAGCAACTCATGTTTTTTTGCGATATTTTCGGCCTGGTTTATTTGAATGGCTTGAAATTTTAAGCGCATGATGTACATGACGAAACATGAGTACAGTGTTGATTTCATTGCAATCTCAAAACCGGTTCATACAAAAAATAAAAAAGTGTGAAAAAACAGTGTTGCAAAATATTAGCAACAATAACATGCTAACAACACAGCTCTTGTTTGTAAAGGATAGTCGATACTACAGCTGATATTCGATCCCAGGGATCAAATGTCAGGAATATTGTCTAGCTAAATCAATCGTCATATAGCTGCAAAATATTCTACAGCTTAGTCGTTGTTCCGAACTAACGACGAATCTTATGTTTAAACCATGGGTCGTACAAAGGATCTTTCGGATAACGAAAAGACAAGAATTGAGGCATATGCTGAGCTCGGTCATACAGTAACTGCTATAGCAGCCAGATTAGGACGGCATAAGAGCACCATCAGCAGGTTCTTACACCCTGGAGTGAACCAAAGGTGCAGATCTAACAGTGGGCGTAAGCCAGTTTTGACTATTTGAGATCGGCGAATGATCATACAGTTGGCTACTCATGACTAAATGTCTTCTTCCAGGATCAGGACTACTTTGGGAGTGCCAGTGCACCGATCCACAGTGTACCGAGTGTTAAGTTCTGACAAAAACGTGCGATACGCGAAAAGGAAGCTTATGCCGCGACTGCAACCGAAGCACATTGTCGCACGGCGTGAATTTTCGCATAGATACCAAACTTGGGATAACGAGTGGAAAAACATCGTCTTCTCGGATGAAAATAAATTTAATCTCGATGGCCCTGACGGCTGTCAGTACTATTGGCACGACTTACGGAAGGAACCTAAATGGTTCTCGAAACGTGTGGCCGGTGGTGGCTCTGTCAAATATTGGGGCGTGTTTGGATATAATGGGAAGTCTGATCTAGTCGAGATTGTATGCCGAAACAATTCTGACATGTACCAGCGCATTGTCGGTTCCCAGTTAGAAGCCCACTTCAGAAGAATTGGGGGACCTGACGCAGTTTTTTAACAAGACAACGCCACGTTTCATACCCCGGCTAGCACTAAAGCCTTTTTTCAAGAACAAGGAGTGCCACTTTTTGACTGGCCGGCATTGAGTCCAGATCTGAATCCTATTGAAAATCTTTGGGGACATTTGGTAAAGCAGATTTACGCAAATGATCGACAATATAATCATTTGTCGGACCTCAAAGAAGCTGTCCAGCAAGCATGGACTAATATTCCACTTTCGTACTTACAACAGCTCATTAACTCCATGAAAGACCGAGTTTACGATCTGATTCAGAAGAAGGGACGAAAAACCCGTTTCTAGAATAAAATATGTAGTTTCAAATGAGTCATACAGCCCTGCTAAGAATCGAATACGCTGTAAGGCGCTATTGTTGCTAATATTTTGCAACACTGTTTTTTTCACACTTTTTTATTTTTTGTATGAACCGATGTTGAGATTGCAATGAAATCAACACTATACTCATGTTTCGTCATGTACATCATGCGCTTAAAATTTCAAGCCATTCAAATAAACCAAGCCGAAATTATCACAAAAAAACATGAGTTGCTAATTTTTTGCAACACACTATATGTGTTCATATACGAGTAAACACTATATATATATATGTATATGTATATATATATATATATATATATATATATATATATATATATATATATATATAATCACCATACACGCCTGTCAGGCACATTGGCTCGGCTAGTCCTTCGTAATATGTGTAACATACCATACACAGAGTCGTCGAGTTAGCTAAGCGGAGTGACCTGGCCCTGAACACAACAAAGCGTGAAGTTCATGTTGTAGCTCTCCGTGTGCTTCTCCGAAGGAGCGGGCGCATGGCTCCACGCTCTATGCTGTGCTCTAATCGGAATTCTATTAATTGACGAGTCGGTAAAGATTGCGGTCGGACTCCGTTTGCCAGTTATAGTTTTGTTGTCGTTTTGGTGTACGATTCGATTTACTCTCAGATGCGTTCCCGCCATATCTCCCTTATTCAGATATGTCTTCGCAAATATCTTTCTGCATATTTTAATGCATTGAGACAGGGAGCCTATGCTAATTATACATCGTCCTGAAGGGGTGCGTCAAGAGCTTGAGGGCCTAGCTGCCCTTCCCCTCCCACCTTCCTCGGCTCCTCGTCTCGACCACTCTCCCGAGGCTGCCGCGTGAACATCTTCAGCCTAGAGGTTTCCTTGGCCGTCTTAAGCGTCAAAATTGCGTCAAACAAATTCGTCGCTTTCTTTCACGCTTCCGGTCATCATATAGCTAACCACCTCCTTGATGGGAAATAGTAGAAATGTCTTGCTTCTTTCTTCCGCTAGTAGGTACCATGGCAGCATTTTAGCCAGGACCAAGAGGCTTCCGTGAAGACCGTCTGGTACGCCCGGCTAACCCTAATTGCTAGTGTTGGGCCAACCTTAGTGCTCCTCAATTTTTCAACGTCTGTAGAGCCATGTCCGCCCAGACGCGGGCGCCGCGTAGAGAGCCGATGACTCGGCAACCGAAGCTAGTAGCTGTCGGTTCCCCCTTAATACATCCAAATTCCTCGGCTTAATCCATGCCAGTTTTAAGGCGGCCCGCTGGGCCTTTGGTGCGACATGTTTTACATGTGCCGCTCCAGTTAAGCCCTTGTCAAGTGCCACCCCAAGGTACTTTATCTCTTTCCCAATTTCGATGGGGTAGCCCCCCATCATAAGGCTGAAATTATTCGACAGATATACGTAGGTATCGCCTTTCTTTTCAGCGCGTGTACCACTACTTTCCAGTTCATCGTGTTGAAGGCATTTCTAACATTCCCTCATTTTGGGGGTCTTTGCGTTCTCACGGCCTGCTCGTTCCAGAACCCTATCAAGAGCTCCGATGGTAGATTTTCCTTTCCGGAGACCATACTACGCGTCCGTTAAAGCTTCTCTGGTTTCGATTTCCTCCTTCAACCTGTTGGCCAGAACGATTTCCAGAATCTTTCCCAATGTGTCGAGGAGGCAGATAGGCCTATAAGCCGAGGGGCCTGTCCTGTTTCCGCGTTTAGGAACTCGTACAAGGCTTGCCTTCTTCCATAGCCTAGGAAACCTTCCTTCTCTAAGCAGTCTATTGTTCAAAGTCTGGAATATTTTCGGCTGCCGTTTAACAAATAGCTTGGCCACCTCAGGGGTACGCCATCGGAGCCAGGGGCCTTTCCTGGCGCTAGCCGTTCGCCAGCCCGTCTGATCTCTTCTAGTGTTACCTCCGGAATATCCTCCGTGGTATATACTCTAGTACGGCAGGCGCCATACCCCCCCCCGGTCTCCCCAAAATCCAGACTCCCGGCTGACCTTGTCAACGAGCCTCGTGCACATCTCCAGGCTTCTACTGCCGTCGCCGGGTTTCTGCAGCATATTTCTAGAACTCTTAAGAGCGGTTTTGTTCGCCTCTCCTCTGTGACGAGTATTAGTGGTGCCTCCCCCATACCTGCAAGCTCAATAGCCTTCTCGATTACGGCTTGTAGCACACCTACGTTTCGATACCTCTACCTGTCCCTCAAGTGATACTGCTTCCTTGATTTCCTCCTCAATTTGCGCTACCACTCTGTCCTCCTCCGTGGTTCGGCATCGGGAACACAGCACTTCTCTTTCGATCCTGCATTTCCCTATCCTATTTTCATATTCGGTACTATACTGCTTTATTTTATCCGTTTTGAATTTGTCTATTTTTTTCTGTAGTTTTGTCTCCCTAGTATTGAGGCGACCGATTTCCTCTTCGTGGTCTTCGATGGTGCCTTCGTCCTCTAACCTTGCGTCCCGCGTGACTCTTACTTTATCCTCTATTGACGCTATTAGTTTATTTAGTAGCTTAGGGAGCTTTTTAGTCCCTTCTTTAATCTATTTTTAGTGAGAAGATGTGCATCGCACAGTTTTACCAAGCTTTCGATTCGTTGCTTCAAGCCCAAGACCGCGTTCTGGAGTTGTTTTTCTACCAGCTCCCCTAGAATCTCTGTTATTTCGTCTGTCTTTTTACTACCCGGTAATCCAGAGGCGGCACTATTTCTTACTCCCGATTGCTCATCAGTCATCGCGTGAGAGATGTCTCCGCTCCCGATCTCGGATTTTTTCTCCTCCCCTTCTATCATACATTCGTCTCCGGCTCCCCCTCGATTGCCTCCCTTCGATGGCCATTGCCTGGCCCTACCTGGGAGTTGGCGAACCTTCTCGCAGTTTATGAGGTTGCGCTGCTACCACTATTTAATCTGCGATACTGTATCGTCTACTCAAGTCAACGCTGTGCTAGATATGCTACGCTATATATCTGCTATTTAGTTTCACACCCCCCTTTAGTCCCCTTGAGTACTGTCCGAGTTTCGTAAGACCGTAGCTCTACTCAGACCTGTCCGCATTTTTGGCTCCAATAAAGCCAGGCGACCGACCGTTATGAAGCCGCTGGCATCTCCACTGGTGGCGCCAGTAGCGTTCACTTCACAACACAATTGCACCTCAAAGGATCCACTAATCTTTACTATTTTGATGCTAAACGATGCACTGCAAGTCAGGGCACCTACCTGCTGTCACAAAGTTCACTTATTCAGGCTAACAAGTCCGCATCATTCGAATTCGAAGCCAAAAGTATATATCTGGGAAATATAAAATGCGTCCAGTCATAACGCCCAGGTCGACTTTGACGATAAGCCCTTTGTCCATCGTCCGCAGTTCTTTCTCGGCACTTTCCGCTAGTGCGTATGACATTGTTAGTGCTCTAAAAGGCATGGGTATTGGCTCTTAGTGCTTTGTGGCTTTAGCGTGCCGATTTTCTGTTTTTTTTTCAATTTCTTAAATCTTAGATTGGAAAGCTTAGCAGTAAACTCGTTCAAGGCCCTTAGTGACGCGTTGGCGGAGGCTGTGGCTAAAGGAATATCCAAGCTGTCAGTTTTATCCTTCGTCAGCGCTCCACTACAGTCTTAAACGTGTCTGCATTAATCGGTTCCGCACATGCTCATAGTCGATGGCAGCTCTTACGAGCCAACTGATGTATGCGTAAAAAACGTAACCTGGTGTGGGCCCGATTTGACCATGAATATCCAAGATTTATCTCATTGGCACGCCAGCCAATGCCTAGTAGTATTTGAACATACGAGTGATAACATAAAATTATCGAGTCATGCTGACATTCAACAAGCAGAGCTGCCACTAAATATCAGCCCAAGGCTTCAACGGTGTTCACGGTTTAGTTCATCCACAGTGTGCAAGATGAGCATATATATATATATATATAAGGAGAACTGCCACAGGCTGAGATCCTGTGACAGTTCTCCTTGTTGAGTGTCAGTGAACTCGATTATCTTCCACCACCGTGGCGACACAGCACATACATTTGATTCATTAAGCTGGCCGGCCTATAGAACGTTTTGTAAGTGAATTTATCATGAAAGATAACCTTTTAAATGAACAAAATTGATATACCGACGTTTAATGTATTTATCGATTTGAGAAAGTTGTAGTCTGACCGCAAAGCCATCCGCAGCACAGAGTTACGCGCTACTTTGTTTTGCTTGGGAGGACTAATCAGTTAATTGGTGGGGGCGTTTGTTATTTTAATTTAGTTGAAAGAAGTAAAGAACATGAGTGATTTCGGGTTATTTGATAAAAACGGTTCGATTTGAAAATTTTTGCAACCTTCATATTTGCTGAATCTGGTTCCTTGTAAATTTGTATTGTTCCCATAGATGACAAAACATGTGGAGAGACATCGTTTCGAGACTAGAGGGGACTGCAAAAATTGCAGGCGCAACTCAATTAGATTTTAGAAGACACGTTTTAAAACGTTTCGAAGACTGGGAAAGAAGTCCATATAGTGGGCCATTCAAGGATGAAGAGGGATGTGCGCTTAGTACATATGAATCTCAATGGAGTAACTTCCAATCGTTAGAGCCGACTCCCACATTACCTGAGATTGTAGCAATAGAGCGTAACTGCATCTAACCAATTATATTTACCTTGCTGCATTTCTTCCTCTACCAGCTTTATTCCTCCGTAATATTTCTTCTGCCTCTAAATATTCGTCCCATGTAGTCATTTCCTCAAGATACTTATACTGAATTATATAGTCTTATTTCCTTCCCTGAAGTACTAGCTTCCTTTCACCCCTAACTTAATGCTATAATGTCTCTCTTTTTTTTATTTAACACTATGCCCAGTGCCCCCGCTTCACCACATGCATTCAACATTTCCTGCATTTCGCTAGAGCCCCGCCCGTTTACTACTATATCGTCACCAAACAGCAGCATTCGTTTTTTGATATATACATCATTTTCCCCTATCTGCCATCATATCCCGTGCTATTAATTATTTGTGCAATTCTTTCCAGATACATATAAAATCACCACTGACAACAGACATCCTTGCCCCCCTTCGCGACTATAACTATCTGTATTACGTCCCGAAGGGGTATATATTGACACGTGACTGATGTTTGCAAACCCGGTGTGGCTTGAGTTCTTCTGAGTGCGACATGGCAAATTGCTCTTGTGCCAAGCGCTGTAAATCGCTTAACGTAAAAAAATAAAATAGCTGTGGTGATAAACAGCTAGGGATTATCAAAAAGTCCAACATTAAAAAAAATAACTATCTATATTGCCAGGCTGCTTTTATTTGAACAGTGTTATTTCAGTAAATTTTATAATTAGTAACTCCACCTAGCTTCTCTTAAACCCTCTTTCAACATAATTTAATACAACTCAGTGATACGTGCTCATAGAGTAACAGCAAAAATCGACATTTGGGATCTCGGAACAATTAAACCTACGAGAACTCTATATTTGGCACAGCTACACCGTAAAAAAATTATACATCCACTAGCAAGATACATGTCTCTATGAGTGACTTGAGCTGAATAACGACGTCTGGGCTTATTTAAAGGCTCGACGGAGACAAAGACAAACACATCGAGTGAACCCAGCATCTATATTATCTTATACCGCATCTTAATACTCAGTGAACTTCCCGTTAACTCGGTGACCTCAAAAATGCGGCTTGGTATAGCGTAGAACAAGTTTCGGATGACGTCCTGTGAGAGCTCGCCCCAAGCCTTTTTAGTTTTTTTAGTTCTACTTAGTTTAAATTTTTTTTCGTCGGTACAAACCTTTGGGGCGAACCAGCCCCACACATTTTTGATGATATTAAAATCAGGTAAGACTGCAAGCCACCGTCGGACCTCAATGTGATGATATTCGAACCAGCTTCCAATTAGGCTGGCAGTGTAAATCGGGACCTTATGGTATTGAAAAACGTCGGGTTACTATCAGCTCAAAATGCGCCGATTGCTCTTTTTGTAGATCCTGATAGCGCGTCGAATTAATACGGCCGCCAAAAAACACAATCGACGACTTTGTATGATTCCCGACAGCGGCCCAGATCATCGCCGAACCCTCCAATCAACGGGAAACTTCGACGCAACTAGAGAGGCCAACGTCCTTTTAAGCTTTGATATAGGCCTTTTCGTCACTCGTAAGGCGCCGGCCCAGGCCATCGTTTCAACACAGAAAAACTGTCGGTAGAAGGTCTGCCTTTGTTTCCGTCGAGCAGTGAAATGAGTCTAAACTTATTTATTACGCTAAATTAGCTCGCTAACCCATGCATCTTGCTAGTGTTCCTCGAGAAGTTCGTACCTCGAGAAATCTATAGAATTTGTCTCGAACTTCTCATAAGTAGGGGTTATGTTCTCGCCGCGAGGTACGAACTTCTCGAGGAACATTGATGAACGAATTCTGAAAGGACTACAGTCCTTTCATAGTATCCGAGACCCTCATAAACTATCAATGGACGTTGCCGTTCATCTCTTTAACCTGAGGATTGCGCCTACTGCTTCTTATAGTATACAGGTGATATGACCGCATCTATCGAAGTTAAACTTTAACGCGCTTGACCAAATCAAAGCCGCATTTCTAAAAAAGGCGCCAAGAGTCCACCGTACTAGTCTAAACAAATTAGTCTATTTACTGGCGTCGACTCCACTATTTGTTGAGAATTTACGTGTAGTTCATAGAAGCGCTGCAACTATGAGAATAGACACCTAATTGCACGCTTTGCTGTACATGGCTTCCACATGAACATCTGTATTCGATAGAAGTTCCCTGAAATTTCCTCGTTATGCTTGTGCAAACTCTGCGGGAGACAGTGTGACTTATATCGCCTTCAACAATGCCATAGAGCAGTTCCGTTGACTCGACTTTTAGAACCGTGATGAATATATGTATATGTGAATGTGTGCTTTCTCTGTACGCGCAATATTGAAAACCAACCATCGGTTAATAAAGCTATTATGTTATCTTGCTAGTGGCTGTATCATTTTTTTCGCGGTGTAGTTGTGCCAAATGGGGGTATCTCGTGTTTCAACGTAATCCGAGATCGACAAATGTTGATGGAAGTCTCCGCCATTACTCTATGAGCATCTATTACTGTAATGATGCAAAGACTAATTGTTCGCAAGGGGTGCTTGACTATCTCAACGGTTGTAATCTATCTTCATTCTCAAAATGAACATATTTTCACAAACGTAGGCGGTAAAACTTCAAGCGTACTAGCTCGGTCTCACTTCCCAGCCATTGTAGACTATCGTCTCACTCCCTAGCCATTGTGGACGAGAACTCAGTTTCATATTTGCACATGTTCCTTTGTAGCCTATTTGGGGGCTCTTTGACAGTTTGTTGCTGTCGTTTCAATTAGTATGAGGTCGTACAAAAAATGCCGCCCGCTACCCCTGTGCCCCTGACTATGTATTTAGGTTTTTCGTTCTTCGCCGTTGTACCGCTATAGTTACGCAACTTACCTGTGAACGGAATTTGCCCGCGCGGCAACGAGCAGAAATAGATGAGTCTGGCTCAAGTTGGTCAACACAAAGTACCAAGTGGTCTGACACGAGAAATCTGGCCTGTGCACTACAGTGTCGCACACCAACCGTAAGAACTGCGTCACGTGAAAGATTTTCAGAAGAGAGGTGAATTTACCACTCAAGTCAGCGCAGAGACGTACGACATATCGGCATCTTCCAACACACGAATCTGCTGACACACATGACAATACATTTGGTCAGACAAAGACACAGAAGTGTTGAAGAACGACATAAAGCAAGGAGTTGATGCATCTACATCCGAGTCGGGTTATGTTACTAAGTTTAGATCTAATGTTAAGATCGGCCGCCACTTTATCATCGAACGTCCAAATAGCACAGTTGTAAATGATTCAATGCCGCAAGATTATGAACGCGATATAATCACCATGCTAGTGACTGCTATATGTGTTTCTAATTTACGGGCATAGTTAGAAAGAAACCGAGTGAATGCCTGTAGTGAACATTATAAAAGCATTGGTAGATATAGTATCAGAATAAACAAGATCAATATGTATGTAAGTGCAAACATATTGATGTGTTTTTGTTGTCAATAAATATATATATGCATATCGACACATAAAGAGACATTAGGTAAGCGCTAAAACTTGGTTTGAACAAACAACTTCCGTAATAAAAATACACAATAGCAGAAACAATATTCACGCAAGAATGGCCGGGACAATTTGACGGCAAGGAACTTGCCTGTAACTTGCCACAACCAAATCTTAAGCCATATTACTATCGCAGGAAATCGATGTTGACAAATAATAGCTTTATTAGAAAAATATCTTCAAATAATTAAAACACTACTAGACTTAGGAACTTACTTAGACGCAGGTCTAAAATAATTCCACACATAAAAATAGCAACAATCAATGCAATGAAAATAGCTTAGACTGCTAAAGCTAACAGTAATAATAATAATAATAATAGTAATTTTATTTAGAAATACTAAATGTCTGAATTTTGTATAAATTGTTTTTTATAGTGATTTTAGGAATCTACTTCTAATACCTTCAGTATAATCTGACTAGCACGTTATGTTCAAATATATCGTAGTATCGAATCTGAAGATAAGCACTCATTGGCCTGCAGCGTGCATGCAGTGGACACGGAGCTGACCCGTGTTATTCGCTAGCTTGTGAAGTCGTGGCTCGTAAACACCGTACGACGTCAAAACGACAGGCGGTAATCGACGCTTGCCGATGGAGTCCGCCGCTTGAGCGAACTCGGCCGCCACCTGAACGTAGAGCGTGGCCATAATTGGACGAAACGTTGCGCACGTGAGGAATTCCGATGCCCACACCACCGGTCCCCAACTGGGAAATGCTGTATAGACAACCGCTTGAAACGTGAAGTTGACTCCGGCAATGAGCGCGTTGATTAGAAACGCGAACAGCAGTTGCAGGTTGTCGCGACGTCTTGCCCGATCGGTTCGGCGGTGGAGCAGGCCGCTCTGTCTGACATCCTCACCATCCACACATAGACGACAAGCACGTAGGCTATGTCGAATGGGTAGATGACGT
Organism: Dermanyssus gallinae; assembly: GCA_003439945.1. Taxonomy (NCBI): domain Eukaryota; kingdom Metazoa; phylum Arthropoda; class Arachnida; order Mesostigmata; family Dermanyssidae; genus Dermanyssus; species Dermanyssus gallinae. Next base: position 199,527 of record QVRM01005844.1, on the reverse strand, counting down.
GTACAAGAAAGTTCAACGTTGGTAAGGCGGACACATTGTACGGCACGAGAGCGGAGAATGCGACGTTATATGCGAACAAGAAGAGCATGTTTATCACAAGGGCAGTTCGAATCAGCACGTCCAGCCTGTAAGGCAGCTTGACGAAGCCAAATATGTGGCGAAGCACCTGAAGCAGGTCGACTCGCATCGTTGGCGTTACGATTTTGCGGCGAAATCCGCGTCTGGCTGAGGATGACGGTCGACTGTGAGGGCGCCCGTACTCACATCACGATTGTCGATTGTAAAACAGCCCAAGAAAAGCAAGGAGAAATACTTAACACTGTGTCCCACTTGTTGGCTTGCTAGAATGCCTACACTACATCAGTATTTCTGGAAGGTCATCAGCATGATTGGGGTGCCGAAAGGACCCCGAACCAGGCAAAAGTGTAGATAGCTGCATTAAGCAAAAAACACACGTACTCTGCATAAGAAATCAAACAGATTTTGAAGTCTCGCATACGAGAGGCGGTCGCCGTCAGAGACTGCGTTCGTTGCTTATGGAACTCAAATGCAAAATCAATATGGCATGCTATTCGAACGTTTAACATGTAGCCAACGCCGCCAACGCCGACTTCCATGTCTAGGCGATGATAAGCCAACTGTCACCGTAAATAACAATAGCGAGGCGACAATGTGTGTTTGTGGGGATTCATATAAGTAAGTAAGGAATATATATATATATATATATATATATATATATATAAATTGCATTGAAGACTGATTAATAAAACAATATGTTTTGCTTTTTTCTTGTATATTTTACACACATATGTGTTGTCATACACCTATACACATATACAAAACATATATGTATAGGTTTAAATATATATATATATATATATATATTGCTGATAGATGCACTCTGCGAAGGGCTTGCAAAAAGTGTGGCAAGTCAGACCATTTGGCAGCGGAATGTGCCAATCCCTCGAGGTGTGTCAACTGCAACGGGTCTCACGCGGCTGGTTCCCCCTCTTGTCCACGTTTAGCCTACCTTCGTGAGAAGAACCGGATTATCATGGAAGCTAGGCCTCTTCGGCAGGTGCAGACGGTTAATCCCTCAGCAGTCATCACAGAAGAAGCCCAGGGCCCGGTTCCGGTTTCTGTGGGAGACTCTACACGGGGCGTTACGGATGACAGACCTTCGTACGCTGCAGTCTTGCAGGGAATCTCATCGACCCAGGATGGGAGCGCTCCACACGTTCTTTGCCCAGACCTCGGCGCCTTCCTCGACGCAAGCCTGCTAAATATAGTAGAGTAAACTCGGTTACCCGACCGCGTCCTTTGACACGGAGGGTACGGAAGCACAAAGTTAAGAAGGCGACGCCACCAGGCAGTATCGGAACCACCTTGTCTGACTGAGCAAAAGTACTCCAGGGTATACGTCCTGACCTGGCAGCCACACTTACGACGATTGCCGAAGCACTAAAGCCGTTATTAGCTTTGCTGCCGGTAGTTGATATGCTAGCGAACTTTTCTCTATAATGGAAGACTACAGCTCTACCATCAACTTAGCGATGCCACAAAACGTTTCGGATGATTCTGGAGAGGACCCTAACAGGGTCGCTACATTCGCTACATTCTAGAACATGTCCGCCAGACACCCCGGCGTCAGAGGCATAGAAGTAACGCCAACCACTGGCGTATCAGCCACCTCGGAGGAACTTATCGGCCACATTTACAATGCCATGCGACATGCAAGACTAGTCCGCGTGTTGCCTAAGGCTGTCAGAGCATCCGTTGCAGACGAACTGACAAAAGTTTTATTAAAGGTCGCGTCGAACAACGACATGGAGGCCTGGCACTCATTGTTTTCTTTCGCACCGGTAGTGCTGCGCCTTCCACGAATTCGGAACGACTCACGTTCTCTTACAGTTATTATCAAAAAGAACCTTCGTGACTTTGTGCAGGGTTTAAGGATTGAGAACGTCGAACATCATGAAACTAGAACGAATACCAGAAGGGACCCTGAGGACGAGATCTGTAGACGCGCCATAGTCTAGCTCTCCGAAGGAGATGTCTCTGGCGCCGCCAGGCTTATTGGCTCCACGGACACATTTATATCTCAGTCCGAAAACCTTGAGTCTCTTCGAGACAAACATCCACAGGCCCCCTCGGACCTTTGCTTGCCATCTCGTCCTCCGATTATACTGCCATCTACTACCTCCAGCGACAAGTACGTTTGGCTGTGAGATCCTTCCCCAGGAGCTCTGCAGCTGGTCTTGACTTCCTTAGGCCTCGACTTCTTCAGGACCTGTTGTCCGCGGTCTTAGGGTCCGTCGCTGACAGACTAGCAGATGCACTGGCAAAGGTTGTAGACATTCTCCGTTGGGGGTCTCCCCCTGTAGCCCTTCAACCTATTATATTTGGGGCACGACTATTTGCTCTCGAGAAGAAAGACGGCTCTCTCCGCCCGATAGCATGCTCGTCTACACTCCAAAGGTTGGCTTCAAAATTTGGGTGCGCTGCCAACAAAGCTGAAATATTATCAACAATTGGTTCTCATCAGCTGGGCTTTGCAACTACTGGCGGTACGGAGATCGGAATTCACACCTCCCGCGCCTTTATAAACTCCCGCAGTGGCCCAACCGTTCTCGTTAAATTAGATTTTAGGAATGCCTTTAACAGCGTCAGAAGAGACCACTTGCTAAACGTGGTGAAATGCTACGCTCCGCAAATGTTTCAGCAGGTACATGCGGCGTACGCCCAACCGTCGCATTTGGTCTTGCCGCACGCCACTATATCTTCGCAGTCCGGCCTTTAACAAGGAGACCCTTTAGGTCCGTCTTTGTTCTGTTTGTGCGTAAAAGACTTGATAGACTCCCTACAGTGTCCTCTAAATGCCTGGTACCTGGACGACGGTGTACTTGAAGGTGACCTAGCTACAGTAATCGGTGATATTCGCAGAGTCCGGGACTTCGAGAGGGTGAGTGGTCTATCCCTAAATCCCGCGAAATGCGAGGTCTACGTCACGGGGCCCGAGGATATGAGCTTGCCGGATATATCGGACCTATGCAATCTCCTTCCCGGTTGCAAGGTCGTCCAAAAGAGCGACAATGAGCTCCTCGGGGTTCTCCTCTGCCAAGAGGGGTTACCTGGGGCTTTAGACGCGTGGAGAGAGAAGCTTGAAGTTGCCGCCAGCCGTCTTCCATCGCTGGATCTCATCGCGGAATATTCCTACTAAGATCATGCTTTTCGGCGGCCCGGATAACCCACCTGCTAGACAGTCTAATAATTCTATAAAGTTTATTTTCCGTATAATACATTAGGTATATGTTACACACATCAACTAGCTAAGCCAATGCGCATTGTGACTGTCAACTGACCCACCTGCTTAGAGGGGCCAATTGTTTCGACTTGACCGAGAACCTTCGAGAATTCAACGAGTGGACCTTGAAAACACTGGAGGTGCTCCTGAACATACGCCTTTCACCCAATGCAGGCTTGCAGGCTCTGCTTCCCATATCCTTAGGTGGACTGGGAATGCCTGATGCTGTAGCGTTGGCTGGGCCTGCCATCGTCTCATCTATGTCCCAGGCATCGGGAAAAGCCAAACGGTTACTGGACGACACAGGCAAAAGAGTCTACGATCACACTTTGGCAGCCTTAGTCGAGAAATTGGCGTCTCTGTGCGGTGTCATACCCACGGACACCCTTTCTCAGAAAAGCTGGTCCGACCCCACTGCAGGAGAAGACATTTGTGCATCTACTTGAGCAAGCCCCCGCTACGACTGACAAGGCCAGGCTACGGGCGGTCTCTGCAAAAAGTGCCGGGGCCTGGTTACAGGCTCTCCCCAGTTTTCACTTAGGCACTCTACTAGATGACGACACTGTTCGGATTAGTGCGGGGCTACGCCTGGGGACAGCTCTCGTTTTCCCCCACCAATGTAGATACGGCGATCAAGTGGGGCCACAGGCACACCATAGTCTCTCTTGTGCTTTAAGCTCAGGTCGTCGAGCCCGGCACGCAGCTTTTAATGGGACATTTAACCGAGCTTTGAGCTCTGTTGGTTTTCCTTGGATTCTCGAGCCTCCTGGCCTCTGCAGGGATGATGGAAAACGATGATGGAAACTAACGTCCTTTGAGATGGGTCGCATGCTGGTATGGGATGCAACCGTTGCTGACTCATTAGCCCCTTCAATAGTCAGTGCGGGAGCGGAACATGCTGGTCACGCATCTATGTTGGCGGAGGCGAATAATAAGTGCAGAAAGTATGCCAGTATTACCTACCCCCACGATTTTCGCCCGCTGGCATTCGAGACACTGGGGGGACCCGGCCCGAAGACGCACAAACTCATTCAACGTGTCGGCAAGGCGCTCAACCGTTCGACAGGGGACACTAGAGCTATCGAGTACCTGCACCAGAGACTATCGCTGGACATTCAGCGGGGTAACGCCGCCTCTGTGCGCGGAACTCTGCTAGACTGGACACGCCCGAACCTGGAGGATATGTGACATTTTCACTTTTAAATAACCGGTGTACACGTTTTTAATGAGACAATTGTTACCTCTAATATTGAAGCAAATAAAGGATCATAAAATTTGAAAATATATATATATATATATATATATATATATATAGAGAGAGAGAGAGAGAGAGAGAGAGAGAGAGAAAGTGACACGTAATAATTACCATGCATGCCTGCCAGGTACATTGGCTCAGCTAATCCTTCGTAATATGTGTAACATAACATCCACAGAGTCGTCGGGTTTGCTAAGCGGAGTGGCCTGGCCCTAAACCAGATGAAGCGTGAGGTTCATGCTGTTGGAAGTGTTACTGGCTTTTAAGTGCTGGAGGCTCTCCCAGAATGCAAGACGGTCAGGACGGACCTAGAGTTGCTAGAGGTCCCCATGTTTATTATGCGAATGCACGTGGTAGGTTCTCACCGTGATATTTTCCTTCTGAGACCCTACGCCTTAACCATCACTTTTTCATATGGGGGGTTTGGAAAATGCGTAATGCACGGTTGGGGTTGGCACCTAGTGTTGGACTCTCACCCACTAAAAACCCCAGTCCTCCCCACCCCCCCTGAGGTTCGTAATTGTGTTGGACAGTACTTCGAAACCATGAGAGGGAAGTCCCGCGCTCTGCCCTCATGGTTCCCGAACCCGGGAGATGCGTCGAGATCCTTCACCTGAGGGCTGGATTGGCGGGGCACCCTCGCCTCGACTGTTTGCCGACCGCGCGTGTGCAAAGCGGTTTCGGCGCAGGTTCTCTAGGCGAACCTTCTCCTTCGTTGAGGTAGTACAATCCATCCAACCACCACCTGTTCCAACGTTGCAGCCGCAAGACCACCGCAACTGGGCGCCAGGGAGAATGGTCGGCGACTCGAGCGTGGAGCAATGCACCCGCTCCTCCGAAGGAGCGGGCGCATGGCTCGACGCTCTACGCTGTGCCTCAATCGGAACTCTGTTAATTGACGAGTCGGTAAATATTGCGGTCGGATTTCTTTTACCAGTTATAGTTTTGTTGTTGTTTCGGTGTACGATTTGATTTTCTGTTAGATGCAACCCGCGTCCGCCGGTACTTCTTGCAGTATTTTGCAGAGAAGCATGCTGACATTGTATGGTTCTGTAGAGTCCGGTTTTTGGGCTCGGGTTGGTAAGCGTGGCAGCTCGTTAGTGTTCAATTTAGTCGGCCTCCCCTCCGTTTTATTAGATATCAGCCAAGAGTATGCAATTGTACGTTCAGTGCCACCTGACAACCTTCGCGATAACATATCCAAACAACCAGCGATGCATTTCCTCTCTCACCTCCCTCGGCTTCTCGTCTCGACCACTCTCCCGAGGCTGCCGCATGAACCTCTCCGGCCTAGCGGTTTCCTTGGTCGTCTTGAGCATCAAAATTGCGTCGATGTCCGTCGCTTTTTTCCACGCTTCCGTCGAGGTCATCATATAGCTAACTACCTCCCTGATGGGAAATGATGGAAATATCTTGCTTGAGATAGTTCAATGCTGATCGGGTGCGCTGTACACGTGATTGTCAAAGCGAGTGAGTCAGCCGGTGAGTGTAGTCGTCTTGAGGCTCTTGCTCTGCCTGTCGGATATCGCACGTCGATTTGGCCACTATTTTCGTATTCTCCATGAATCATTCGTTAAGCAGGGACTTTAGCAATTTATACAGACGCACGTCACAGTTTTGCTCTCGAGCATCTCAGAACCAAGCATTTTGCTTCTCAGTATGTTACCTGGACGGACCATGCTACACCCAGCTGCACAATATAAACACAGCATGCGCCTACTCTTTATCATTTATAACATATGTCCTTTTCACACGGTGTAAACTGCGTTCGTTATAAAGCATGAGTTATCTAGTCATTAACAGTCATAGCAATAGTCGCGTGCCGAAAAATATTAGTCCAGTCGAGTCTAATAATGCCGACGATATATATTAATATACATATATATATATATATATATATATATATATATATATATATATATATATATATATATAAATGGGATGCTTTAGCATTATTTTTATCCGTAGCATGTCGCGTGGTTATTAGTTTACTTAACAAGTTTTAATTATGCTTTTTAATGAATATAAGGAGTAACTAGTCCAGGGTAGCTTTGATTTTAAAATGCTATAAGTAATCATTTAGTTTGCCTAATTATTTCTCTATTATTTCTATACAAATATGTATACCAATTTCGATTATCGTCTTAATTGTTTTTATATTTAATCTAGGTAGCAACTTAACGTTAAAATATGACGTTAACTGATTTAGTGAAGCCAGTAGTTATCGGCGGAATAGGCCTGCACAGGCCCATTCTGCTTAGTGACCAATGCTTTTAACGTTTGCGTTTGCTTTGTTATTATTGCTTTTGCTTCTATTTTTCTTTAGAGTCATTCTTAGACGTATTTAAATAAGACTTACTAGGGGATACCAGAAGCGAGTCTTTGTCGTTTACTAGATTATTTGACGTCACTTCGGAACCCCGCGACCACGTTGGGCCATGTGTAGTCGACTTCATTACACTGCTCTGTGAACAAGTGTGATGCATCGAGGATGGTCTTTACTGCTGTTACCACTGGCACACCTGTCAGTGCTGTAATTCCGGCGCGGTTGACGTGTACCCTAGATGGCTACTGAGTCGTTTAATATCATAAGACAAGTATTCATGTACAAAGCGTTTCTTTAATTACCTTGAAACGTACCTGCGCTTACACACACACATATATATATATATATATATATATATATATATTTATCCCAATGTCACACTGATCTAGATTAGAGGCATCCTAGATAATAGTATTTACTATCATTTAGGACAATCACGAAATTCTATTATTACATGTAACCGTAGAAGATCTTGCCAATTATTTAGCCAATTCAAGGGATTATAAGGTCATTTTTAATTTGCCTGCGCGGCGGCGTATAACGCGGAATGATATTGATACAGTAATCATCATCAGATGCGTGGGATGAAGTTCGACCAACGTTGCATGATTTGTCGGTGTTGAGAGATGACATTTTTCATTCGTTCGGCTGCTCGAGTGGAATCTGCTGATCGTCGACAGCTGACTGGCAATGGAATCAAACAAAGCAATTTTCTGCATCCACATCTGCACCCTGTATGACACTCTGAAACACCATGAATGAGAAACTCAGTGCGACTCCGGCAAACGCGCAGGTACTATGCCACGTCATAATTGTCTCCTCGCCAAGTTTTACGCCGAGATCCCCCATCATAACGAACAGTCGAAACTGTTGGCTCAGCTCAGCAGGCATTGAAGTTAGCAGAAGATGCCTTACGCTGGCCCGTATCTTATGCGCGTTCCTGTAGTGACATCGATACACAAAACATAAAACGTTTTCAATGGGAGCAAACAGTTAGTTTTTGCCTAATGACCTATTTCGTTTTTCTTTTCCTACAAATTGCATTTCTACAGTGAGAGCTTATCTACCGTCTATGCCGCCGTCGTTGAGTAGCTTTATTCAAAATCCATTCATTTGCGCGAGCAACCAACGGTCGCTAAGTAAGACTAAGTAAAGCAAAGTATTTGTGTCCTCTTCTTTTGGCGCAAAAAGTACGGTAATTCGGGGCAACAGCGACATAGACGAGAGCTTATGGCTAACAAGACAGTCAACACTATATATATATATATATATATATGTATATATAGTACTCTGTGGCTGACAAGCGGGATTTTCCAAATACGATATGGCCCAGACCTGCAAGTAAAAAATATATTGCTTCGGTTAGGAATGAATCGAGCCAATTCTGATCCGCAGCTCGTAATGCCGAAGTTTTATCCATCCTTGTTTTGACTTAGGCCTGTAAGGCCGCCTAGCTGGGGCTCCTTGGCAACGCGATGCCTTCTTTCTATGCAAATTGACTGGGACATGCACTTTTTGAGAAGGCCACGAACGTCAAATAGCAGCAATGAGCGGCCTGTTTTTAAATGAGTGACCAAGAGTTTTCACCACATATTTTTTAAATACCAAGTTGATTTATGCCAATATCGGTGTTTGTGATACACTTTGCTACACAATTACATAGTCATAAACGCACGAAGCCTATAATGATATTGCGTTTGCTATACGGCGTCGAAAACATATATATATATATATATATATATATTCGAATTCTTACAGCTTCATAGATATTACCCGATTAGGCCTCTCCTGAGTATTAAAGGAGGTATCAACGTACTTATCACAACCGACTTAGAAATAATGTCTATGGTCCGTCAACCAGTTGCATGTATCTTGTCAGCCGAGAATCTGACACTGATGAGAAAGTTTTTTCAACTTGTCCTTATCATGCGGGGATTTGCTAGGTGACTTTTTGCCATCTTTTTGCATCGGTTTATCAGCTCCGGCGGATGGCGGTTTGTTAGGTGACTTCCTAGCAAACCGCCATCCGCCGGAGCTGATAAACCGATGCAAAAAGATGGCAAAAAGTCACCTAGCAAATCCCCGCATGATAAGGACAAGTTGAAAAAACTTTCTCACGATACATGCCTTCTCAGGGTCATTCATGATAAAACAGTGAAAAAATATGCTTACAAGTATACATAAAGATAATTGATTAGCTGGGTGATATACATACTAAAACTAAAATTCTCACTCATTTGGATCATAGATCACGCACTAGAGTAGCTGTCGGTGGGGGGGGGTGATATCTGTTGATTTAAGACAAATTATAAACAATTTGCGTTAACTTGGGAAGCAGGGTACTACTGGCTTCTCACCAGTGGACGATTACATCACAGACTGCATCATGGCGTGAAAATAAGGAGAATGAACTGAATCTTAAAGTTTTAAGTTGTCAACGTTTTGCAACGTTTATAAAGGTTATTACTAAGTTCTACTAAAAGTATTTAAGAGTAAATTCCTAATACGAGTTTTAGTGTACATTTAAACCTTTTTTTAATAATAATTGTGCAAAATGCCAATTAAGAGCCGTACATAAATTAAATACCTAGTCATATAATCTGCGAATAGGCTAGGCAAACGTTTTGAAAGATCCCTGGAGTGCTACCAACATCGGTTGGAATTTTTATATATAAATAACAACTTAGATTTATATGCCAGTGGGTGCTGTACATATTGCTGATAGAGTGAAATCACACATTCACAAACATTCATCACGCTTCCGAAGATGGAGTCAACTGAACTGCTCTATCTGGACATAGTCTGCCATCTTATGAATTAATTAAACATAAAGCTTTATTCATGAGAAATTGGCAATCGTTTGAAAGCATACATCCTCCGTACTGAGGAGGTAGCCCATGAGCTATATCATAGCTAATGTGCTCGTTGCATCAAAATTAATACAAGTAGATCAAAAATAATAAAATATGTAATAATAATAATAATAATAATAATAATAATAATAATAATAATAATAATAATAATAATAATAATAATAATAATAAGTAACTATGACTCTCTTTCCGGCGTCGGTCCGCTGGCGCGCGACTTCCGCGTGCTGCGGGGACCTTCAAGCGCCCACTTGAAAGTTGGTCAGACTGTGTAAACTCCCAATAGTAACTTTCCCGAGGTCACTTTTGTTGGCGTGGGAGGCAAGGCATACGATATCGAATGAGTGGCAATGAATACATATTGTCATTTTGCCGTGGCCCATTCGAGGGCTGTTAAGACTACTATGAGTATACGGGGGAAGGTGCTGCATATGGAACCCGGGCCGGACGGTTAACGCCCCGGGCTTTAGCAACCCGGTGGTACCGTCTGGGATGCTTGCTGCCTTGGCTTAATAGGCACAACGAGAGCGAGTTAGCCAAATGAAGACAGACCTCCCGATGAGAAAACCATCTGGCTCCGCTGCTGCCCTTCGCAGCAATGGGGAACCCCTGCTCTGGAATGGGCCGAGCATCCCTTCGGGGGGGTGAGTATATTTCGGCATGTAACGCGGCCTTGCGAGGTGATCGCGTTTAATTGTCGGGTAGGAGTAGTGTGGTACCGTGATATTGTCGGGTAGGAGTAGTGTGGTACCTCCATGCCGAACCTCGATAGGGGGGAGGGTGGGGGAGCCGCTGGCCTCTCTATTCGGGCTGGCGGGCACTCCCGAAAGAGGTCCGCGCCTAACTACGCGGGCGGCGAGAGTGCAAGTGTCTCTCTCTTTTGCTATCGATTGATAGGCTATATGAAAATCTAGCTATCAAGGCTGTCCTGTCATATCTCGAATCCGAGACTGGGATTGCCTTTTTAAAGACCATTCTGGACGGTACTGATGACCCACAACTATCAGCATTGCCGGAAACTGCTAACCAGAGCTCCACGAAACATACTTTAAATGACTAGCCAACAATACCACAACACTCGAGACTCCACCAAAAACGACTCGGAAATGGCTTTCCTTACCCCTTTCCTAGGCACCATATGTCTGCAATCACTGTGGTCAAGCTGTACGATCTTCTAAGGGTCTGAAAATGCATATAACACGTAAACACTCCCTAGCTCCTAGTTGAAGCCCCCGTACGGATAATATTCCGGGACCGAGTAACTAGGTAATCATTACATCTACCACCGATACCCAACCTGACTCGAAATTATTAGTACGTCTTATCACACGCTTGCAGAAGTTTCAGACTTGCCAGAATCATACCCCGTGGGTCTAGAGAAAATGGAATAATCGTATGATGATCCCATCATTGATGTTTACACTACCTTGCCAAATAGTTCAAGATAAAACACTAACTAAAATTATTAAAAGTAATGTAGCAGAAATAGAGTCACGAACACTTAAAAGTCTCGCTGATTCGACCATACCTAGCACGACAGGCAAGAGGTTTCATTTCACTAACGACCAACACAGCGAGCGCCAAGCAGAGATGAAATTAGCAGAGGGCGATATTCGTTCTGCTGCTCGGGCGCTACTGTCCTCAGGTACATTGGCACCACACGATAAACATACCGAGTCTGAGCTACGGAGCAAACACCCAGTCACTCCACCCGGGTGTCAAGAACACTTAGACCTCCTGCAACAACCTGCCATTCTAAACCTGGATAGAATTGAAGGACCTCTCGTTTTTGAGACCATTCGATCTTTCCCTTTTGCAAGTGAAGCCGGTTTAGACGGCCTACGGCCACAACATCTTCGGGACATGCTAAGCCAGACAATCCCATCTTCAGAGCGTCTACTGGACGAACTGGGCATTTTTATGGCTAGAGTGCTCAATGGGGCTTTGCCATCGTTCTGCCAGCGCGTTTTCTACGGTGCAAGTTTAACAGCCCTCCGAAAGAAGGATAATACCATTAGGCCCATAGCATGCGGATTAACTCTACGAAGAATGGCTTGAAAGAACGCGATGGCTATAAACCAACGGGCCATTGGTGCTGCGGTTTTATCCCATCAAATGGGTGTTGCTATTAGAGGAGGAGCAGAGGCTTCTGTACATGCCACACGCGCTTTTCTGGAATTAGAAGGTCCGACAAAAGTACTAGTGAAACTAGACTTCCGAAACGCGTTTAACACAATAATAAGGGACAACATTTTCGACCAAGTGAAGAGAAAAGTTGCACGACTCTATCCGATGATATGGCAGGGTTATACATATTTCTCAATTCTTGCTTGGAGCTCAGATATGACCATAGAGTCGCAAACTGGCATTTAGCAAGGAGACCTATTGGGACCAGCTCTGTTCTGCCTCGGCATTTCTAATCTTGTATCAAGCCTACGGAGCCCTTTTAATGTCTGGTATCTAGACGACACTGTTTTAGGAGGTCTCGCGATTGTCGTGGCAAGAGATATGCAGACTATATTGAACTTCGAGAAAGCGGGAGGACTGACCCTGAACGCGGCAAATGCAAAGTTTTAGCTGTCGGAGGCACCCCTCAAGATCAAGCGCAAGCTATACAAGCAATCATGGAAGCACTTCCCGGGATATCTCGTGTAACTAAGGGTAGCCTAGATGTTCTAAGTTCTCCCGTAATGTCCGAATGAATTCCACGCGCTCTCAATGCTAAACGAGAGACCCTGTTTTAGATCCGCCCACGACTGATAAGTATGCACCCGCAGGTGGCTCTGTGCCTATGGAGATACAGTCTTGGTTCACCAAGATTTGTCTACATGCTATGAAATATATAGAAGGTCTTGCAGCCTACGACGAGACCACTAGAGACATTCTAAGTAAGATACTAAACATTAACTTAGAAGGAAACATGTGGCAGAGAGCTAGCCTCCTCATCGGCAACGGAGGTCTACGGATCTAGCTGCAATGTGCTACGCTGCTTCCCTGAATCAATTTGGCTACCTAGCGGAATCACTCATTGGCGAGGAAACAAAGCTTGAACTAAAAAAGGCAACTATGGCAGCAGACACTACAATCAGGATTCAACTCGATCATGGCCCTTTGAGAGAGCACGTGAGTCAAAAACTTATTGACGCTTACAAAACTAAGACGTCCGCACGAGATATAACAAATAGCCTAACATCAGTAAGAGAGCGTGCCGTCTTCCTAGCGGCTGAAGTTCCCTTCAGCGGAGGCTGGCTTCAAGCGCTGCCCTCCCGTCAGCTTGGCACCATACTGGACCCAAACACCTTCCCCATGGTGTCAGCCCTTAGGATAGGCGCTCCCGTCTGCCAGCCCTTTTCTCGTCTGCCATGCGGCCAACCTGTCGACTCTGACGGTCTACGCCAGTTAAGCTGTCTGAAAAGTCCCGGTAGACTCACAAGACACGCTTAACTCAACGCCATAGTACAAAGAGCTCTTAGAAGGGCAGGGATACCATCTATATCCGAGCCGAAGGGTCTTAATGGCAACAATGAGCTGCGACCTGACGGGGTCACCATCCGGCTATGGTCACACGCAAGTCTAGTATGGGATGTTGCCGTTTCATGCACGGCGGCCTTGTCGTATTTATGTCACAGCGCAGTCGAATCTGGATGGGTAGCAGAGCGCGCGGATTCTGAAAGACGAAGGAGCTATCTCGAGCTATCAAGAAGTTACCACTTTGTGCCCATTACAGTGGAGACACTTGACCCCATCAGCACAGGTACAGCGAAAATCCTGAAAAATATCGGAAAACGCATAGAAGACGTTACGGGTGATCGACGCGACCATACTCAATAAACGCACCTCCCCCCTCAAGCTTCACTCTCTGGTGGCTCAGATCTCCATAGAACAGTGCTATGGGTCATCAGGAGAAGTGACGAGTGCCCTATGGGATCAATTGGCCGGGGTCGCTCACGGGTTCCTCCATCTGTCCGGTGCACTTTGTTCAAGCCCTTGCAAACCCGTTTGATTTAAAATTGTGCTTTCTTCAGCCGTGCTTCTTTTTTTTGGTGAGAGGGAAAAATGCTTTTACGCACACCCAAAGCGGGTAGTGTGGGACTCGATACCGATGTCGTTGGCATAATACCCACTAAAAACCTTGCATCTAAATAGCCTCAGGAAGAGGCGAGGAGCTGGAACCATTCTTTAATACTACTTTAGCTTGTTCAGCCGTGCTGGCCTCAAAAGGATTCTGCCTTTCCATGCATCTTTCGTGCTTTGTTTTTAGCACCTCCTGTGCTACTTCCGCTCCCAATTTCCATGATTGGGTCGAACCCAGGATGTACTACACGAAACATTTCAAACAATTTCGCGGAGGGTCTTGAATTTCAGGATGGGTTATTGCCGCTCTGGACCATTTCTGGAGAATGTGTCTGATCGCCGCGATTCGGGCCTTTCCCATGCCTGGCACCTGAGGAGTGTGTGTTGTGGACTGTCCTCCAGGGCATCTTCGCAGCCGAGAAGTACCTGGTGCAGCGTATCTCCATGAAAGTTTGACGTGATAATGCAGTGGCAGTAGTAGAGTTGCTTTCATCGCCGTGGAAGGACTTCCAGAAATGCCGCAACAGTAGCAGCTAATATTTCACTATTGCCACATGAAACAATAAATAAACTAGCCGTACTCTCGTTCTGAGTGCGGTACCCTTGGAAAACATATTTCATGAAAAAACAGAGTTAGCTGTTTCACATTAAGACAACCGTGTTTTTTTAATAGAACGCCGTTTGATTATCACGAATTTACTTACAGCCGACAAAGTTAAGATATTTTGGTTGACATAGGAGAATAGATGAGCGCCAGACCTTGAAGGGCGGTTCACGATTATGCACAGCCCCTGGGGGAAAGACATGATTATCCTTGTTAACTTGTTTGTAGTCAAAGGCTTCAACAGCTATATCAGGGTCAAGTGAGATTAAGCACTAAAACTAGTCCGTCGTGACCAGCTTGTTGGCAAACTGACCCACAGATATGTGTGTTAAAAATACGCTTAATCATCCCTTTTTTGGACACACTATACGGAAGCAGCAAATGCAGCTTTTGGAAGTAACCGACAGAACAGATATAATGCTTGGAAAATATTATTGTTGAGATAATAACGACAACGTCATAACTTTAAAAAAGTGCCGCCGCCATCGATGCATAGAGGATCAGTGCAAAAAACAAACAATGAACGGGTTACTTCGGTAATAATTTGAGTCATCCTCAGGAAGGCAAGATCAGAAATATAATAATTTCTTGTTTAAGTCTTAGTGCGCACCCCAGTTGATCGAAGATCTTAAGAAATGTAGAGCGGTCGAGGCAGTGGAACGCTTTAGCTACGTCTAGAAATGCACTAAGGGACATATTTCCATCCTCCGCAGCTTTATTGATATCCCACCAGATATACCACAAAACCAACGCAGTTGATTGTGCCTTAAACCGAATTGATTTTTAGAGAATTAAATCTTTAAATGCCTTTCCAGCTGTTGTTTAACAATATTTTCAATTTTTAGTAACACCAAGTATATCGGGCGAAAGTTACCAGGTTGGTTTCTTCCGCCCGTACCCTTAAATAGAGAAGTCAGCGCAGATGTCTTGAGGCGTTTTAAAAACACGCCCGTTTGAACTCAAATAATGAATACGGCAGCTAGATGAGCCGTTAAGATGCCAATGCATTAAGAGTGGAATTTACCAGGTACGAGTATCGTACGAATTACAAATCCACCGCTATAAGGTGTGTCTGTCTTTACGTTTTTAACAGCGATTCATAGTTCTTGAACTGCGATAGAATTCAAGAAAGATGCACTGGGCTCGGAGTTCCATTGGTTTGAGATAAATTGTCAATCGGCTCTTGAGGGGGGGAGCAAATATGTAGTTTTTATACTGATGGATGAGAAGAAATCATTCAGTGCGTTCACTATCTCTTGGACCACCTCCGGCTCCCTATCTCCGACCAGTAGTCTACTTGGCATCGCTCCAGACTTCTTGTTACGGTCGTAGGCTTCATTAAGGAAACCCCTGAGCTTAGCCGGGCGGTGACGTACAGCGGCAAACTGCTCGCCGTAGTAGGTATCCGTAGCCACTTTTAATTCTACCTTGTACAGCCTTGTGCCTGCAATGTCCGAAGCGCCTATTTGTCAATTGCGGACCGTGTGCTAATCCACTGACGACGAGCGCAATCGACAGTATGCCCCACATTAACTAAATTATTAGCGAACCATAGTGAACGGTTTATCTTGCTCAAAGCCCGTCACTGTCGCAACGGGAAGCAATCGCTACACAGAAGCCGGGGCTTAACATTGCATAACTCAGAAGCGTCGTTGGAATCCGTTGAGTCGAGAACAGGTGACCAATCCATCCTGGTGACACCGTCTTGAAACCTTGCTGGCTATTTTTATCGAATCTCCTACAGAGGCTCGCAGCAATCGAACTTGATTGCATCTTCAACGACGTTAAATATGTTTTATCATCCGTCAGTGTGTCCCTACTCGGAAAAGACCGTGTCAACGGCCAACGAAAGAATACAGACCTATCGCTCATAATTGGCAATAGCAACATGGTCTATGAACGAACCAGGTCTCAATAGATTTTATTTTGTGTCTTTAAAAATACAATTGTTTTGTATGAACGTTTCAGATAATTATAGAAATATTAAAACCGGTTAAAGCTAACCTCCTGTGCTGCCGCACCTTGACTGCGCCGAGTCGCATCTGATAGGCTATTCAACGACGGTACCGCAGCACACGATGCCGCGTGGTACCTGGGACATCTTTCACCGCATCTTGTACAGATACATATATCTGCAGGTGCATGAAACCCCCCGTCCCGCATAAAACGTGATGAAAATCATAAACAGCAAAGCGCGTGAGAACGTGTCGGTTTGCTCGTCCGGCCTGTTTCTATATTTCAGAGGTAATCGCACCCAAGCTATAGAAATCAGGATCGATCTCCGCCATTTTCCCGTCTTAAGAGCTGATAAATTGCGCGTAGGCCGGAGTGGAAGGGAGCTTGAATCTACGCTTTAGGTCCTCTATAAGCAACGGCGTGTCACATAGCAGATAAACGTATCTGTTTAGCGATGTACGATGCAGACCTAGAGCTCGTTTCAGGAATGCAAGCTTAATCCACTCGAGCTTTTCGAGTTGCGCCGACGAGAGATAATCCCTGATGACCTGTATTCCGTAGGAGGCGACTGGCGCTACCTTCATGTTGAACAAAGAGAGCGTCGTTTGTAGGGATAGTCTCGAAGGAATTCGTATACTAACACTCGCAACCAGCACTCGGTGCGCTCTGTCCGTAATGTGCTCCACGAAGGACCGACCGTTTGTAGGGAGTATCACCCCTAGATATTTGAAGTTGTTTACATATTTTAGGGATGTCCTGTTTATATGCAGAGCATCAGAAGCCGCAAGACGGCCCCCGCGTCGGAATTTCATGGCTTCTGTCTTATTCATATTAATCAATAGGCCAGCCTCTTCCACATACCCCGACAGCCTTGCCAGCGCCTGCTGAACGTGAAACCGACTTCTTCCAAACATCACAAGATCATCGGCATATAGCAGAGTTTTCACGTGTCCCGACTGATCCTGAACGCGTCGTGGCAAATCGCTCAGCAATAGGGAGAAAAGCAGCGGGCTCAGATTGTCACCCTGTGCTACACCCGTGGACTGAACAAACGGGTCTAGAAGGGCGACTCCGTCGTTTATGCTCACCAAATTCTCCTGCAGTGTGGCCTTAATCAGCAGTAGCATGTTTTCAGAAACCCCGCTTTGAGCAAGTTTCATTAAAATCTTGTCACGTGGCGCCATATCGAACGCAGATTTAAAATCTACAAACACCGCAAATAGTGCTTGTTTTGGCCTCCGGATCGCCTGATGCACCTCTTGAAGCAAGATCTCACACGCGGTCATGGTGGAGTGGCCTGCACGAAATCCATGCTGCTCAGGCGGGATACAGGAGCAAGCCTCCAGGTACCTTGTCAACCGCCGAGTGATGAGGAGAGCCAGCAGCTTGTAGCAGCAGCTCTTCTTCGCGATCGCCCGCCATGAGAATGCGTCATGGGGGCTGCCTTAGTTCTTCGGGATTATTCTAAGGAGAGCATTGCTCCAGCATGCTGGCAGACGTCCATGTCGTAGGCAGGCGTTGAACAGACTCGTCCAACAAGGAAACATGTCAACCGCATACTTCAGGTGTTTGTTGCGTATAAGGTCCGGCCCAGCCGCCTTGTTCGACTGAAGATGTTCCAGCGCACGCAGAACCTCAACCACTGAGAACTCGGCAACTAAAAGCTCACGCATGGCGGTCGTTTCCTCGTCCCATACACAGGCATAAGATGGGACCGCTGGAGGGATGGTATCTGTCGCCGCGTACATTCTTCTAAAGTGCTCTATTAGCACATCAGAGCTGATAGAGCATGCCATCGGCCTGTCTCGCGTCAGCCACCTGTACGGCTCCTTCGATGCCCTTATCACTAGCTTGTCCTCTTCCTTTGCAAGGTGCTGCTGACGGGCTGATTCAAGTATTTGACGGTATCAGCTTCTTACAAGGATGAAAAAAGGTCTCAATGCTGGATGCCGTCGCGCCAGTTCGCGAGTCAGTTGTAATGCGGTGGACGCCATCTTACATGTCGCATTAAACCACGGGCGCTGGCGTCGCGGCCTCACCTCTGCCACTGACGATTTCAGGACGTCGGCTAAAGTGCAGGCGTAAGAATCGATGTCTGGATCGCGAGGAACAGGAAACAAGGCTGCCAGCTTGGGGCCTAATTTGGTCGGGTCCAGCGTCTTAGGAAGACCAACGTTCCTTCCGGGTGGAGCTGCCTCTTGCGTGAGAAACAACTCGATTCCCACAGGAACGTGCCATCTCCTGGGAGCTCCCTTCGCATAGTGAATTATTCTTGCCAATGTAAAGAAATCTTTCCGGTTGGACGTTTGTAGCAAATATGTCGATTACCGACCGCCCCATGAAACCTTCGAACGTGGAGGTGCTGCTATCAGAGAGAAGACGACATCCGAAGTCCGCGAGCAGCGCGAGCAGAGTGCGTGTACGTAGTTGATTCGGCTTGTCGATGCGTGTGTTTAAATTACCGGCCAGGATGAGTGTAGTGGACAGAGAAGGAAGGGCATGCATTGCGCGAGTGATCTTGTCGATCAGAACCGATGTATTCTCACTGGTCGAGAAACGAACATAAGCGGCTATGATACTACATCTGCTGCCGTTCAGTACCAACAAATCGTCCCCTGCAAGTGCTACTCTGACTGGTTGTACAGCACCGATACACCGCCGCTCGGTCGACCTCGCCCTTGGCTTTGTTTCCCAGGTCTCCGTAAGAGCGATGGCATCGATGCCTGAAAGTGCAGATTGTGGCAGTGACGATAGAGCCCGCGATGCGCCTTCTACATTCCATTGCACGATGGTTATCTTGTCAAGCAACTCTCCGCGGTCTGCGCCAATTCTCAGTCGAACCGACGGCCCTGGGTCCAACCTCTGCCCTGTGGGCGACGGTGGTTCCTGCTGGAGTGCGAATCGTTGTGCTGCGACGTCCGTTGCGGTTGCACGTTCGCAAGTACTTGCTTCAGTATTGCTTCTAAAGACGAGAGTGCAGCTGGAGACCATTCCTTCTGACCGGATGAAGTTCTGTCGACATGACGCGGTTTGTGATGAGTGTCCCGAGCACGGGATGAAAAGCAGCGGCGAGGCGTGGGTGGCGGCTTCGCGAGAGACGCACGGGGTGTATGGGCCGCTTTGTCCGGGTACTGATGCGCCCGTGGCCCGCGAGTCCCCGGAGGTTTCTTGAGTGTTGGATTCTCCGGTTCGTACGTCAGTACCTTTTTCAGTTTTAGCGGCTTTACTCCTAAAAAAGCTTTTATCCTTCGTGCCAGGATTACCGCAATTTTCATGGAGACGTCTCCCTTGTAGGAGTACCGACCGCTTTTAACAACTTGTCGTTGTATCATTGTCAACGGCAGTGCAAAAAAGGGTGTACCTTCCTCAGCCGCCTTTGAAGAGATAGCATCATTTCCGGCCTTGCAGTCTGCCGAGAACAGCGGGACGGACAGCACATGAAGTTCTGACTCGGGTCTACTCGCTTTCAGGTTCGCGCCAAAACTTTCCACCGTCGCAATATAGGTATCTTTTTCGAACTCCATGCACTCATGATAGCCGGCCTAAATAAAGACGGCCACCGGACCTTCCGTCCCGCTGATACATTTCTCAGCTTCTTCAACGATGCTCTTCGCGTCCATTCCTTTTGCTGAGCGGACTGCTATGGGCGTCTTTTTGGGAAACAGTTCCTTCAGCGATGGTCGCAGTGATTCCATTACACTGTCACCAACAACCAATACCATTTTCCTTGGAGGGCGCTGGATTTCGGCTCTGGCGGCTTGAACAGAACCATCTATCATCTCCACGTCCGATGAACGAACGATTATATTGATGACCGGCTCAATGTCCTTACTAGCAAGTTCAGAGCAGAATTTAGCACTCACGGGGACACTCAAAATTTCAATGCTTGTGCCACGCTAATTATCGTCGTCTCCCATTAGCGAACCCTTACAAACGTACATAACGCTGATGGCGTTATGCAATTTCAATCACCCGCGTAACCCCATCGGCGTCCATTGTGCAGAGAGGGATTTGAGCTGCGAGGTAGTAATTTAGGCACCCTTCTGCTGGAGATTACACTCTCTTATAACGCTCGGCAGATTCTGCCGGCAGCTCCTTTCTTAGTTTGTGGTCAGAGAAGCAAACAGCCCTCGGTCGACACAGTCCGTCAGGCCGGACGTCACCAGAAACTTTAAGGACCTCGAACAATTTTCTTTTTAAACTGCCACATGCTTCCTGTGGGCCCCTGCTCTTCAGAATATGCGTCCTCAATCTCCCAACAGTG
Source organism: Dermanyssus gallinae (assembly GCA_003439945.1). Taxonomy (NCBI): domain Eukaryota; kingdom Metazoa; phylum Arthropoda; class Arachnida; order Mesostigmata; family Dermanyssidae; genus Dermanyssus; species Dermanyssus gallinae. The sequence goes on along the minus strand of QVRM01005844.1, from coordinate 178,874 downwards.
ATTCCAGAAGGTGTCACTTATCTCTTATTTGCGGACGATTTAAAAATATACTCAGCAGTCGACAATTCCACAAGTATTATTCAACTAGCAACTAAGAATATTGAAAACTGGTTTTGTAAGAATAGGATGCAAATATCTGTGCCTAAATGTGCCATGGTGTCGTCAGATGGCAGTTCGCCACTTTATACACTCGCTACCGATGCAATACCAGTACTTAAATCTCTTCGTGATCTTGGTGTGATTGTAACTTCCATATTAGACTTTTCTCAACATATTACTGTCACCGTCAGTTCGGCTTCACAACTATGTAATACCATATATAGATGCTTCATTTAAAAAAAATCCTGATTTCTATGTGACTTTGTACAGAAGTCACCTAAATGTTCTACTGCAGCCAGGTTTGGGCTCCTTATATGACAAAAGCTATAAATGCCATTGAGAAGGTACAGGCCAAGTTTATCAGACGGATATCGAAAAAGTGTAATATTCCTCGTGAAAGCGTATCTCCTGTGACAATAAGTACGTTACACTAACAAGGTGATCTATCGCTGTATAAAAAAATTGTGTTGTCTCGGGACTGACCAGACCATGTTTAAACATATAAATAATAGACTGCGAAGTGGTGTGAATGTTAGATCACTGGACGTTGCGCGCTCAGTGAAGGTAAACAACACATTCTCGTGGAGAGTTGCACGAAGTCTGCGAAGTCGACAGACCTGATGTATGTTCTAATTATAGTCAGAGGTTAAATATTTTGTTAAAAACAATGTATACTTAGGTATATATGACCCTTAAACGCTGAGGTGCTTTTGACTTGACTTGACTTGCTTCCTTGCTTCGTCATTGAGACCATGCACGAGTGTTTTGTTAAGCACACGGATGTGATTTTGACAGTTGAGCGACTTGACAAACAAACGCATATGTTTTTCGTTTGAATGCACTCTCGGCTCGGGTGACGACGCCGATTTCCACGCTGGTGCTGGGAAAAACCGTTGCCTTATGGAGGCCGCCATCCTCATTGTTGTTGTTGTTATTGTTGCTGGTGGTGAGTAACAACCATAACAGCAGCAGCAATAACGACAACAACAGGCATGTTTTCGTTTAAGGCTACCGTAGAACGTGTATCTTCTGTAGGTCTTCGACAAATAGCGAAGACGACATTTGTACTTAAACTAACATGTTGAGGCTAGTGCGGTGGACTCAAAACGCCCTTTTTTCAGAAAAGTGGCCTTGATTTGGTCAAGCGTGCTAAAGTATTAACATCGATTGGCAATGTCATAACACCTGAATACAGCAGGAAGCGGTGAGGGCCGTCTTCAAATTGAAGACCCTTACGGGAACCTCCATTAATTGTTTATGAAGCTGCCGATTATTTAAAAGAAATATTATAGTCATTTTCTTTATCAGTGTGCCTCGAGAAGTGTATATATATATATATATATATACATGTAGATACATTTATGCATATGAAAGTCACACATCTTTGCCTAGTGGATGCAAAGACTAAATGTTCGCAAGGGATGCTACTTAACTATCTCAACGGTTTTAATTGTGATTTCGCATTTATACGCTGACATCAGCGCAGCTGTACGACGGAATCCATGCGCTGTCCACCAGGTCGACAGACAATGGATAAGTCAAACGCCCACACAAACACGTCTGCAGAACATGGAAGCGAGTAAGCAGCATATCTAGAGCAAAACTTCCCAGCCGATTGTAGACCACCGCCTCACTCCCCAGCCACTGTAGACGAGAATTCAGTTTCATATTTGCACATGTTTCTTTGAAGCCTATTTGGAGGCTCTCCGACAGCTCGTTGCGGTTGTTCCGATCGGTGTGCGATCGTACTAAAAATGCCGCCCGCTGTCCCTGTTCCCCTGACGATGTATTTAGGTTTTTCGTTCTTCATTTGCTCTCTAGTGCCTTTGTACCGCTATAGTTTGGCAACTTACCTGTGAACGGAATTTGCCCGCGCGGCGACGAGCAGAAACAGATGGGTTTGGCTCAAGTTGGCCAACAAAAAGAACCAAGTGGTCTGACACGAGAAATCTGGCCTGTGCACTACAGTGTCGCACACCAACCGTAAGAACTGCGCCACGTGAAAGATTATCAGAAGAGAGGTGAATTTATCACTCAAGTCAACGCAGAGACGTACGACACGTCGGCACTGCCGAGCAGCATCTTCCAACACTCGAATCTGCTGACACACATGACAAGACATTTGCTCAGACATTAATGTCGTGCGTCCTATTCAATGCTGTATGATTATGAACACGATACAATCACCATGCTAGCGACTGCTATATGCGTGGCTAATTTACGGGCATAATTAGAAAGAAAATGAGTGAACGTGTTTAGTGAATATTTAGAAACATTACTAGATATAGTATAGGTATGCATATACATATCCATACATAGGGAGCTATTAGGTAAGCGTAAAAACAATAAACAATAGCAGAAACAATAGCCAAGCAAGAATTACCGGGACAATTAGACGGCAAAAAACTGGGATGTAACTTGCCGCAACCAAATGTAAAGCCATGCTACTGTTGGAAGAAGTCGATGTCGACAAAATAAATCGGCTTTATTGGAAAAAAGATATTAAAATAATTAAAACTCGAATATATTAAGGAACTCACTTGGATCACAACTTAGATGGAGTAGGTATTGCAAGACAAGTACAAACACTAAAAATAACGTGGGACATTTTGAGAAATTAGTCTACCAGCAGTAGAGAAATGAATGAAGACTACTACTACTCCCCATACCTCTTATTCGAAAATAACGTAGTACAAGAAGGGGTCCCCGGTCGCGTTAGGGCATCGAGGAGACGACTGGTTTAGATCCCCCCAATCTCCCGATGCAACAACAAATCACTAGTAATCGTCGTGGTCGTGGTTAAGCATGGCTGTTGTCGGGGCGACTAATGCCGGGTGGCCGGCCGTTGGCCATCCAAACAGCCACCGCGGACGGACTGGTTAACCTCACCGCCACTAACCAGCCATCACGGATAACCTATTTTGCATGCAGATGCTAGCGTGCCGAGGCAGGCTAATCAGGCTGTGCAGCGGGAGTGCAGACTGCTCGGAAGATGGCTCGAAGAACTCGATGATTAGGGTCCTCGTCAAGCTTGTCGCTTTATGGGCGGGCGATATAATAGGCTCTACACCGACCGGCATCTAAGCTACGATAGACGACCAAGAAGAAAACAACGATATGAGCGTTCATCAAGATAGCAGCGATACAATACAATAATATCAAATGACAAGTTGCAACGCCTCTAGCCCTGGCTGAGAGAAAGGCCTGGCTATAAACGTAAAAGTACGACTCATGATCGTAATAATAATAATAATAATTTGATTTAGAAATATTGAATGTTTGAATTTAGTATACATTGTATGTTTGAAGTGATTGTAAGAATTTACTTCTAATACCTTCAGTGTAATCTGACAAGCAAGCACGTTATGTTCAAATATATCGTAATATCTAATCTAAAAATATGCACTCATTGGCCTGCAGCACGCCTGCAATGGACAAGGAGCTGAGCCGTGCTATTCGCTACCTTGTAAGGTCGTGGCTCGTAAACACCGTACGACGTCGAAACGACAGGCGGAAATCGACGCTTGCTGACGGAGTCCGCCGCTTGAGCGAACTCGGCCGCCACTTGAACGTAGAGCGTAGCCATAATTGGACGAAATGTTGCGCACGTGAGGAATTCCGATGCCCACACCACCGGTCCCCAACTGGGAAATGAGGTATAAAAAACCGCTTGAAACGTGAAGTTGACTCCGGCAATGAGCGCGTTGATTAGAAACGCGAACAGCAGTTGCAGGTTGTCGCGTCGTCTTGCCCGATCGGTTCGGTGGTGAAGCGGGTCACGGGCCGCGGTTGCCGACATCCTCACCATCCACACATAGACGACAAGCACGTAGGCTATGTCGAATGGGTAGATGACGTGTACAAGAAAATTCAACGTTGGTAAGGCGGACACATTGTACGGCACGAGAGCGGAAAATGCGACGTTATATGCGAACAAGAAGAGCATGTTTATCACAAGGGCAGCTCGAATCAGCACGTCCAGCCTGTAAGGGAGCTCGGCGAAGCCAAATATGTGGTGAAGCACCTGAAGCAGGTCGACTCGCATCGTTGGCGTTACGATTTTGCGGCGAAATCCGCGTCTGGCTGAGGATGACGGTCGACTGTGAGGGCGCCCGTACTCACATCACGATTGTCGATTGTAAAACAGCCCAAGAAAAGCAAGGAGAAATACTTAACACTGTGTCCCACTTGTTGGCTTGCTAGAATGCCGACTGTACATCAGTATTTCTGGAAGGTCATCAGCATGATTGGGGTGCCGAAAGGATCCCAATCCAGGAACATTGTAGATAGCTGCATTTAGCAAAAACACACACGTACTCTGCATAAGGAATGAAACAGTCTGAAGTCTCGCATACGAGAGGCGGTCGCCACCAGAGATTGCGTTTGTCGCTTATGGAACTCAAATGCAAAATCAATATGGCACGCTATTCGAACGTTTAACATGTAGCCAACGCCGCCAGCGCCGACTTCCATGTCTAGGCGATGATAAGCCAACTGTCACCGTAAATAACAATAGCGAGGCGACAATGTGTGTTTGTGGGGGTTCATATTGCAAGTAAGAAGTATATATATTAATAATACTAATAATAATAATAATAATAATAATAATAATAATAATAATAATAATAATAATAATAAGGGTCCGGTAAGCAAGGGAACCAAGAGATTCATCAGTGAGCTGGGCCAACGGATTACAGATCTCACAGGGAATCGGCGCGAAAGCGAGTTTCTACGGCAACTGCTGTCGCTTGCAGTGTGCCGAGGAAACGCCGGCTGTATTGTCGGTTCCATGGAATAATATTTAGGAGCTAGGAGAAGACAAGGAGTACACGTTCACACCTCACAATTGTAACGTTTAAACAATAATAATAATAATAAGTAGGAGTAACTACAGAGAAGATACAATAACTACGCAGGAGCGAGACGCCGGTCAAACGAGCCAGAAGAGACGCCCGATAGCGGTCCACTTCCCGGAAGACCTGGACACGGTAATAGCCCGAAAGGCCGCAGAGGCATGTTGGGGAGGACAACTCGAAGCTTCAGTAGATTTTTGCCTCAAGAAAGGCCAGAAAAAAGAAGAGATAAAGAAAGAAAGCGTCAAAAGCACGCACAGAACCGCCAGAACGAACACAGTGGTGGTCCGAACGGGAGGTGGCTCCTACGGCGACATCCTTAAAGAACTGCAAACCAAAGTCTGTCCGGACCAATTCGGAGTACAGGTTCAGAACGAGGAAGCGGCTAACGGAGACATCCGGCTCAAAGTACGAGAAAGAGAGGCCGGGAGGTGCGAAAAATTCGCAAACCAGCTAAAGGTCTCATCGAACGGTAGTGTCGAAACCTGGCAAAGGGACGCACAAATGAAGATGACGACTCAGTATGGGTTGGTCAACCTGCCGGGTGACCGAACGGATCGATCTCCCATGCTGCACGAGATGCCAGGGGATGGGCCATACGGCAAAGGATTGTGCTGAAGAAATGCCTCAAGACCGCAGATCCTATCGCTGCGGAGCCACTGGACATCTAGCGAGAAACTGCACTGCTGAGATCAGAAGGTGCTACGTATGCTCTGTGGCAGGGCACTCAGCAAACTCAATGGCATGTCCTGCCTACAGAAAAGGAATGGACGATCTGCGAAGGAAGAAGATAGGTCTACTACTCCGACAGGAGGGACCGCAGAAGAGTGCCAGTTGCCCGACAACAGAGGAGACTAGGGCAAACCACGAAACGGAGGAAAGTGGTTGGAAGAGACCAAGTAGGAGACACACGACGAAGTTTCCCACCTTAGCCAGAAATGCAACGGCAGATGCAGCTATGGCGGCAAGAACGGATCAGGAAATCTCGACAAGCTATGGAAATTAAGGTCTTGCAGGTTAATCTCAATAGATGCAGGGCCGCACATGACCTCCTTGCGGCAGCAGTAGACCGGTTGGGAGTTGACCTATGTCTCTTGTCAAAGCCAAACGAGGCCCTGGCAAAGGCAGCGGACAAAAGGGTATGGACAGTAGACGAAAGAACGGACACCGCGATCTCGTGGACAAACCGTCGAAAAGACATCGCAATCCGGGACAGGGGCCAGGGCAAGGGGTTCACCTGGATACAGATCGATAAGGGCGCAGTATTCTATAGCTGCTACTTCTCCCCCAACAGAGGCCAAGAGGAATTTGCAGAATACCTTGAGGCACTGGACGTCAGCGTCAGAACGCAGGATCATCAGACCCAGATTATCACGGGAGACTTTAACGCGGCGTCTGTGCTTTGGGGTGTAGGCGCACCAACTTTCGGGGACAATCCCTGATGGAATGGTTGGCCGAACGAAACCTTCTGGTTATGAGCAACCCAAAAGCGGCCGCGACGTTCGCCCGCAGAGATCAGGAAGCCTTTATAGACCTGACGATCAGCGCCGCGAACACACCCTACAGAGTAGTGAACTGGGATGTCCTCGAACACGAAGAGAACCTTAGTGACCACCGATATATTACATACACGGTGACAAACGACGGATCACTCAAAAGCACGGTGCCTGCCGCTGGATGCCACAGGCCCAAATGGCCGGCTCGCAGGATGAGGAAGGAGAAGCTCAAGGAGGAGATAGTTCGGGGCTGTAACGAACTGGAGGACACCTTCAACGAGTAAAGCTTAAGCAAAATCCTCCGTATAGCATGTGAGAAGGCAATGCCAGCTCCAGTACATCCGCGGCGGAGAAACGCTGCACCAAAGTACTGGTGGTCCCCCGAGGTAGCCGCTGCACGGAGAGAGTGCATTGGAGCCCGGCGCCGATACACTAGGGCTCGTCGGAAGGCCAAAAAGGTGAGAACAGAATCGTCTGAGCAGGAGTGGCGGGATAAAGCAGATGATCGCTGGTCCGAATACAAGGCAACACGCGTGAACCTGAAGACCACTATCAGAAAGAGTAAGCTTCGGTGCTGGAACCAACTGATCAGGGAGATCGAGCAGGAAGTGTGGGGAAAGCCCTACAAAATTGTGATGGACAAACTGGGCAAGAGAGCTCTAATGATCCCACCTGATCTCGTAGAAGCCATTGTGGCTCACCTTTTTCCGGTGCAGACGGAGGAAGGCAGAGACCCTATTACGGTGAATGAGGAGGATATTCCTCCTGTAACGCTCGAGGAGGTCCAGCGAGCGGCTAAAAGGATGTCAAAGAGCACGGCTCCAGGACCCGACGGCATAACCCCGGAGGCGATCAAATGTCTAATGAAGGAGTGCCCATCGGCCTTTAAAACGGCTGTAGACGCACTTCTAAGAGAGGGACGGTTTCCAGAAGAATGGAAGAAGGCCCGCCTGGCTCTTATCCCAAAGCCGGGGAAGAAGCCATGCTCGGCCTCAGCCTACAGGCCCATCTGTCTTCTTGATACAGTTGCCAAGGCCGTGGAGTCAATACTCGCGAGCAGACTCAATGACGCAATCGAGGAAAAGCAAATCTCGCTCTCAGAGGATCAGTACGGGTTTCGTAAAGGAAAGTCCACGCTCCAGCCCATTAGCAAGATACTCGCTAAGGCCGAAGAGGAGAGACAGAAGACCCCAGAGTTCGTAATCTTTGCCTCCTGATATTGCTGGATGTAAAGAATGCGTTTAACAGCGCAAACTGGAGGGTGATTCTGAATGCCGTGAAGAAAAAGGGAGTACCAGCGTACATTCGGCGTATGATAGCGTCGTATCTGGCCAAACGAAGTGTGAGCTACGACGGCAGGGAGTACGCGATGACTGCAGGCGTACTACAAGGCTCCGTGCTAGGACCTACGCTATGGAACTTAGCGTACGACGGCGTGCTAGAGATAAGCAGGCCTCGCGGTGTTGAGTTCGTCGCCTATGCCGACGACCTGGCAATCTTAGTCACCGCAAGGGATGCGGAGCTGTTGGAGGACCGAGCAAATGACGCCTTAGATGGGGTTAGCCGGTGGATGAAGTCGCACCACCTAATGCTAGCACCGGAAAAGAGCGAGGCGGTTTTGCTTATTGGTAGAAAGCACTGCCGGGAGCTGGATATCCGTGTGGACGGTCACATGATCCAGATACACAAGCAGGTCAAATACCTGGGTGTTATGCTCGACAGAAACTTAAGCGGTACAGCCCACATTGATTATGCAACGGCCAAAACGCATCAGGTTGCAAGCAAGCTCGCCAGGCTAATGCCAAGAACAAGAGGGCCCTCGGAGAAAAAGCGCCGTCTTCTAGCATCAGTCGCTGATTCAATTCTGCTCTACGGGTCAGCAGTGTGGGGACCAGCTGCACTGAAGACTAAGAAGAATAAGAAAAAGCTGAGGAAGGCGCATAGAATGCTGGCCATTAGGGTCGCCAGAGCGTACAGGACGGTGTCTACAGACGCTGTGCTGGTAATTTCCCGCATGATACCTTGGCCAAAACGAATAGAGGAGAATATCCTTTTATACCGGGACCAGACACTTAGAAAAGACGATGCAAGAATAAAGACTCTGGAAAGCTGGGAGGCTGAGTGGACTGGGGCTAAACGAGATGCACCAGGGTCGTGGACGAGGTCAATAATCCCAGATCTCATCAAATGGTACCGATGCGAGTACGCGGAGACGACGTACTACCTAACCCAAGTTCTCACCGGTCATGGCAGCTTCCAGACCTACATGGTGAAGATTGGGAAGACCGAGGTAGACATATGTGTCTTGTGCGATGCCGGCGAGACCGACGACGTGGATCACACGCTTTTTGCATGCAGAGCTCTTGAGATCACGAGACAGACAACCCGCTCACGACTAGACGTGCAGTGCAATACGACGAGAGACCTACTCTCAGGGATGCTCAGCTCAAAAAAAAGCTGGGAGGCGGGCTCTGATTTTGTGGAGATTGTTATGAGAGAGAAGATAAAGCTGACGGAAGAGAGGCGGCAACGCATGGAGCGCCGCCAGGCCGAAGATTGAGAGCCAGACTAGCGGCTCCCTACATGCACTGAAGTAATACCACAAGTATCCCGGTCATGTAGGTTAGGGGATCACCAGGTTTTTAGTGGGTTTGAGAGTCCCACACTACCCAGACCAAAGAGTGTGCGTTATGCATTTTTGTTCCTGGCCCCTGTAAAAAAAAAAAGGTGTAACTATAGAAGAACTACGAAGCCCCCTCACCCAAGAAGAGCTACATGCCAGCCAAAACACTGGTGGAACAGCGTCATAGCGCAGAAACGGGCGGATTATAACAGAGCCAAAAGGGAGCTCAAAAAACGCCACAGGACCCGGGAGGCCGAGACCCTCGCCCTGGAAAATTATAGAAGACTCAGAGCGCTTTTAAAAAACGAAATAGCGGAAAGCAAAAAGCTCTACTGGCGACAAATGATTAAGGACATAAATGACAAGCCATGGGGAAAACCCTACAAAATGATTAGAGGGAGAGGCGTGCAGGCCCCAAAAGTCACACTGCCAGACACAGAGGTCGTACACATTGTAAACAATCTATCTTTCACAGCATGGACATTTTAATAGGGAACATGCGCAAAAAGAGGGACAACTTCAGAAGAAGAGGAGTTCCCGCCTATCACACGCGCAGAGGTATTGATGGCAGCGGAGAGGCTCAAGCCAGGGAGATCTCTAGGACCCGACGGCATTCCGCCTATAGCGGTAAAGATGCTCTTTAGGGAACACCCGGAGGCGGTAGGCATGGTGATGACCATCAGGATCCAAATCTCTACCGTGGAGTGGCGTCAGAACGCACATTGAAGAACATTTTCTGTAAGTTGGTGATTCGGCGGATTGAGCACGTGGCTGAAGAGGCACTTCCACCCGAGCAATTCGGTTTTAGGAGAGGCCGAGGCACCCGTGATGCAATCCACGTTCTCCAGTCAGAAATCGAGCGAGCTGTGGCACAACCCAGAGGTCATCTGTATGCAGTCTTTATTGACTGCGTCAAGGCCTTTGACAAAGCCCCTCGCTATCTGCTGGTTGAAGCATTCCAACGAGCAGGAGTTGGTGGCTCTCTCCTGAGTGTAATAGCAAGTTTCTTTGAGAGGACACCTTGTTGGTAGACGGTGAGCAGGGTGTATTGGAGATTAAGCAAAGTGTGGGACCTCCGCAAGGAGACCCGCTGAGCTGCGTCTCGTTTACACTTCTCCTTGCTGACCTCGTCGGTTACGTCCGACAGGAGTACCAAAAAGCCGTGGTGGTGATGTATGCAGATGATATCGTGGTCGCTCATCGCGACCTAGGTGCCATCAAGCGCATTATCTCTATGATAGAGACGTTCCTTGTCTCGAAGGGACTTGAGATAAACACCAGGAAGACCAAAGCCATGAAATTCAGGCGTGGAGGTCGATTGGCTGCCAGAGGCGTTATACGTTGCTGCGGCCAACCATTGGAGTTTGTTAACTCTTTCCAGTATCTTGGCCTTCGGGTTCATTATACGGGAACGACGTTCACAGCGCATATAAACGAAACAGTACGGAAGGCACTTGTCTCTCTTTACGAGGAAGTAGGCAATGTCCGAAGACTGTCCGTTTTCTCAGCAGTGAGGCTCTTCATGCTTAAGATTGTTCCGGGGCTGATGTATGGCCTTGACAGGGTGTGGAACCACCTCACACTGGCGAATTTTAACCAGCTTGAGAGGTGTTTCTCATTATATATGAAGCGGGTGCTTTGCTTGTCTATTCGAGCAAGGAGCCGCTTTGTGTATCTCATGTCAGGTTGTCCACCGGCTACTGAAACAATCCGACTAAGGCTGAAGATGCCGCGTACAGTACCATACGAATGTTTCATTTCTGAATGGGAAGCTAAAGTCGAACAGGCCAGACGGGAGGTCGGTGGTTTGGACGTTTTCAATGCCGTGCACCTTTGATCTGGTCCTGCATGTGACAGTCGCCACGTATACACCAGGTACATAGTGCATGGTTATCACTACCTGGTATGTTCAAACGCAGCTCTTCACGAGGAGTACGAGTTGTGCACCTGCCGGTTCTGCCTGCAGAGGTGTGCCAAGTACCATGCAGTGGAATGCACAGCGCTGAACAAAACATCGTTGCACTACTTCTCTCGCCGAAAGCGTGAAGAAGATAGAGTATTATGAAGAAACATCTTTAACTGTATATTATACTCAATCTGAGTGAAATAAATATAATTAAAAAAAAAAGAAATTATTGCTTATGCGGCTGACCTAGCCATAATTTCTTAAGCAAAAACAGAGGAAGAACTAAGATTAAAGACAAACATGGCTCTATGGTCCACGAAGAGATGGATGGATAGCGCTGGGCTACAACTTGCCCCGGAAAAGAGCGAGGCCATCGTTCTGACAGGCAGGAAGAAAGTAGACAGCATGAAACTGATAGTGGCGGGCCAGGAAATCAAGCAAGTAACAGAGGCTAAATATCTTGGCGTCCTACTAGACAAGGGTCTCAGGGGGACAAATCACATTAGAAAGTGTACGGGCATGGCGGCTAAAGCGGCTAACGCGATAGGCAAGATCCTGCCAAACTTACACGGCCCGCGGGAGTGCCGGCGACGACTACTAATGTCGGTCAGCGAGTCTATTGCACTTTTCGCGGCGCCAGTCTGGCTGCAGAACACCTTGAAAACGAGAACGGCAAAAACAGCCCTAAGAAGGACGCAGAGAACAGCGGCGCTTAGGATCCTGCAGGCCTACCGCACGGTTAGCACGAACACAGCTCTGGTACTGGCTGGCTCCCCACCTTGAGTCTTGGTAGTGAATGAAAGGAAAAGTATATGGGAAGGAGGGTCTGAATCTAACAAAGAAGCTGAAAGGGAAAAGACGATGGGATGCCATTCCCGCAGGCTCACTGGAATATTCACTTTGCCTGCTCATCCCGGACATAAAGAAGTGGCCCGGCGGGAGAAATGAACTTGTTCCTCACGAAGTGTCTCACTAGCCACGGTGATTTGCAAAGTTATCTATTTCGTATAGGCAAAGCTCCCTCGGTAACCTGCGTGCACTGTGTAGACGGCATCGACGATGACCCCGAGCACACTCTCTTAAAATGCATGGGACTAGAGCAGGCAAGGACAACCGCCATAGCGCTGCTACGATTGAGATGGGCCAAAGAAGCAGGAAAACAAGGAGTCGGGATACCAGACCCGCCGAAAAGTAACATGAGAACGTTTGTGGAGTACATATGCAGCACAGCATCGGCATGGAGGCTAAGCGAGGAAATGGCAACTGCGGTGATGAAAAAGAAAGCGGAGCTTAGCAGGTACAGAAGAGAACGGATAGCGCTTACGACATCAACAGATGACGTGGCTTGTAATCAAACGGGTTCGCAGGTGTTGGAACAAGCACGTCGGACTGGTGGGGGAACCCGTCAGTGACCTCGGCCAAATGATCCGGTAGGCGCTCGCCACTTTTTCTAATGGCCCATAGTACTCTTCTATGGATATCTGGGCCATTAGAGAGTGAAGCTTAAGGGGGGAGGTGTGTTTAGTGGGTAGTGGTCTTGGCGGACCAACATCCAACCGCCAGGGTCGAGCCCCACACTGCTCTCGAGAGCGGAAATACTCCGTACTCGAAGCGTGCGTAAATGCATTCACACTCCTCCACACACAAAAAAAAGGAGTAACTATGACTCTCTTTCCGGCGTCGGTCCGCTGGCGCGCGACTTCCGCGTGCTGCGGGGACCTTCACGCGCCCACTTGAAAGTTGCCCACTTGAAACTCCCAATAGTAACTTTCCCGAGGTCACTTCTGTTGGCGCGGTGATGAGTATACGGGGGAAGTGTGCGGCACATGAAACCGGGCCGGACGGTTAACGCCCCGGGCTTTAGCAACCCGATGGTACCGTCTGGGACGCCTGCTGCCTTGGCTTAATAGGTACAACGAGAGCGAGTTAGCCACATGAGGGCAGACCTCCCGATGAGAGGACCATCTGGCTCTGCTGCTGCCCTTCGCAGCGGTGGGAAACCCCTGCTCTGGAGTGGGCCGAGCCACCCTTCGGGGGGGGGGGGGGGTGAGTATATTCCGGGGTGTAACGCGGAATCGCGAGGTGATTGCGTTTAATTATCGGGTAGGAGTAGTGTGGTACCTCCATGCCAAACCTCGATAGGGGGAGGATGGGGGAGCCGCTGGCCTGTCTATTCGGGCTGGCGGGCACTCCCGCAAGAAGTCCGTGCGTAACTACCCCGGCGACGGGAAAGTAAGTATCTCTCTCTTTTGCGGGAGTAACTATGACTCTCTTTCCGGCGGCGGTCCGCTGGCGCGCGACTTCCGCGTGCTGCGGGGACCTTCACGCGCCCACTTGAATGTTGGTCAGACGGTGTAAACTCCCAATAGTAACTTTCCCGAGGTCACTATTGTTGGCGCGGGAGGCAAAGCACACGATATCGATTGAGTGGCAATGAATACATATTGTCATTTTGCCGTGACCCATTTGCGGGCTGTTAAGGCTACTATGAGTATACGGGGGAAATGTGCTGCATATGGAACCCGGGCCAGACGGTTAACGCCCCGGGCTTTAGCAACCCGGTGGTACCGTCTGGGACGCCTGCTGCCTTGGCTTAATAGGCACAACGAGAGCGAGTTAGCCAAATGAAGGCAGACCCCCCGATGAGAGGACCATATGGCTCCGCTGCTGCCCTTCGGAGCGGTGGGGAACCCCTGCTCTGGAGTGGGCCGAGCCACCCTTCGGGGGGGTGAGTATATTCCGGGGTGTAACGCGGGATCGAGAGGTGATCGCGTCAAATTGTTGGGTAGGAGTAGTGTGGTACCTCCATGCCGAACCTCGATAGGGGGGAGGGTGGTGGAGCCGCTGGCCTGTCTATTCGGGCTGGCGGGCACTCCCGCAAGAGGTCCTAACTACGCGGGCGGCGGGAGTGCAAGTGTCTCTCTCTTTTGCTATCGATTGATAGGCTAGATGAAAATCTAGTTATCAAGGCTGTCCGGTCATATCTCGAATCCGAGACTGGGATTGCCTTTTTAAAGACCGTTCTGGACGGTACTGATGTTCCACAACTATCAGCATTGCCGGGAACTGCTAATCTAAGTTCCACGAAACATGCTTTATATGACTAGCCAAAAATACAACAACACTCGAGACTCTACCAAAAACGACTCGGAAATGGCTTTACGCCTTTCCTAGGCATCATATGTCTGCAATCACTGTAGTCAAGCTGTACGATCTTCTAAGGGTCCTGAAAATGCATATAACACGTAAACACTTTCTAGCTCCTAGTCGAAGCCTCCGTACGGATATTATTCCGGGACCGAGTAACCAGGTAATCATTACATCTACCACCGATACCCAACCTGACTCGAAATTATTAGTACAAGTCTTATCACATGCTCGCAAAAGTTTAAGACTTGCCAGAATCATACCCCGTGGGTCTAGAGAAAATGGAATATTCGTATGATGCTTCCATCATTGATGTTTGCACTACCTCGCCAAATAGTTCCAGAGAAAACTCTAACTAAAATTATTAAAAGTAATGTAGCAGAAATAGAGTCACGAACACTTCAAAGTCTCGCTGATTTGACCATGCCTAACACGACCGGCAAGAGGTTTCATTTCACTAACGACCAACACAGCGAGCGCCAAGCAGAGAGAAATTAGCAAAGGGCGATATTCGTTCTGCTGCTCGGGCGCTACTGTCCTCAGACACATTGGCACCACACGATGAACATACCGAGTCTGAGCTACGGAGCAAACACCTAGTCACTCCACCCGGGTGACAAGAACACTTAGACCTCCTGCAGCAACCTGCCATTCTAGACCCGGATAGAATTGAAGGACCTCTCGTTCTTGAGACTATTCGATATTTCCCTTCTGCAAGTGGAGCCGGTTTAGACGGCCTACGGCCTCGACATCTTCGGGACATGCTTAGCCAGATGATCCCATCTTCAGAGCGTCTACTGGACGAACTGGGCATTTTTATGGCTAGAGTGCTCAATGGGGCTTTGCCATCGTTCTGCCAGCGCGTCTTCCACGGTGCAAGTTTAACAGCGCTCCGAAAGAAGGATAATACCATTAGGCCCATAGCATGCGGACTAACTCTACGAAAAATGGCTTCAAAGAACGCGATGGCTATGAACAAACCGATCATTATTGCTGCGGTTTCATCCCATCAAATGGGTATTGCTATTAGAGGAGGAGCAGAGGCTACTGTACACGCCACACACGCTTCTTCGGAATCAGAAGGTCCGGCAAAAGTACTAGTAAAACTAGACTTCCGAAACGCGTTTAACACAATAAGAAGGGACATCATTTTCGACGAAGTGAAGAGAAAAGTTCCACGACTCTATCCGATATTATGGCAGGGTTATAAATATTTCTCAATCCTTGCTTGGAGCGCGGATATGACCATAGAGTCGCAAACTGGCATTTAGCAAGGAGACCCATTGGGACCAGCTCTGTTCTGCCTCGGCATTTCTGATCTTGTATCAAGCCTACGGAGCCCTTTTAATATCTGGTATCTAGACGACACTGTCTTAGGAGGTCTCGCGAATGTCGTGACAAGAGATTTGCAGACTATATTGAACTTCGAGAAAGCGGGAGGACTGACCCTTAACGCGGCCAAATGCAAAGTTTTAGCTGTCGGAGGCACCCCCCAAGATCAAGCGCAAACTATACAAGCAATCATGGAAGCACTTCCCTGGATATCTCGTGTAACTAAGGGTAGCCTAGATGTTCTAAGTTCTCCCGTAATGTCCGAAGAACTTCCACGCGCTCTCAATGCTAAACGAGAGACCCTGTTATAGATCCGCCCACGACTGATAAGTATGCACCCGCAGGTGGATCGGTGCCTATGGAGATACAGTCTTGGTTCACCAAGATTTGTCTACATGCTACGAACATGTCAGACTATGAAATATATGGAAGGTCTTGCAGCCTACGACGAGACCACTAGAGTTATTCTAAGTGAGATACTGAACACTAACTTAGAAGGAAACATGTGGCAGAGAGCTAGCTGCAGTGTGCTACGCTGCTTCCCTGAATCAATTTGGCTACCTGGCGGAATCACTCATTGGTGAGGAAACAAAGCTTGAACTAAAAAGGCAACTATGGCAGCAGACACCACAATTAGGATTCAACTCGATCCCGGCTTTTTGAAAGAGCACGTGAGTCAAAAACTTATTGGCGCTTACAAAACTAAGAAGTCCGCACGAGATATAACAATAGCCTAACATCAGTAAGAGAGCGGGCCGTCTTTCTAGCGGCTTAAGATCCCTTCAGCGGGGCTGGCTTTAAGCGCTGCCCTCCCGTCAGCTTGGCACCATACTGGACACAAACTCCTTCCGCATGGTGTCAGCCCTTAGGATAGGCGCCCCCGTCTGCTAGCCCTTTTCTTGTCTGCCATGCGGCCAACCTTACGACTCTGGCGGTCTACACCAGTTAAGCTGTCTAAAAAGTCTCGGCAGACTCACAAGACACGCTGAACTCAACGCCATAGTACGAAGAGCTCTTAGAAGGGCAGGGATACCATCTATACCCGAGCCGAAGGGTCTTAAATTGACCTGACGGGGTCACCATCCCGCTATGGTCACACGGAAAAAGCCTAGAATGGGATGTCACGGTCTCATGCACGGCAGCCTTGTCGTATTTATGCCACAGCGCAGTCGAATCTGGATGGGTATCAAAGCGCGCGGATTCTGAAAAACGAAGGAAGTATCTCGAGCTATCAAAAAGCTACCACTTTGTGCCCATCACATTGTAGACACTCCACGCACCTCCCCCCTCAAGCTTCACTCTCTGGTGGCTCAGATCTCCATAGAACAGTGCTATGGGCCATCAGGAGAAGTGACAAGTGCCCTATCGGATCAATTGGCCGGGGTCGCTTACGGGTTTCTCCATCTGTCCGGCGCACTTTGTTCAAGCCCTTGCAAACCCGTTTGATTTAAAGTTGTGCTTTCTTCTGCCGTGCTTTTTTATCTGTTTTTTTGGGTGAGAGGGAAAAATGCTCTTACGCACACCCAACGCGGGTAGTGTGGAACTCGATGCCGATGTTGTTGGCATAATACCCACTAAAAACCTCTCACCTAAACGGCCTCAAAAAGAGGCGAGGAGCTGAAACTATTCTTTAATACTACTTTAACTTCTTCAGTCGTGCTGGCCTCAAAAGGATTCTGCCTCTCCATGCATCTTTCGTGCTTTGTTTTTAGCACCTCCTGTGCTACTTCCGCTCCCAATTTCCATGCTTGGGTCGAACCCAGGATGTACTACACGAAACATTTCAAACAATTTCGCGGAGGGCCTTGAATTCAGGATGGGTTATTGCCGCTCTGGACCATTTCTGGAGAATGTGTCTGTTCGCCGCGATTATGGCTTCTCCCAGGCCTGGGACCTGAGGAGTGTGTGTTGTGGACTGTCCTCCAGGGCATATTCGCAGCCGAGAAGTACCTGGTGCAGCGTATCTCCATAGAAGTTTAACGTGGTAATGCAGTGGCAGTAGTAAAGTTGCTTCCATCGCCGTGGAAGGGCTTCCAGAAATGCCGCAGCAGTAGCAGCTAATATGTCACTATTAACACATGAAACAATAAATAAACTAGCCGTACTCTCGTTCTGAGTGCGATACCCTTGAAAAACATATTGCATGAAAAACCAGAGTTAGCTGTTTCACATTAAGACAACCGTGTTTTTTTTTAGAAAGCCGTTTGATTATCACGAATATACTTACGGCCGACAAAGTAAATATATTTTTGTTGACATAGGAGAATCGATGAGCGTCAGACCTTAAAGGGCGGTTCACGATTATGCACAGTTCCTGAGGGAAAGGCTTGATTATACTTGTTAACTAGTTTGTAGTCAAAGGCTTCAACAGCTGTATCAAAGTCAAGTGAGATTAAACACTAAAACTAGTCCGTCGTGACCAGGTTGTTAGCAAACTGACACACAGATATGTGTTAAAAAAACGCTTAATCATTCCTTTTTAGGACACCCTATACGGAAGCAGCAAAAGCAGCTATTGGAAGTAACCGACAAAAGAGATATAATGCTTGGAAAATTATATTGTTGAGATAATAACGACAACGTCTTAACATAAAAAAGGGCCACCGCCATTAATGCATAGAGGATTCAGTGCAAAAAACAAACAATGAATGGGTTACTTCGGTAATGATTTGAGTCATCCTCAGGAAGGCAAGATCAGAAATATAATGATTTCTTGTTTAAGTCTTAGTGCGCACCCCAGTTGATCGAAGATCTTAAGAAACGTAGAGTGGTCGAGGCAGCGGAACGCTTTAGCTACGTCTAGAAATGCACTAAGGGACATATTTCCATCCTCCGCAGCTTTATTGATATCCCACCAGATATGCCACAAAACCAACTCAGTTGATTGGGCCTTAAACCGAATTGCTTTTTAGAGAATTAAATTTTTAAATGCCTTTCCAGCTGTTGTTTAACAATATTTTCAATTTTTAGTAACACCAAGTATATCGGGCAAAAGTTACCAGGTTGGTTTCTTCCGCCCTTACCCTTATATAGAGAAGTCCGCGCAGATATAAATATTGAATACGGCAGCTAGATGAGCCGTTAAGATGCCAATGCATTAAGAGTGGAATTTACCAGGTACGAGTATCGTACGAATTACGAATCCACCGCTATAAGGTGTGTCTGTCTTTACGTTTTTAACAGCGATTCGTAGTTCTCGAACTGTGATCGCATTAGATAAAATTGCACTGGGCTCGGAGTTCCATTGGTTTGAGATAAATTGTCAATCGGCTCTTGAGGGGGGAGCAAATATATAGTTTTTATACTGATAGACGAAAAGAAATTATTCAGTGCGTTCACTATCTCTTGGACCACCTCCGGCTCCCTATCTCCGACCAGTAGTCTACTTGGCATAGCTCCAGACTTCTTGTTACGGTCGTAGGCTTCATTAAGGAAACCCCTGAGCTTAGCCGGGCGGTGACGTACAGCGGCAAACTCCTCGCCGTAGTAGGTATCCGTAGCCACTTTTAATTCTACCTTGTACAGCCTTGTGCCTGCAATGTCCGAAGCGCCTATTTGTCAATTGCGGACCGTGTGCTAATCCACTGACGACGAGCGCAATCGACAGTATGCCCCACATTAACTAAATTATTAGCGAACCATAGTGAACGGTTTATCTTTCTCAAAGCCCGTCACTGTCGCAACGGGAAGCAATTGCTACACAGGAGCCGGGGCTTAACATTGCATAACTCAGAAGCGTCGTTGGGATCCGTTGAGTCGAGAACAGGTGACCAAGCCATCCTTGTGATCCCGTCTTGAAACCTTGCTGGCTATTTTCATCAAAGTCCTATAGAGGCTCAAAAAAAATCTTTTCGGGGCTGACTCTCAGCCAAGATTTAACGTCTATGGGACTGCTTTGCGCATTGCTTCACAGACGGATCCCCATAAATACATATGTGCAACGGTGGAGCTCGAACCCGCTCACCTATGTGCAGACGCATGCCACTACGCCACCGGGCTCGACCTCCTATAGAGGCTCGCAGCGATCGCGAACTCCTATAGAGGCTCGCAGCGATCGCGAACTTGATTCCATCGTCAACGACGTTAAATATGTTTTATTATCCGTCAGTGTGTCCCTACTCGGAAAAGACCGTGTCAACGGCCAACGGAAGAATACAGACCTATCGCTCACAATTGGCAATAGCAACATGGTCTATGAACGAACCAGGTCTCAATAGATTTTATTTTGTGTCTTTAAAAAATACAATTGTCTTGTATGAACGTTTCAAATAATTATAGAAATATTAAAAGCGGTTAAAGCTAACCTCCTGTGCTGCCGCACCTTGACTGCGCCGAGTTGCATCTGATAGGCTATTCAACGACGGTACCGCAGCGCACGATGCCGCGTGGTACCTGGGGCATCTTTCACCGCATCTTGTACAGATACATGTATCTGCAGGTGCATGAAACCCCCCGCCCCGCATAAAACGTGATGAAAACCATGAACAGCAAAGCGGGTGAGAACGTGTCGGCTCGTTCGTCCGGTCTGTTTCTATATTTCAGAGGTAATCGCACCCGTGCTATAGAAATCAGGATCGATCTCCGCCATTTTCATGTCCCAAGAGCTGATAAATTGCGCGTAGGCCGGAGCGGGGAAGGGAGCTTGAATCTACGCTTTAGGTCCTCTATAAGCAACGGCGTGTCACATAGCAGATAAACCTATCTGTTTAGCGATGTACGATGCAGACCTAGAGCTCGTTTCAGGAATGCAAGCTTAATCCACTCGAGCTTTTCGAGTTGCGCCGACGAGAGATAATCCCTGATGACCTGTATTCCGTAGGAGGCGACTGGCGCTACCTTCATGTTGAACAAAGAGAGCGTCGTTTGTAGGGATAGTCTCGAAGGAGTTTGTATACTAACACTCGCAACCAGCGCTCGGCGCGCTCTGTCCGTAATGTGCTCCACGAAGGACCGACCGTTTGTAGGGAGTATCACCCCTAGATATTTGAAGTTGTTTACATATTTCAGGGATGCCATGTTTATATGCAGAGCATCAAAAGCCGCAAGACGGCCACCGCATCGGAATTTCATGGCTTCTGTCTTGTCCATATTAATCAATAGGCCAACCTCTTCCACATACCCCAACAGCCTTGCCAGCGACTGCTGAACGTGAAACCGACATCTTCCAAAAATCACAAGATCATCGGCATATAGCAGAGTTTTCAGGTGTCCCGACTGATCCTGAACGCGTCGTGGCAAATCGCTCAGGAATAGGGAGAAAAGCAGCGGGCTCAGATTGTCACCCTGTGCTACACCCGTGGACTGAACAAACGGGTCTAGAAGGGCTACTCCGTCGTCTATGCTCACCGAATTCTCCTGCAGTATGGCCTTAATCAGCAGTAGCATGTTTTCAGGAACCCCGCTTTGAGCAAGTTTCATTAAAATGTTGTCACGTGGCGCCATATCGAACGCAGATTTAAAATCTACAAACACCGCAAATAGTGCTTGTTTTGGCCTCCGGATCGCCTGATGCACCCCTAGAAGCAAGATCTCACACGCGGTCATGGTGGAGTGACCTGCACGAAATCCATGCTGCTCAGGCGGGATACAGGAGCAAGCCTCCAGGTACCTTGTCAACCGCCGAGTGATGATGAGAGCCAGCAGCTTGTAGCAGCAGCTCTTCTTCGCGATCGCCCGCCATGAGGATGCGTTGTGGATGATTCTAAGGAGAGCATTGCTCCAGCATGCTGGCAGACGTCCATGTCGTAGGCAGGCGTTGAACAGAATCGTCCAACAAGAAAACATGTCAGCCGCATACTTCAGGTGTTCGTTGCGGATAAGGTCCGGCCCAGCCGCCTTGTTCGACTGAAGATGTTCCAGCGCACGCAGAACCTCAAACACCGAGAACTCGGCACCTAAAAGCTCACGCATGGCGGTCGTTTTCTCGTCCCATACACAGGCATAAGATGGGACCGCTCGAGGGATGGTATCTGTCGCCGCGTACATTCTTCTAAAGTGCTCTATTAGCGCATCAGAGCTGATAGAGCATGCCATCGGCCTGTCTCGCGTCAGCCACCTGTACGGCTCCTTTGATGCCCTTATTACTAGCTTGTCCTCTTCCTTTGCAAGGTGCTGCTGACGGGCTGATTCGAGTATTCGACGGTACCAGCTTTTTACAAGGATAAAAAGAGGTCTCAATGCTGGATGCCGTCGCGCCAGTTCGCGAGTCAGTTGTAATGCGGTGGACGCCATCTTACATGTCGCATTAAACCACGGGCGCTGGCGTCGCGGTCTCACCTCTGCCACTGACGACTTCAGGACGTCGGTTAAAGTGCAGGCGTAAAAATCGATGTCTCGATCGCGAGGAACAGAAAACAAGGCTGCCAGCTTGGGGCCTAATTTGGTCGGGTCCAGCGTCTTAGGAAGACCAACGTTCCTTCCGGGTGGAGCTGCCTTTTGCGTGAGAAACAACTCGATTCCCACAGGAACGTGCCATCTTAGGGAGCTCCCTTCGCATAGTGAATTATTCTTGCCAATGTAGAGAGATCTTTCCGGTTGGACGTTTGTAGCAAATATGTCGATTACCGACCGCCCCATGAAACTTTCGAACGTGGAGATGCTGCTATCAAAGAGTGGACGACATCCGAAGTCCGCGAGCAGCGCGAGCAGAGTGCGTGTACGTAGTTCATCCGGCTTCTCGATGCGTGTGTTTAAATCACCGGCCAGGATGAGTGGAGTGGACAGAGAAGGAAGGGCATGCATTGCGCGAGTGATCTTGTCGATCAGAACCGACGTATTCTCACTGGTCGAGGGACGAACATAAGCGGCTATGATACTACATCTGCTGCCGTTCAGTACCAACAAATCGTTTTCTGCAAGTGCTACTCTGACATCCCCAAGCCTCTGGTTGTACAGCACCGATACACCGCCGCTTGGTCGACCTCACCCTGAGGGAGGCCGAGCCAAGCAGTGGGATGCGTAGAAACTCGGTAATTCAAATGGCTTTGTTTCCCAGGTCTCCGTAAGAACGATGGCATCGATGCCTGAAAGTGCAGATTGTGGCAGTAACGATAGAGCCCGCGAAGCGCCTTCTACATTCCATTGCACGATTGTTATCTTGTCAAGCAACTCTCCGCGGTCTGCGCCAATTCTCAGTCGAACCGACGGCCCTGGGTCCAACCTCTGCCCTGTGGGCGACGGTAGTTCCTGCTGGAGTGCGAATCGTTGTGCTGCGACGTCCGTTGCGGTTGCACGTTCACGAGTACTTGCTTCAGTATTGCTTCTAGAGACGAGAGTTCAGCTGGAGACCATTCCTTCTGACCGGATGAAGTTCTGTCGACATGACGCGGTTTGTGATGAGTGTCCCGAGCACGGGTTGAAGAGCGGCAGCGAGGCGTGGGTGGCGGCTTCGCGAGAGACGTACGGGGTGGATGGGCCGCTTTGTCCGGGTGCTGATGCGCCCGTGGCCCGGGAGTTCCTGGAGATTTCTTGAGTGTTGCATTCTCCGGTTCGTACGTCAGTACCTTTTTCAGTTTTAGCGGCTTTACTCTTAAAAAAACTTTTATCCTTCGTGCCAGGATTACCGCGATTTTCATGGAGACGTCTCCCTTGTAGGAGTACCGACCGCTTTCAACAACTTGTCGTTGTATCATTGTCAACGGCAGTGCAAAAAAGGGTGTACCTTCCTCAGCCGCCTTTGAAGAGATAGCATCATTTTCGGCCTTGCAGTCTGCCGAGAACAGCGGGACGGACAGCACATGAAGTTCTGACTCGGGTCTACTCGCTTTGAGCTTCGCGCCAAAACTTTCCACCGTCGCAATATAGGTCTCTTTTTCGAATGATAGCCGGCCTGAATAAAGACGGCCACCGGGCCTTCCGTCCCGCTGATATATCTCTCAGCTTCTTCAACGATGCTCTTCGCGTCCATTCCTTTTGCTGAGCGGACTGCTATGGGCGTTTTTTTGAGAAACAGTTTTCTTAGCGCTGGTCGCAGTGATTCCACTACACTGTCACCAACAACCAATAACGTTTTCCTTGGAGGGCGCTGGATTTCGGCTCTGGCGGCTTGAACAGAACCATCTATCATCTCCACGTCCGATGAACGAACCAGGTGTCACTTGGCGAGTGATGATATTGATGGCCGGCTCAATGTCCTTACTAGCAAGTTCAGAGCAGTTTTTAGCACTCACGGCGACACCCAAAATTTCAATGCTTGTGCCACGCTAATTATCGTCGTCTTCCATTAGCGAAGCCTTACAAACGTACATAACGCTGATGGCGTTATGCAATTTCAATCACTCGCGTAACACCATCGGCGTCCATTGTGCAGAGAGGGATTTGAGCTGCGAGGTAGTAATCTAGGCACCCTTCTGCTGGAGATTACACTCTCTTATAACGCTCGGCAGATTCTGCCGGAAGCTCCTTTCTTAGTTTGAGGTCAAAGAAGCAAACAGCCCTCGGTCGACACAGTCCGTCAGGCCGGACGTCACCAGTAACTTTAAGGACCTCGAACAATTTTCTTTAACTGCCACATGCTTCCTGTGGGCCCCTGCTCTTCAGAATATACGCCCTCGATCTCCCAACAGTGATTCCAGAAGGTGTCACTTATCTCTTATTTGCGGACGACTTAAAAATATACTCAGCAGTTGACAATTCCGCAAGTATTATTCAACTAGCAATTAAGAATATTGCAAACTAATGTCGCCTAAATGTGCCGTGGTGTTGTCAGATGGCAGTACGCCGCTTTATACACTCGCTAACGATGCAATACCAGTAGTTAAATATTTTCGTGACCTTGGTGTGATTGTAACCCCTATATTAGACTTCTCTCAACATATTACTGACACCGTCACTTCTGCTTCACAACTATGTAATACCATATATAGATGCTTCATTTTAAAAAATCCTGATTTCTATGTGACTCTGTACAGAAGTCTAGTTTTACCCAAATTTCTCTACTGCAGCCAGGTTTGGGCTCCTTATATGGCAAAAGATATAAATGCCATTGAGAGGGTACAGGCCAAATTTATCAGACGGGTATCGAAAAGATGTAATATTTCTCGTGAAAGCGTGCCAATGCGTACGTTATCTCTTGTGCCATGCCTACGTTACACGAACAAGGTGATCTATCGTTGTATAAAAAAATTGTGTTGTCTCGGGACTGACCAGACCATGTTTAAACATATAAATAATAGCTTGCAAAGTGGTGTGAATGTTAGATCACTGGAAGTTGAGCGCTCAGTGAAAGCAAACAACACATTCTCGTGGAGAGTTCCACGAAGTCTGCGAAGTCGACAGACCTGATGTATGTTCTAATTAGAATCAGAGGTTAAATATTTTGTTAAAAACAATGTATACTTAAGTATATATGACCCTTGAATGCTGAGGGGCTTTTGACTTGCCTCCCTTGCTTCGTAATTGAGACCATGCACGAGTGTTTTGTCAAGCACACGGATGTGATTTTGACAGTTGAGCGACTTGACAAACAAACGCATCTGTTTTTCGTTTGAATGCACTCTCGGCTCGAGTGACGACGTCGATTTCCACGCTGGTGTTGGGAAAAGCTGTTGCATCATGGAGGCCGCCATCCTCATTGTTGTTGTTATTGTTGCTGCTGGTGAGTAACAACCATAACAGAAGAAGTTTTTTTCAGAAAAAGTGGCCTTGTTTTGGTCAAGCGTACTAAAGTTTTAACTTCGATTGGCAATGTCATAACACCTGGATACAGCAGGAAGCGGTAAGGGCGGTCTTCAAGTTGAAGACCCTTACGGGAACCTCCATTAATTGTTTATGAAGCTGTCGATTACTTAAAAACGTAGTATAGTTATTTTCTTTATCAGTGTGCCTCAAGAAGTGTATATATATACACATGTAGATACATTTATGCATATGAAATTCACACATGTTTGCCTAGTAGATACAAAGACAAATTGTTCGCAAGGGATGCTACTCAACTATCTCAACGGTTTTAATCGTGATTTTGCATTTATACGCTGACATCAGCGCAGCTGCACGACGGAATCCATGCGCTGTCCACCAGGTCGACAGACAATGGATAAGTCAAACGCCCACACAAACACGTCTGCAGATCGTGGAAGCGAGTAAGCAACATATCTGGAGCAAAACTCCCCAGCCGATTGTAGACTACCGTCTCACTCCCCAGCCAGTTCAGTTTCATATTTGCACATGTTTCTTTGAAACCTATTTAGAGGCTCTCCGACAACTCGTTGCGGTTGTTCCGATCGATGTGCGATCGTACTAAAAATGCCGCCCGCTGTCCCTATGCCCCATGACTATGTATTTTGGTTTTTCATTCTTCATTTGCTCTCTAGTGCCTTTGTACCGCTATAGTTTGGCAACTTACCTGTGAACGGAATTTGCCCGCGCGGCGACGAGCAGAAACAGATGGGTTTGGCTCAAGTTGGTCAACAAAAAGAACCAAGTGGTCTTACACGAGAAATCTGGTCTGTGCACTACAGTGTCGCACACCAATCGTAGGAACTGCGCCACGTGAAAGATTTTCAGAAGAAAGGTGAATTTATCACTCAAGTTAGCGCAGAGACGTACGACACGTCGGCACTGCCGAGCGGCATCTTCCAACACTCGAATCTGCTGACACACATGACAAGACATTTGCTCAGACATTAATGTCGTGTGTGCTATTCAATGCTGTATGATTATGAACACGATACAATCACCATGCTAGCGACTGCTATATGCGTGGCTAATTTACGGGCATAATTAGAAAGAAAATGAGTGAACGTGTTTAGTGAATATTTAGAAACATTACTAGATATAGTATAGGTATGCATATACATATCCATACATAGGGAGTTATTAGGTAAGCGTAAAAACAATAAACAATAGCAGAAACAATAGCCAAGCAAGAATTACCGGGACAATTAGACGGCAAAAAACTGGGATGTAACTTGCCGCAACCAAATGTAAAGCCATGCTACTGTTGGAAGAAGTCGATGTCGACAAAATAAATCGGCTTTATTGGAAAAAGATATTAAAATAATTAAAACTCGAATATATTAAGGAACTCACTTGGATCACAACTTAGATGGAGTAGGTATTGCAAGACAAGTACAAACACTAAAAATAACGTGGGACATTTTGAGAAATTAGTCTACCAGCAGTAGAGAAATGAATGAAGACTACTACTACTCCCCATACCTCTTATTCGAAAATAACGTAGTACAAGAAAAGGTCCCCGGTCGCGTTAGGGCATCGAGGAGACGGCTGGTTTAGATCCCCCCAATCTCCCGATGCAACAACAAATCACTAGTAATCGTCGTGGTCGTGGTTAAGCATGGCTGTTGTCGGGGCGACTAATGCCGGGTGGCCGGCCGTTGGCCATCCAAACAGCCACCGCGGACGGACTGGTTAACCTCACCGCCACTAACCAGCCATCACGGATAACCGTGTAATAATTATGCATGCAGATGCTAGCGTGCCGAGGCAGGCTAATCAGGCTGTGCAGCGAAAGTGCAGACTGCTCGGAAGATGGCTCGAAAAACTCGATGATTAGGGTCCTCGTTAAGCTTGTCGCCTTATGGGCGAGCGATATAATAGGCCACTACACCGACCGGCATCTACGCTACGATAGACGACCACGGAGAAAACAACGATATGAACGTTCATCAAGATAGCGATACAATACAATGACTCGAAGTTGCAAGCGCCTCTAGCCCTGGCTGGGAGAAAGTGGTTATAAACGTAAAAGTACGACTCATGATCGTAATAATAATAATATCAATAATAATTTAATTTAGAAATATTGAATGTTTGAATTTAGTATACATTGTATGTTTAAAAAGATTGTAATAATTTACTTTTAATACCGTCCAGTGTAATCTGACAAGCAAGCACGTTATGTTCAAATATATGGTAGTATCGAACCTAAAAATATGCACTCATTGGCCTGCAGCACGCCTGCAATGGACAAGGAGCTGAGCCGTGCTAGGCGCTACCTTGTAAGGTCGTGGCTCGTTAACACCGTACGACGTCGAAACGACAGGCGGCAATCGACGCTTGCCGATGGAGTCCGCCGCTTGAGCGAACTCGGCCGCCACTTGAACGTAGAGCGTGGCCATAATTGGACGAAATGTTGCGCACGTGAGGAATTCCGATGCCCACACCACCGGTCCCCAACTGGGAAATGAGGTATAGAAAACCGCTTGAAACGTGAAGTTGAGTCCGGCAATGAGCGCGTTGATTAGAAACGCGAACAGCAGTTGCAGGTTGTCGCGTCGTCTTGCCCGATCGGTTCGACGGTGGAGCGGGTCACGGGCCGCTCTGTCCGACATTCTCACCATCCACACATAGACGACAAGCCCGTAGGCTATGTCAAATGGGTAGATGACGTGTACAAGAAAATTCAACGTTGGTAAGGCGGACACATTGTACGGCACGAGAGCGGAAAATGCGACGTTATATGCGAACAAGAAGAGCATGTTCATCACGACGGCAGCTCGAATCAGCACGTCCAGCCTGTAAGGGAGCTTGACGAAGCCAAAGACGTGGCGAAGCACCTGAAGCAAGTCGACTCGCATCGTTGGCGTTACGATTTTGCGGCGAAATCCGCGTCTGGCTGAGGATGACGGTCGACTGTGAGGGCGCCCGTACTCACATCACGATTGTCGATTGTAAAACAGCCTAAGAAAAGCAAGGAGAAATACTTAACACTGTGTCCCACTTGTTGGCTTGCTAGAATGCCGGAAGTACATCAGCATTTCGGGAAGGTCATCAGCATGATTGGGGTGCAGAAAGGACCCTAATTCAGGCGACAGTTTAAATAGCTGCATTTGGCAGAAAACACACGTACTCTGCATAAGAAATCAAGTAGATATTTGAAGTCTCGCATACGAGAGGCGGTCGCCATCAGAGACTGCGTCCGTTGCTTATGGAACTCAAATGCAAAATCAATATGGTGCGTAATTCGAACGTTTAACATGTAGCCAACGCTGACCTCCATGTCTAGACAATGATAAGCCAACTGTTACCGTAAATAACAATAGCGAGGCGATAGTGTGTTTGTGGGGGTTCACATAAGTAAGTAAGGAGTATATATATATATATATATATATATATATAGAGAGAGAGAGAGAGAGCGTATAACTTGCATTGAAGACTAATTTATAAGAAAATATGTTTTTGCTTTTTTCTTGGAACTTTTACACATATATGTGTTGCAATACACCTATATACACATATACAAAACATATATGTATATGTATATATATAATCACCATACACGCCTGCCAGGCACATTGGCTCGGCTAGTCCTTCGTAATATGTGTAACATAACATCTACAGAGTCGTCGAGTTAGCTAAGCGGAGTGGCCTGGCCATAAACACAACAAAGTGTGAGGTTCATGTTGTAGCTCTTCGTATGCTTCTCCGAAGGAGCAAGCGCATGGCTCCACGCTCTATGCTGTGCTTTAATCGGAATTCTATTAATTGACGAGTCGGTAAAGATTGCGGTCGGACTCCGTTTGCCAGTTATAGTTTGGCTGTCGTTTCGGTGTACGATTCGATTTTCTCTTAGATGCAACCCGCGTCCGCCTCAGTTGCGACGCGTTCACATATGTCTTCGTATAACTTTCTGCATATTTAAATGCATTCAGACATAAAGCTTATGCTAAATATACATCGTCCTGAAGGGGTGCGTCAAGAGCTTGAGGGCCTGGCTGCACTTCCCCTCCCGGCTTCTCGTCTCGACCACTCTCCCGAGGCTGCCGCGTGAACCTCTTCAGCATAGAGGTTTCTTTGGCCGTCTTAAGCGTCAAAATTGCGTCAAACAAAACCATCGCTTCCTTCCACGTTTCCGTCGAGATCATCATATAGCTAACCACCTCCTTGATGGGAAATAGTAGAAATATCTTGCTTCTTTCTCCCGCTAGTAGGTACCATGGCAGCATTTTAGCCAGGACCAAGAAGCTTCCGTCAAGACCGTCCGGTACGCCCGGCTAACCATAATTGCTAGTGTTGGGCCGATTTTAGTGCTCTTCAAATTTTTGCCGTCTGTAGAGCCATGTCCGCCCAGACGCGGGCGCCGCGTAGAGAACCGATGACTCGGCAACCGAAACTAGTAGCTGTCGGTTTCTCCTCAATACACCCCTAATCCTCGGCATAATCCATGTCAGGTTTAAGGCGGCCCGCTGGGCCTTTGGTGCGACATGTTTTACATGTGCCGCTCCAGTTAAGCCCTTGTCAAGTGTCACCCCAAAGTACTTTGCCTGTTTCCCAATTTCTATTGGGTGGCCCCCCATCATAAGGCGGATTCCTTTTGTTCTTTTACAGTTCGTCACATAGAGCGCCTCGGTCTTATGCGGTGCAAGTGCCAGATGATTGCGGTCTATCCACTCCGTCCCCATCGATGAAGCTTCGTTTATCAGGGCCAACTCATCCGCAAAGGTCAATCGCTCGGCCCCTTCTAGGTAGTTGTTGATATCCAGCACCCCATCGTATGCCAAGTTCCAAAGGATAAGTCTCAGAATCGAACCCTGTGTAACCCGGCAGTAACCCTGTAATCCCTCGTTTTGGGAGTCTTTGCGTTCTCACGGCCTGCTCGTTCCAGAACCCTATCAAGAGCTCCGATGGTAGATTTTCCTTTCCGGAAACCATACTAAGCGTCCGAGCCCTTCCCCCCCCCCGTCTCCCCGAATTCCAGACTCCCGGCTGACCTTGTTAACGAGCCTCGTGCACATCTCCAGGTTTCCACTGCCGTCGCCGGTTTTTCTGCAGCAGATGTCTAAAACTCTTAAGAGGGGTTTTGTTCGCCTCTCCTCTGTGACGAGTATCAGTGGTGCCTCCCCCATACCTGCAAGCTCAACAGCCTTCTTGATTACGGCTTGTAGCATACCTACGTTTCGATAGCTCTACCTGTCCCTCAAGTGATACTGCGTCCTTGATTTCCTCCTCAATTTGCGCTACCACCCTGTTCTCCTCCGTGGTTCGGCATCGGGAACACAGCACTTCTTTTTCGATCCTGCATTTCCTTATCCTACTTTCATCTTCGGTACTATACTGCCTTGTTTTATCCGTTTTGAATTTGTCTATTTTTTTCCGTAGTTTTGTCGCCCTTGTATTAAGGCGACCGATTTCCTCTTCATGGTATTCGATGGTGCCCTCGTCCTCTAACCTTGCGTCCCACGTGACTCTTACTTTAACCTCTATTGACGCTATTCGTTTATTTAGTAGCTTAGGGAGCTTTTTAGTCCCTTCTTTAATCTCTTTTTAGTAAGAGGATGTACATCGCACAGTTTCACCAAGCTTTCAATTCGTTGCTTCAAGCCCAGGACCGCGTTCTAGAGTTGTTTCTCTACCAGCTCCCCTAGAATCTTTGTTGTTTCGTCTGGCTTTTTACTACCCGGTAATCCAGAGGCGGCACTATTTCTAACTCCCGACTGCTCATCAGTCATCGCGTGAGAGATGTCTCCGCTCCCGATCTCGGATTTTTTCTGCTCCCTTTCTCTCATACATTCGTCTCCGGTCTCCCCCTCGGTTGTCCCCCTTCGTTGGCCATTGCCTGGCCCTACCTGGGAGTTGGCGAACCTTCTCGCAGTTTATGAGGTTGCGCTGCTACCACTATTTAATCTGCGATACTGTATCGTCCACTCAAGTCAACGCTGTGCTAGATATGCTAAGCTATATATCTGCTATTTAGTTCCACACTCCCCTTTAGTGCCCCTTGAGTACTGTCCGAGTTTCGTAAGACCGTAGCTCTGCTCAGACCTGTCCGCACTTTTGGCTCCAATAAAGCTAGGCGACCGACCGTTATGAAGTGCTGGCATCTCCACTGATGGCGCCAGTAGCGTTCACTTCACAACACGATACTACCTCAAAGGATCTACTAATGTTCACAATTTTGATGCTAAACGATGCACTGCAAGTCAGGGCACCTACCTGCTGTCACAAAGTTCACTAATTCAGGCTAACAAGTCCGCACCATTCGATTTTGAAACCGGAGCCAAAAGTTTATATCTGGGAAATCCAAAATGCGTCCAGTCATAACGCTCAGGTCGACTTTGACGATAAGCCCTTCGTCCATCGTCCACAGTTCTTTCTCGGCACTTTACGCTAGTGTGTATGACATCGTTAGTGCTCTAAAAGACACGGGTTTTGGCTCTTAGTGCTTTGTGGTTTAAGCGTGCCGATTTTCTGTTTTTTATCGATTTTACTATTCGTCATTGCGTAGTCTACGCATCACATACAGTCCGCGAAAAAAATATAGCCACTCATGTTTGCCACATTACACACATTTATCACATATGATCTTATAGAGACGACAGTGATACGTGCTCATAGAGTAACAGCAAAAATCGACATTTGGGATCTCGGAACAATTAAAAACACGAGATTTCTATATTTGGCACAGCTACACCGTAAAAAAATATATACATCCACTAGCAAGATGCATGTCTTTATGAGTGAATTGAGCTGAATAACGACGCCTGGGCTCATTTTAAGGCTCGACGGAGACAAAGGCAGACACATCAAGTGAACCCAGCATCTATACTTAATACTCAGTGAACTTCCCGTTAAGTCGGTGACCTCAACAATGCGGCTTGGTATAGCGTTGGACAAGTTTCGGATGACGTCCTTTGAGAGCTCGCCCAAAGCCTTTTTAGTTTTTTTAGTTCTACGTAGTTTAAATTTTTTTGTCGGTACAAACCTTTTGGGCGAACCAGCCCCATACATTTTTAATGATATTAAAATCAGGTAAGACTGCAGGCCACCGTAGGACCTCAATGTGATGATATTCGAACCAGCTTCCATTCAGCCTGGCGGTGAAAAACGTCGGGTTCTACCATCAGCTCAAAATGCGCCGATTGCTCTTCTTGTAGATCCTGATAGCGCGTCGAATTAATATGGCCGCCTAAAAACACAATCGACGACTTTGTATGATTCCCGACAGCGGCCCAGATCATCGCCGAACTGCCTTTTGAGTGCTCTTTTGACAAAATTGGGAACTCTTTTTTACACCGTGGTCTTTCACCAAATTTCACTTCTTAGGGACAACGCTCCAATCGACGGGAAACTTCGACGCAACTAGAGAGGCCAACGTCCTTTTAAGCTTTGATATAGGCCTTATCGTCACTCGTGAAGCGCCGGCCCAGGCCATCGTTTCAACACAAAAAAACTGTCTGTAGAAGGTCTGCCTTTGTTTCCGTCGAGCTGTGAATTGAGCCTAAACTTATTTATTATGCTCAATTAGCTCGCTAAGACATGCATCTTGCTAGTGGCTGTATCATTTTTTTCGCGGTGTAGTTGTGCCAAATGGGGGTATCTCGTGTTTCAACGTAATCCGAGATCGCCAAATGTTGATGAAAGTCTCCGCCATTACTCTATGAGCATCTATCACTGTAGTGATGCAAAGACTAATTGTTCGCAAGGGGTGCTTGACTATCTCAACGGTTGCAATCTATCTTCGCTCTCAAAATGAACATATTTTTACAAACGTAGGCGGCAAAATTTCAAACGTACTAGCTCGGTCTCACTCCCCAGCCATTGTAGACTACCGTCTCACTCCCTAGCCATTGTAGACGAGAACTCAGTTTCATATTTGCACATGTTCCTTTGTAGCCTATTTGGGGGCTCTTCGACAGTTTGTTGCTGTCGTTTTAATTAGTATGAGGTAGTACAAAAAATGCCGCCCGCTACCCCTGTGCCCCTGACTATGTATTTAGGTTTTTCGTTCTTCGCCGTTGTACCGCTATAGTTACGCAACTTACCTGTGAACAGAATTTGCCCGCACGGCAACGAGCAGAAATAGATGAGTCTGGCTCAAGTTGGTCAACACAAAGTACCAAGTAGTCCGACACGAGAAATCTGGCCTGTGCACTACAGTGTCGCACACCAACCGTAAGAACTGCGCCACGTGAAAGATTTTCAGAAGAGAGGTGAATTTATCACTCAAGTCAGCACAGAGACGTACGACATGTCGGCACTGCCGAGCGGCATCTTCCAACGCTTGAATCTGCTGACACACATGACAATACATTTGGTCAGACAAAGACACAGAAGTGTTGAAGAACGGCATAAAGCAACATGATTCAATGCCGCAAGATTATGAACGCGATATAATCACCATGCTAGTGACTGCTATATGTGTTTCTAATTGACGGGCATAGTTAGAAAGAAACCGAGTGAATGCCTGTAATGAGCATTAAAAAACATTGCTAGATATAGTATCTGAATAAACAAGATCAATTTGTAAGTGCAAACATATTGATGTGTTTTTGTTGTCAATAAATATATATATATATATATATATATATATATATATATATATATATACATATATATATATATATATATATATATATATATATTTATATACATAAAGAGGCATTAGGTAAGCGCTAAAACTTGGTTTGAACAAACAACTTCCGTAATAGAAATACACAATAGCAGAAACAATATTCACGCAAGAATAGCCGGGACAATTTGACGGCCAGAAACTTGTCTGTAACTTGCCACAACCAAATGTTAAGCCATATTACTATCTCAAGAAATCGATATTGGCAAATAAAATTGGCTTTATTAGAAAATATCTTCAAATGATTAAAACACTACTAGACTTAGGAACTTACTTAGATGCAGGTCTAAAAGAATTCCA
The DNA here is from genome assembly GCA_003439945.1 of Dermanyssus gallinae. Taxonomy (NCBI): domain Eukaryota; kingdom Metazoa; phylum Arthropoda; class Arachnida; order Mesostigmata; family Dermanyssidae; genus Dermanyssus; species Dermanyssus gallinae. The sequence goes on along the minus strand of QVRM01005844.1, from coordinate 144,811 downwards.
CATATAAAAATAGCAACAGTAAATGCAATGAAAACAGCTTCTTAGACTGCCAAAGCCGTGCCTAACAAAACCGGCCTTATATGGAGAAATCGGTTGTATTGTTAAGAGGCTTGGCATATGTAGGCAGAACGAGCTAAAATACAAACGACAATATTACTCTGCTAAAGACCCCACATAGTGCAGTACTAGGGATCGAGAACTAAAGAAAACATACTACCATGAGGCAAACTGTACGTGCACAGAGGTACAGCAAGCGAAGAAACGTTTAAGAAAGGTCAAACAGAGTTGACTTCTATCAAAATCGGTGCGTCTGGAGCCCAAACCAGGATATATATTTTTAGTGAAAATATGTTTCCTGCCCTGGTTAGAAAATGGCCAGACGCTCCGCTTACATGACGGAGAAGACTTAACCTAACGTAACCTCCCGTCACCCACCAGCCGCCGCGAGTAACCTATGCAGATGCTGGCGTGCCGAGACAGGCTAATCAGGCTGCGCAGCGGGAGTGCAGACTGCTCGGAGGAGGGCTCGAAAAACTCGATGATTAGGGTCCTCGTCAAGCTTGTCGCTTTATGGGCGAGCGATATAATAGGCCACTACACCGACCGGCATCTAAGCTACGATAGACGACCACAAAGACTACAACGATATGAACGTTTATCAAGATAGCGATACAGTGCAATGATATCAGTTGACAAGTTGCAACGTTTCTAGCCCTGCCTGAGAAAAAGTGGTTATAAACGTAACAGTAGTAATAATAATAATAAAAAATAACAATAATAATAATAATAATAATAATAATAATAATAATAATAATAATAATAATAATAATAATAAAGGAGAACTTATGGAAAAGAGCAAGTCTTCCTATAGCCATCGACCTCGCCTCAGTGTGCTATGCTGCATCATTGAATCAATTTGGCTCTCTAGCGGAATCACTTGTTAATAAAGATGCAACAATCGTGTTAACGAAAACTACCATGTTGGCAAAAGCGACGATGAGGAGCCAACTTGACCCCGGCCCCCTGAAAGAGCATGTGAATCAACATTTTCTCGACGCTTGTAAAAGTAAGAAATCATCAAGGGATATCATGGATGACCTTACATCATCAAGAGAACGTGCCGTTTTTTTAGCGGCTCAACATCCTTTCAGCGGGGGCTGGCTCCAAGCACTGCCCTTCCGCTAGCTTGGCACCATGCTGGACCCCAACTCCTTCCGCATGGTGTCAGCCCTTAGGATAGGCGCGCCCGTCTGCCAGCCTTTTTCATGTCTTTCATGCAGCCAACCTGTCGACTCTGATGGTCTACATCCTCTAAGGTGTCTAAAAGGCCCCGGCAGACTTACAAGACACGCGAAACTCAACGCCATAGTAAGAAAAGCCCTAAGAAGGGCTGGGATACTATCCACACCCGAGCCGAAAGGTCTTTATGGAAGTAGTGAGCTACGACCTGGCGGGGTCACCATTCCGCTATGGTCACATGGTAAAAGCCTTGCATGGGATGTAACCGTTTCATGCACGGCGGCCTTGTCGTATCTACGTCACCGTGCAGTTGAATCTGGATGGGTTGCAGAACGCGCGGACTCTGAAAAATAAGGAAAAATCTCGAGGTGTCAAGGAGGTACCACTTTGTACCCATTGCATTGGAGACACTTGAGCCCATTAGCACAGGTACGGCGAAAATCCTGAAGGATATTGGAAAGCGTATGGAAGATATTACGGGTGATCGACACGAGGCCATGTTTTTGAGACAGATTATGTCTTTGGCCGTCTGTAGGGGGAACGTGACTTCTGTCATAGGCGCCATGAATTGAGGAAATGAGCAGAGCATCATAAAATTGGCTTAAACATTCATACCTCACAACTGTAAAACCGAAAAATAATTTTAAAAAAAATAATAAAAATAATAATACTTTTAGTAACTAGTAAATGTTTGAATTTTGTATAAATTGTTTTTTTATAGTGATTTTAGGAATCTACATCTAATACCTTCAGTATAATCTGACTAGCACGTTATGTTCAAATATATCGCAGTATCGAATCTGAAGATAAGCACTCATTGGCCTGCAGGGCGCATGCAATGGACAAGGGGCTGACTCGCGTTATTCGCTACCTTGTTAAGTCGTGGCTCGTAAACACCGTACGACGTCGAAACGACAGGCGACAATCGATGCTTGCCAATGGAGTCCGCCACTTGAGCAAACTCGGCCGCCACCTGAACATAGAGCGTGGCCAGAATCAGACGAAACGTTGCACACGTGAGGAATTCCGATGTCCACACCACCGGTCCCCAGCCGGCAAATGCGGTATAGACAGCCGCTTGAAACGTGAAGTTGAGTCCGGCAATGAGCGCGTTGATTAGAAACGCAAGCAGCAGTTGCAGGTTGTCGCGTCGTCTTGCCCGATCGGTTCGGCGGTGGAGCGGGTCACGGGCCGCTCTGTCCGACATCCCCACCCTCCACACATAGACGACAAGCCCGTATGCTATGTCGAATGGGTAAATGGCGTGTACAAGAACATTCAACGTTGATAAGGCGGACACATTGTACGGCACGAGAGCGGAGAATGCGACGTCATATGCGAACATGAAGAGCATGTTCATCACGACGGCAGCTCGAATCAGCACGTCCAGCCTGTAAGGAGCTTGACGAAGCCAAAAACGTGGCAAAGCACCTAAAGCAGGTCGATTCGCATCGTTGGCGTTACGATCCTGCGGCGCAATCCGCGTCTGACTGAGGATGACGGTTGCACTGTGAGGGCGCCCGTACTCGCATCACGATTGTCGATTGTAAAACAGCCCAAAAAACAAGGAGAAATACTTAACACTGTGTCTTACTTGTTGGCTTGCTAACATGCCGACAGTACATCAGTATTTCTAGAGGGTCATCAGCATGATGGGGGTGCAGAATGGACCCCAATCCAGGCGACAGTGGAAATAGCTGCATTTAGCAGAAAACACACGTACTCTGCATAAGAAATCAAGTAGATATTTGAAGTCTCGCATACGAGAGACGGTCGCCATCAGAGACTGCGTTCGTTGCTTATGGAACTCAAATGCAAAATCAATATGGTACGCAATTCGAACGTTTAACATGTAGCCAACGCTGACCTCCATGTCTAGGCGATGATAAGTCAACTGTTACCGTAAATAACAATAGCGAGGCGATAGTGTGTTTATGGGGGTTCATATAAGTAAGTAAGGAGAGTATATATATATATATATATATATATATATATATATATATATATATATATATAGATATATATATATATAGATATATATATATATATATATATATATATATATATATATATATATATATATATATATATATATATACTATATATACATACAGGGTGCCTCAGCTAAATCTTGCTAAATTTTGGCGGGCTACCCAGCAAAGACGGAATGCGTTAATTCAGATCGGTTTGCGTTAGCAGACAGCCCACTCACAATAGAACAAGAACACATTGTCGTCATGGACGGCCGCCGCAACATGGGTCCAGAATATGACCGACGAGCAACCGTTATCCAATTGCTTCGTGCCGGACATCGGCCAGCCGAGATCATCAACATTACTGGATTTAAAAGAGCAACGGTCTACGGCATTGCCCGACGCTACAGAGATGCAGAAGAGACAGGGCTAGGTGGTGCAACACCTGGAAGGAAGATTCACAACCGCCGACGAGAAGTGAGGACAGCAAAAGTGATCAAAATGGTGCAAAACTGCGTTTTTAAGAATCCAAGTCTATCGATGCGCCGTTTAGCGATCAAATTCAATATGAGTGATTGTTCTATGCGTCGGATTATCAACGAAGAACTGCGCTACAAGTCTTACACGTTTAAAGTCAGACAGATGCTGTCTCGGGCTGCGAAAAATAAGAGGATGACTTGCTGCCATCTCATGCTCACGTTTTTGAGACACGAAATGGCGGGACATCTTCGATTCTTCTCCGACGAAAAAATCTTAACCATTGGCCAAAAACATAACCCGAAAAATGACCGGTGGCTCGCAAAGAACCCCGAGCATGTACCAATCGTGCATAGAACCAAACATCCTGCCAGTGGGCACGTCCTAAGTGTTGTGTCGAATGAAGGAGACGTGATGCCCCCACACTTTTTTGACAGACACGAAACCGTAACAAAGGAAGTGTATTTACGTGTTCTGCAATCCGCTAACTTTGAAGAAGGCCTGCGGGCGCATTCGCGCCAGAATTGAAAGTGTAATTGCTGCTGGTGGGGGCTACATCGAATAAAAATGTTCCTCAGGAGTGTACCTAACGGCACGTAAAAATTTGACGGAAATATTCGTTTTCATTTAGGTACAAATTGCGAAACGGGCATAACGTTTAGTCTCGATTTAGCTGAGGCACCCTGTATATATATATATATATATATATATATATATATATATATTTATATATATATATATATATATATTTATTATATATATATATATATATATATATATATATATGCTGTTCAAAACGTATCGCGACTTTTGTGTTTTTTCAAAAATTATTCATTTATTCATGAATATCTATTTTGTCCCCTTTAAAGTAATCCCCATGAGATATTATACACTTGTGCCAACGGTTTTTCCAATCTTCGAAGCACTTCAAAAAATCATTTTTTTTATCTTGTTCAGCTCCTCCTTCGATGCCGTCTTTATCTCGTCAAGCGTAGCGTAACGTCGTCCTTTCATGGGCCTCTTCAGTTTAGGGAACAAGAATCTGGAACAGATCTGGGGAATACGGTGGCTGCGGCATCATTAGTGTGTTGTTTTTGGCCAAAAACTCGCGCACAAGCAACGATGTGTGAGCAGGGGCGTTATCGTAGTGCAAAAGCCAATTTTTGTTCTTCCGCAAATCCGGGCGTTTCTGGCGGATTGCTTCGCGCAAATTGCGCATAACTTGCAGGTAATATTCCTTATTGACCGTTCTACCCTGTGGCAAGAACTCATGATGCACCACGCCCCTGCAATAGAAGAAAACTGTCAGCAAAACTTTCACATTCGACCGAACTTGGCGCGCTTTTTTCGGTCTTGGTTCGTGCGGCAGCTTCCATTGAGATGATTGAGCTTTGGTTTCCACGTCATAACCATAAGCCCACGATTCGTCACCAGTTATGACCCTCTGGAGCAAATTTGGGTCGTCGCGGACAGAGTCCAACATCTCATTAGCAATGTTCATGCGATGCTGTTTTTGGTCGCAATTGAGCAATTTTGGTACGAATTTCGCGGCGACCCGTCTCATGCCCAAATCATTGATAAAAATCGAATGGCACGAGCCAATCGATATGTTTAGGTCCTCAGCAACTTCTCTAACGGTGATTCGACGATTGGCCAATACCATTTTCTCCACTTCATTAATTTTTTCGTCTGTTGTTGAAGTGCTCGGGCGTCCGGCACGCTCTTCGTCGTTCACATCTTCTCGGCCTTCTGAGAACATTTTGTACCACCGATAAACGTTGCTTCGGTCCAAGGTAGCTTCTCCGTATGCCACAGTCAACATTCGGAATGCATCCGCGCACTTAATTTCGTTTTTCACACAAAATTTGATACAGGTTCTTTGATCCATTTTTTTGAATAGGTAAAAATCGAAGACGATCCAAAACACGTGCAAGCAAAGCAGCTGTCAACAATTAAGTGAACATTCAAAATGGCCGAGCTTGTCGGCATAAGTGAGAGACATGAGTAACAACATAACGCCACAAAAAAATCGAAATTCGAATATACGTAACCCGCGAAAATTTTTCCCCCCGCGATACTTTTTGAACAAACGGTATATATATTTATTTATTTATATATATATATTTATTTATATATATATATATATTATATATATATATATATTATATATATATATATATATATATATATATATGTATTTATTTATATATATATATATATATATAAGTAGAATTTTCTCAGGAACACTACGGTAAGCTTAGTTTCTGTATAGGAGGACTGGTTGTCTCGCAACAGCACATGTTATGCTCCTATGTCGGGCAAAAACACTATTGCCACAAATTGTAGTAATTTAACTCTCATTCCGAAACAAGACTTCTCAGAGACCATGTTCCATTGGAAAAAATATTTGCTTTAACAGGCTCTACAATTCCCTACTACGGCGAAAAAACTTTTCCGAACACCCTGTATATATATATATTATGTTTTTAAAGATTTTCCGTAAGGCAATTGCCCGTGTACGGTTTTTTCATGTCGTGGCTAATTTTAATCCACTCCGGCATTTACCTTGTCTAAATTAGAAACCATGCAAACCAATTTAAGAGTGGCCGGTCTGGGTCTCGAACCCCAGTCCTCCCGAATGCAAGGCAAAGGCTTTGCCACTAAGTCATCTTGCTCAGTCTTATATATATGTATATATATATATATATATATATATATATATATATATATATATATATATATATATATATATATATATATATATATATGTATATATATCTATATATATCTATATATATCTATATATATATATATATATATGTATATATATATATATATGTATATATATCTATATATATATATATATATATATATTCAATCATTCAGGGTGAGAACATGACATGTGGGTCCCTGCGAACGTGTGCACCGTTACGGGGGGTCCAGTGTAGGGACCAGCCATTTCTGGAGAGTGCCCCGAACCGAGGCCGCATTGCCCCGTTGCACATCCAGCGACAGGCGCTGTCTGAGAAAATCACCCGCTCGTTTGTCTCCGCTGACTAGAATCAGTCGTTTCCCGACCTTTTGTAGCAAACTTCGAGTGGATGGACCGGGCCCGCCAAGGGTCTCGAAGGCAAGGGGGTAAAACGTAAAAAAAGCGATGTTCTAGTACTTTCTAACCTTGCCTTTCTCGGCGAGAGCCGAAGCATGACTAGCCCGGGTCGCGTCAGCACTGACCATTGAAGGGGCTAATGAGTCAGTAACTGTCGCGTCCCAAACCAGCATGCATCCGCTCTCGAACGGAGTTGATGTCAGCCCGTCAGGTCTCCTGCCGCCCTCCCTGTCTAGTCCGACGAGTTCGAGGACGCACGGCAGACCACTGGATCGTAAAGCTCGACTGAAGGTTTCATTCAGGGCTTGGTGTCTTGCTCGCCTACCTGCGCTGACGATACAGGATAGCCCGTGGCGCCCGTCTAGCCCGACGACGTCTCCGCAGACGCAGATATGAGTGTATACAATGTCTGTTCCCAAACGAAGTTCGACGGCAATCTATATATATATATATATACAGGGTTTGTCCAAAAAGTAATACGACTGATTTTTTTCCGCCGCGACTGTACTTCGGAGCGTGCGCGCGCCGACTGGATTCGGTAGAGGGCGCTCCTAGCTAACGAACGAGCGGCTGTTCGGTTGTCTCCTAGCAACGGGAGAATCAGGACAGCCATTTTCGCGCGACGTGTTTCTGTTAGTGGTGCAAGCCGAAAATGCAGCGTTCGTTAGACCAGAGGTACGCGATTAAATTCTGTGTGAAACTCGGTAAATCTGCAACAGAGACGTTTAAAATGATCAAGCAGGCTTACCCAGATGTTGCTTTAGCAAGAAGTGGTGTGTTTCGGTGGCACCAAGCCTTTTTGAAGGGCCGGAAAGAGGTTGCCGATGAAGACCGTGCTGGAAGACCTTCGACCTCGACAAACACCGACAATGTGACTCGTGTGCGCAAAGTTTTGAGCTCAGACCGTCGACTAAGTGTTCGTTTAATTGCCCAGATGTTAAATTTACCTTGACAGGTACAGGAGCCTATTTTAAAAGTTTTTAAAGAATTGTAACAATTGGTTCAATAATTTTTTTTTTAATCGATTCAGTCTTATTACCTTCCGGACAAACCCTGTACCTGACCAAGGCCGTCATCCCAACGCTTCTGCAGCCGTCCAACAGTCCAGATGTGGCCCCCCGGACTTTTTTTTGTTTCCTCGTCTGAAAAGGACGATGAGAGGCAAGCATTTTAAGACGACAGAGGGGATCCAGCCAGCATGCATCGCGACTCTCAAGGCTATTCCGGAGAATGCCTACCATGACGCCTTGAATGCTTGGAAATCGCGCTGGCAGCGCTGCATCGACGCAGAAGGAAGCTATTTTGGAAGTTCAAACTCAACCCCCAGAAGTGCGAAATTATTTACAAAGGCCAGCCGAACATATCCGCCTTTAAGGCACTTCTTCCGGGGTGCAAACAAGTCGAGGCAGCAGATATGACGCTCTTAGGGTCCCCTGTGGGGTCGGCCGCCACTCACCCAGAACTTGCAGGTAAAATAAAAAGCCTTTGCTCTCGCCTAAACCGGCTAAACCCGCTTAATCCCCATAGCGCATATCACCTATTGAAATCATCTTTGGGCTCATCAAGAATTGTCCACTTCCTCCGCAGCACGGACGTCGGAGCAAACCAGGATCTGCTGTGGGAGTTAGACAATAGCCTTAGGACCAGCCTTAGCGACCTCCTCAATCTAAACTTGGCCGACAACAACTAGGCTCAAGCCACCCTTCCTCCTAGACTCGGAGGTTTGGGAATCCGCTCTGCAGCAGATCTGGCAGCCAGCTGTCACGTTGCTTCATTACACGCCTCAGAAGCTACAGTCCAGCACATCAGCCCGGCCATCGCCCTGCAGGCTTTCCAGGATGCCAACAAAGCTGCTGATACAAGATTCAAGAACCTCGCAGGCCAACTCCAAGAGGCAAACAAACACCTGCAAAGGTCCTATGACGATCTCATAGTATCCAAGAAATATCAGCGTTTACTGTCCGATGCACTGTCCACGGCAAACAAAGCCCGACTACAGGCGGTTGTCCAAAAAGGGGCTAGCAAATGGCTCCAAGCCATCCATCCTCAAACCTTGGCACTTTACTTGATCACGAAAGTTTTCGTCTGTGCATCGGCTTGAGGTTGGGAACAAGACTAACGGAGGAACACCGGTGTCCGTGCGGAGCACAAGTGGACATTTGGGGAACCCACGGGCTATCCTGCAACAGAAGCGAAGGACGTCAAAGCCGTCACAGCGAGATTAACGAGATTACCGCCCAGGCCTTAAGGTCAGCTCTACTGCCATGCATTCGAGAGCCAACCGGCCTCCTGAGAAGCGACGGAAAGAGGCCTGACGGTCTCACCCTTATCCCTTTAAAAGTGGAAAGGCGCTTATTTGGGATGCTACAGTCACCGACACGCTTGCCCTCTGCCTGGAGGCCAGCGCATCAGCCGCTGGCTCCGCAGCACGCAAGGCTGAACGTCTATTAATTGACGAGTCGGTAAAGATTGCGGTCGGACTCCATTTGCCAGTTATAGTTTTGTTGTCGTTTCAGCGTACGCCTCAGTTGCGATGCGTTAACCGGCCCTGGAAGGTTATCTGGAAGGCTTCGAGAATGCAGAATGCACATGCGTCACTAGCAGCCTGCGTGACTAGTGTGGGGCTCACAAACCCACTAAACCCGGAGACCTCCCCACTCTCCCAGGCTCGGTAATACTTGGCATTTCTTCAAAGCCATGGAAAAGGCGTTTCCGCCATTTCTCCTTAATTCAGATATGTCTTCGTATATCTTTCTGCATATTTAAATGCATTGAGACAGGGAGCTTATGCTAAAAATACACGTCAAGAGCTTGAGGACCTGGCTGCACTTCCCCTCCCGGCTCCTCGTCTCGACCACTCTCCCAAGGCTGCCGCGTGAACCTCATTAGCCTAAAGGTTTCCTTGGCCGTCTTAATCGTCAAAATTGCGTCAAACAAATCCGTCGCTTCCTTCCACGCTTCCGTCGAGATCATCATATAGCTAACCACATCTTTGATGGGAAATAGTAGAAATATCTTGCTTCTTTCTCCCGCTAGTAGGTACCATGGCAGCATTTTAGCCAGGATCAAGAGGCTTCCGTCAAGACCGTCCGGTACGCCCGGCTAACCCTAATTGCTAGTGTTGGGCCGACCTTAGTGCTCTTCAACTTTTCGCTGTCTGTAGAGCCATGTTTGCCCAGACGCGGGCGCCGCGTAAAGAACCGATGACTCGGCAACCGAAACTAGTAGCTGTCGGTTTCCCCTCATTACACCCCAAATTCTTGGCATAATCCATGTCAGGTTTAAGGCGGCCCGCTGGGCCTTTGGTGCGACATGTTTTACATGTGCCGCTCCAGTTAAGCCCTTGTCAAGTGTCACCCCAAGGTACTTTACCTCTTTCCCAATTTCTATTGGGTGTCCCCCCATCATAAGGCGGATTCCTTTTGTTCTTTTAGAGTTCGTCATATAGAGCGCCTCGGTCTTATGCGGTGCAAGTGTCAGATGATTGCGGTCCATCCACTCCGTCACCATCGATGAAGCTTCGTTTATCAGGGCCAAGTCATCCACAAAGGTCAGTCGCTCGGCCCCTTCTAGGTAGTTGTTGATATCCAGCACCCCATCGTATGCCAAGTTCCAAAGGACAGGTCTCAAAATCGAACCCTGTGTAACCCCGGCAGTAACCCTGTATTTTTGCTCCTCTGCAACCAGACTTTGTTCAGTCAGGTAGGATGAAATTATTCGGCAGATATACGTAGGTATCGCCTTTCTTTTTAGCGCGTGTACCACTACTTTCCAGTTCATCGTGTTGAAGGCATTTTTAACATCCAAAAGTATTAGAAGCACGAATTCCCTCGTTTTGGGATTCTTTGCGTCTTCACGGCCTGCTCGTTCCAGAACCCTATTAAGAGCCCCGATGGTAGATTTTCCTTTCCGGAAACCATACTAAGCGTCCGACCCCCCCCCCCCCCCCCGTCTTCCCGAATTCCAGACTCCCGGCTGACCTTGTCAACGAGCCTCGTGCACATCTCCAGGTTTCTACTGCCGTCGCCGGTTTTTCTGCAGCATATTTCTAGAACTCTTAAGAGCGGTTTTGTTCGCCTCTCCTGTGACGAGTATCAGTGGTACCTCGCCCATACCTGCAAGCTCAATAGCCTTCTCGATTACGGCTTGTAGCATACCTACATTTCGATACCTCTACCTGTCCCTTAAGTGTTACTGCTTCCTTGATTTCCTCCTCTGCGCTGCCACTCTGTCCTCCTCCGTGGTTCGGCATCGGGAACACAGCAATTCTCTTTCGATCCTGGATTTCCTTATCCTATTTTCATCTTTGTTACTATACTGCTCTATTTTATCCGTTTTGAATTTGTCTATTTTTTTCTGTAGTTTTGTCTCCCTTGTATTGAGGCGACCGATTTTCGCTTCGAGGTCTTCGATGGTGCCTTCGTCCTCTAACCTTGCGTCCCGCGTGACTCTTACTTTATCCTCTATTAACGCTATTAGTTTATTTACTAGCTTAGGGAGCTTTTTAGTCCCTCCTTTAATCTCTTTTTAGTGAGAGTATGAGCATCGCACAGTTTGACTAAGCTTTCAATTCGTTGCTTCAAGCCCAGGAGCGCGTTCTGGAGTTGTTTTTCTACCAGCTCTTCTATAATCTTTGTTGTTTCGTCTGTCTTTTTACTACCCGGTAATTCAGAGGCGACACTATCTCTGACTCCCGACTGCTCATCAATCATCGCGTGAGAGATGTCTCCGCTTCCAATCTCGAATTTTTTTCTCCTCCCTTTCTATCATACATTCGTCTCCGGTCTCCCCCTCGGTTGTCCCCCCCTCGTTGGCCATTGCCTGGCCCTACCTGGGAGTTAGCGAACCTTCTCGCAGTTTATGAGGTTGCGCTGCTACCACTGTTTAATCTGCGATACTGTATCGTCCACTCAGGTCAACGCTGTGCTAGATATGCTACGCTATATATCTGCTATTTAGTCTCACACTCCCCTTCAGTTCCCCTTGAATACTGTCCGAGTTTTGTAAGACCGTAGCTCTGCTCAGACCTGTCCGCACTTTTGGCTCTAATAAAGCTAGGCGACCGACCGTTATGAAGCCGCTGGCATCTCTACTGGTGACGCCAGTAGCGTTCACTTCACAACACGATACCACCTCAAAGGATCCACTAATGTTCACAATTTTGATGCTAAACGATGCACTGCAAATCAGGGCACCTACCTGCTGTCACAAAGTTCACTAATTCAGGCTAACAAGTCCGCACCATTCGATATCTGGGAAATATAAAATGCGTCCAGTCATAACGCCCAAGTCGACTTTGACGATAAGCCCTTCGTCCATCGTCCGCAGTTCTTTCTCGGCATTTTCCGCTAGTGTGTATGACATCGTTAGTGCTCTAAAAGGCACGGGTATTGGCTCTTAGTGCTTTGTGGCTTTAGCGTGCCGATTTTCTGTTTTTTTTTTTCAATTTCTTAAATCTTAGCTTGGAAGGCTTAACAGTAAACTTGTTTAAGGCCCTTAGTGGCGCGTTGGCGGAGGCTGTGGCAAAAGGAATATCCAAGCTGTCAGCTTTATCCTCCGTCAACGCTCCTCTTAGGGTCTTAAACGTGTCTGCATTAATTGGTTCCGCACATGTTCATAGTCGATGGCAGCTCTTACGAGCCAACTGATATATGTATGCGTAAAAAAACGTAACCTGGTGTGGACTCGATTTGATCATGAATATCCAAGATTTATCTCATTGGCACGCCAGCCGATGCCTAGTAGTATTTAAACATAAGATGATCGAGTTGGCTGACATTCAACAAGCAAGGCTGCCATTGAATCTCAGTCCAAGGTTTCAACGGTGTTCACTGTTCAGTTCATCCACAGTGTGCAAGATGAGCATGTTCACAATTTATTTTATTTTCACATTACAATATATATATATATATATATATATATATATATATATATATTCACCATAGTTGTTGGTAGTAGGAATATATATATATATATATATATATAAGGAGAACTGCCACAGGCTGAGATCCTGTGACAGTTCTCCTTGTTGAGTGTCACTGAACTCGATTATCTTCCACCACCGTGGCGACCCAGCACATACATTTGATTCAGTGAGCTGGCCGGCCTATAGAACGTTTTTGAAGTGAATTTATCATGAAAGATAACCTTTTAAATGAACAAAATTGATATACCGACGTTTAATGTAAATATCGATTTGAGAAAGTTGTAGTCTGACCGCAAAGCCATCCGCAGCACAGAGTTACGCGCTTCCTGTAGCTGGTGCTGTTATGCGACTCATAGTACACCCGCTGGATAGCATCTCCGACTTTAACTTTACTAAGTAGCCTCGTCGACCATTATATGTCGTCACTGTAGAAATCGCATAGCACTGATTGTTGGTTGATCCACTTGCAAAATCGTAATTGCCACGTGTTGTATCTGATTGCTAAGCCTAGTCTTTGCCGAGCGTCATAACGTAATTAGACCAATGAATAGCCACACTGGCGTCCACTCAACAACTATCTGCATCGGAACGGTATATACGAGGACGGATCGACACGTTCCAGTACTGTGAGTTTTAAAAATTAAACTGGCACAACTAAGGTCTTTCACTTTGTTTTACTTGGATGAAGAGGGATGTGCGCTCAGTACGCATGAATCTCAATAAAGTAATTTCCAATCGTTAGAGCCGACTCCCACATTACCTGAGATTGTAGCAACAGTGCGTAACTGCATCTAACCAAATATACTATATATATTACCTTGCTGCATTTTTTCCTCTACCAGCTTTATTTCTCCGTAATATTTCTTCTGTCTCTAATTAATCATCCCATGTAGTCATCACCTCAAGATACTTGTACTGAATTATATAGTCTTATTCCCTTCCCTGAAGTACTAGCTTCCTTTTACCTTTAACTTAATGCTAAAATGTCTCTCTTTTTTTATTTAACACCATGCCCAGTGCCTCCGCTTCACCACATGCATTCAAAATTTCCTGAATTTTGCTAGAGCCCCGCCCGTTTACTACTATATCGTCACCAAACAGCAGCATTAGTTTCTTGATATATACATCCTTTTCCCCTATCTGCCATCATATCCCGTGCTATTAATTATTTGTGCAATTCTTTCCAGATACATATATAATTATCAATGACAACAGACATCATTGCCTCTCTTCGCGACTATAACTATCTGTATTACGTCCCAAAGGGGCATATATTGACACGTGACTAATGTTTACAAACCCGGTGTGGCTTGAGCTCTTCTGAGTGCGACATGGCAAATTGCTCTTGTGCCAAGCGCTGTAAATCGCTTAACGTAAGAAAATTAAAAAAAGTTGTGGTGATAAACAGCTATGGATTATCAAAGAGTCCAACATTAAAAAAAAAACTATCTATATTGCCAGGCTGCTTTTATTCGAACAGTGTTATTTCAGTAAATTTTATTTAGTAACTCCACCTAGCTTCTCTTAAACCCTCTGTCAACATAATTTATTACAACTCTGTTCTTTTTGCATATAATATGCCGTTTATAATACTAAAAACCCTGGCACACGCTCATGTTCCCGCAATTTCGATACTTCCACGACTTTACCTAATAAAACAAATGTTATCATCTAGCCGTATCTTTTTCTAACCTTGCACTGGTACTTTCCTATTTTCCCATTTTTCTCGAGACTCTGTACTATATTTTTAAATACCTGCACAAAGATTCGATACGTTATGGTTGTAATTGTCATTGGCCGTCTATTTTGTAAAGCGTCATTATCTACTCTTCCCTTGGAAAGAAGAGAAACTCTTTCCTTGCGCCAACCCTTCGGAAGTCTGCCCCTTCTAAATTGAATTTTAAATTGATTTGTTCCAAAGTACACGTAGTTCTTTCCCAACACCTGGATAATTCCTATGGAAATATTGTCAGGACCACACGCCGTTTTCTTTACCACGCCTTTTATCTCATCTGCTATGGTCGTAATCTCCGTTCTAATTCTTACCCTTTCTACACTGTTTACGCCAGTCGTGAAAATAGTGCTTGTAACGCGGTGTTCATTTCATTTATTGTGTATGTTATAGTCTGCTCCGTATTTGTTATTCTTGTTTTTCCCTGTCTGATATTGTCCCAAAACTGTTTTGCTCGCCTTTCCTTGGGAGCCCTGTTAAAATCCCTTTTCTCTGCATTTTTAATTGCATCTTGTAGAAAAATGTAAGCTTTATTTTTGGATTCCTTACAGGTAACCCACTACTCTTCTGCTTTGGTTACGTCTTTTCCATTTCTTTTCTTTGCTCCCTACTCCACCTATTCCGCTTCAGTGTTGCCCTATTCATTTGATTATTTCACCATTTTCGTTCCCCTCCCTTTGAACTCCCTTCCCTATCTTATAGTAATTGTCATATGCGTCCTTAATATTCATCTGCACCTCGTGTTCTATGTATTCTACTTTCTGAGCTCATTTGTGTTTATTCAAACATTTCTTTTGTACACCTACCCGGCCCAGCTTTTTCTTCCTCCCGCTAACTTTTTTTTTTTTAGGTTTTTCCGTAAGGCTAATGACCGTGTACTGTTTTTTTATGGCATGGCTAATTTTTATTCCACTCCGGCATTTACCTTGTCTAAATTGGAAACCATGCAAACCAATTTAAGAGTGGCCGGTCTGGGTCTCGAACCCAGTCCTCCTGAATGCAAGGCAAAGGCTTTGCCACTAAGCCATCTTGCTTGGTCCTTCTACCCGATTATGATCACGTCCAATATTGTCTGTCTTTTCTTTTTGTATCCTGATTTCTTTGACTTAGGTCTTGTTCTTACTATTCGTCATTGCGTAGTCGACGCATCACATACATTTCGCGAAAAAGATATAGCCACTCATGTTTGCCACATTACACATATTTATTACATCCGATCTTGTAGAGACTACAGTGATATGTGCTCACAGAATAACAGCAAAAATCGACATTTGGGATCTCGGAACAATTAAACCTACGAGAACTCTATATTTGGCACAGTTACACCGTAAAAAATCATACATCCACTAGCAAGATACATGTCTCTATGAGTGAATGGAGCTAAATAACGACGTCTGGGCTCATATAAAGGCTCGACGGAGACAAAGGCAGACACATCGAGTGAACCCAGCATCTAAATTATCTTATACCGCATCTTAATACTCATTGAACTTCCCGTTAACTCGGTGACCTCAAAAATGCGGCTTGGTATAGCGTTGAACAAGTTTCGAATGACGTCCTGTGAGAGCTCGCCCCAAGCCTTTTTAGTTTTTTTAGTTCTACTTAGTTTACATTTTTTTCGTCGGTACAAACCTCTTGGGCGAACCAGCCCCACACATTTTTGATGATATTAAGATCAAGTAAGACTGCAAGCCACCGTAAAACCTCAATGTGATGATCTTCGAACCAGCTTCCAATCAGCTTGGCGGTGTAAATCGGAGCGTTATGGTATTGAAAAACGTCGGGTTACCATCAGCTCAAAATGCGCCGATTGCTCTTTTTGTAGCTCCTGATTGCGCGTCGAATTAATACGGCCGCCTAAAAACACAATCGACGACTTTGTATGATTCCCGACAGCGGCCCAGATCATCGCCGAACCCTCCAATCAACGGGAAACTTCGACGCAACTAGAGAGACCAACGTCCTTTTAAGCTTTGATATAGACCTTTTCGTCACTCGTGAGGCGCCGGCCTAGGCCATCGTTTCAACACAGAAAAACTGTCGGTAGAAGGTCTGCCTTTGTTTCCGTCGAGCAGTGAAATGAGTCTAAACTTATTTATTACGTTAAATTAGCTCGCTAAGACATGCATCTTGCTAGTGTGCCTCGAGAAGTTCGTACCTCGAGAAATCTATAGAATTTGTCTCGAACTTCTCATAAGTAGGGGTTATGTTCTCGCCTCGAGGTACAAACTTCTCGAGACACATTGATGAACGAATTCGAAAAGGACTACAGTCCTTTCATAGTATCCGAGACCCTCATAAACTATCAATGGACGTTGCCGTTCATCTCTTTAACCTGAAGATTGCGCCTACTGCTTCTTATGGTATACAGGTGATATGGCCGCATCTATCGAAGTTAAACTTTAACGCGCTTGACCAAATCAAAACCGCTTTTCTAAAGAAGGCGCTAAGAGTCCACCGCATTAATCTCAACAAATTAGTCTATTTACTGGCGTCGACTCCACTATTTGTTGATAATTTACGTGTAGTTCATGGAAGCGCTGCAACTATGAGAATAGACATTTAATTGCACGATTTGGTGTACATGGCTTCCACATAAAGATCTGTTTTTGATAGAAGTTCCATGAAATTTCCTCGTCATGCTTGTGCAAACTCTGCGGGAGACAGTGTGACTTATATCGCCTTCAACAATGCCATAGAGCAGTTCCGTTGACTCGACTTTTAGAACCGTGATGAATATATGTATATGTGAATGTGTGCTTTCTCTGTACGCGCAATATTGAAAACCAACCATCGGTTAATAAAGCTATTATGTTATGTTATCTTGCTAGTGGCTGTATCATTTTTTTCGCGGTGTAGTTGTGCCAAATGGGGGTATCTCGTGTTTCAACGTAATCCGAGATCGACAAATGTTGATGGAAGTCTGCGCCATTACTCTATGAGCATCTATCACTGTAATGATGCAAAGACTAATTGTTCGCAAGGGGTGCTTGACTATCTCAACGTTTGTAATCTATCTTCATTCTCAAAATGAACATATTTTCACAAACGTAGGCGGTAAAACTTCAAGCGTACTAGCTCGGTCTCACTTCCCAGCCATTGTAGACTATCGTCTCACTCCCTAGCCATTGTGGACGAGAACTCAGTTTCATATTTGCACATGTTCCTTTGTAGCCTATTTGGGGGCTCTTCGACAGTTTGTTGCTGTCGTTTCAATTAGTATGAGGTCGTACAAAAAATGCCGCCCGCTACCCCTGTGCCCCTGACTATGTATTTAGGTTTTTCGTTCTTCGCCGTTGTACCGCTATAGTTACGCAACTTACCTGTGAACGGAATTTGCCCGCGCGGCAACGAGCAGAAATAGATGAGTCTGGCTCAAGTTGGTCAACACAAAGTACCAAGTGGTCTGACACGAGAAATCTGGCCTGTGCACTACAGTGTCGCACACCAACCGTAAGAACTGCGCCACGTGAAATATTTTCAGAAGAGAGGTGAATTTACCACTCAAGTCAGCGCAGAGACGTACGACATATCGGCATCTTCCAACACACGAATCTGCTGACACACATGACAATACATTTGGTCAGGCAAAAACACAGAAGTATTGAAGAACGACATAAAGCAAGGAGTCGATGCATCTACATCCGAGTCGGGTTATGTTACTAAGTTTAGATCTAATGTTAAGATCGGCCGCCACTTTATCATCGAACGTCCAAATAGCACAGTTGTAAATGATTCAATGCCGCAAGATTATAAACGCGATATAATCACTATGCTAGTGACTGCTATATGTGTTTCTAATTTACGGGCATAGTTAGAAAGAAACCGAGTGAATGCCTGTAGTGAACATTAAAAAAGCATTGGTAGAAATAGTATCAGAATAAACAAGATCAATATGTATGTAAGTGCAAACATATTGATGTGTTTTTGTTGTCAATAATAATATATATATATATATATATATATATATATATATATATATATATCATTATTTATTTAAGTGTAGCAAAATATGCATTTGTGATGTAAGAACGTGTGCACAGCCCGCTGGGGCATAACTCAAGGCACTAGGTCTAGGCTTGGGCTGGTTCATTTAGCCAGGGTACCTCTCACTGAAGCGGCATTCACCCTCTGAACATCTAATGACAGACGTTGCAGTAAATACTCGCCCGCCCTCTTGTCTCCTGTAGCGAGCGCCAATCTTTTCCCGACATCCTTGAGCAGTTTCGTCGTGAGCGACGCAGGCCCCCCCAATGTCTCGAATGCAAGCGGTGAGAACGAGTGTGGATTACCGATGCTTGAATATTTTCTGCACTTGGCTGCTTCCGCTAGGGCTACCGCGTGTCCAGGGCGGGCTGCGCCCGTACCGACCATTGAGAGGGCTAAAGAGTCGGTTACGGTCGCGTCCCACACCAGCATTTGGCCCCGCTCGAAGGGAGTCAGGGTCATTTCATCAGGTCTCCTTCCATCGTCTCTGACTAAGCCAGACGGCTCCAAAATGCGTGGGTAGCCTGCCGATCGAAGCCCTCTGCTAAATGTCTTGTTCAACGCCGAGTGGCGTGCGATTCTGCCTGAACTCTGGAGACAGGAGAGTCCATGGTGACCTAGGGAGTCGACCTCGTCACCGCATCGGCACCGGTGTGGGGACTAACTCTGCTCCCAGCCTCAACCCGATTAGTATTCGTGTAGACTCGTCGTCCAGGAGGGTCCCCAGCTGAGGGCTCGGGAGGGCGTGCAACCATGCACCTAAACTCGGTGGAGAAACCGCCTGTAACCTCGCTTTGTTAGTGAACGTGGTTGCTCGGTCCCATAAGCCATTCCATCGACCGTCGTTTGCCAGTTCTGACCACGCGCGCTGAAGAGAAGGGTCTCCGGTAAAGACCCACAAAATGCAATGGCGGCATCTTGAGTCCGTTCGAGTGTAGCCCGGAAATTCGCAACCGCCTGGGGGTCCAGGATAGACTCAACGCCACTAGTCGCCGAATGCAAGGATGCGATGTGGATGCGATGCAAGGATGCGATATATATATATATATATATATATATGTATATATATATGCATATCGACACATAAAGAGACATTAGGTAAGCGCTAAAACTTGGTTTGAACAAACAACTTCCGTAATAAAAATACACAATAGCAGAAAAAATATTCACGCAAGAATGGCCGGGACAATTTGACGGCAAGGAACTTGTCTGTAACTTGCCACGCCCAAATGTTTGGCCATATTACTATCGCAGGAAATCGCTGTTGACAAATAAAATTAGCTTTATTAGAAAATTATCTTCAAATAATTAAAACACTACTAGACTTAGGAACTTACTTAGACGCAGGTCTAAAAGAATTCCACACATAAAAATAGCAACAATAAATGCAATGAAAATAGCTTAGACTGCTAAAGCTAACAGTAATAATAATATTAATTTGATTTAGAAATATTAAACGTCTGAATTTTGTATAACTTGTTTTTTCTAGTGATTTTAGGAATCTACTTCTAATACCTTCAGTATAATCTGACTAGCACGTTATGTTCAAATATATCGTAGTATCGAATTTGAAGACAAGCACTTGTTGGCCTGCAGCGCGCATGCAGTGGACACGGAGCTGACCCGTGTTATTCGCTAGCTTGTGAAGTCGTGGCTCGTAAACACCGTATGACGTCGAAACGACAGGCGGTGATCGACGCTTGCCGATGGAGTCCGCCGCTTGAGCGAACTCGGCCGCTACCTGAACGTAGAGCGTGGCCATAATTGGACGAAACGTTGCGCACGTGAGGTATTCCGATGCCCACACCACCGGTCCCCAATTGGGAAATGCTGTATAGACAACCGCTTGAAACGTGAAGTTGACTCCGGCAATGAGCGCGTTGATTAGAAACGCGAACAGCAGTTGCAGGTTGTCGCGACGTCTTGCCCGATCGGTTCGGCGGTGGAGCGGGTCACGGGCCGCTCTGTCTGACATCCTCACCATCCACACATAGACGACAAGCACGTAGGCTATGTCGAATGGGTAGATGACGTGTACAAGAAAGTTCAACGTTGGTAAGGCGGACACATTGTACGGCACGAGAGCGGAGAATGCGACGTTATATGCGAACAAGAAGAGCATGTTTATCACAAGGGCAGCTTGAATCAGCACGTCCAGCCTGTAAGGGAGCTCGACGAAGCCAAAAACGTGGCGAAGCACCTGAAGCAGGTCGACTGGCATCGTTGGCGTTACGATTTTGCGGCGCAATCCGCGTCTGGCTGAGGATGACGGTCGACTGTGAGGGCGCCCGTACTCACATCACGATGATCGATTGTGAAACAGCCCAAGAAAAGCAAAGAGAAATACTTCACCGTAAATAACAATAGCGAGGCGACAATGTGTGTTTGTGGGGATTCATGTAAGTAAGTAAGTAAGGAATATATATATATATATATAGGTTGCATTGAAGACTGATTAATAAGAAAATATGTTTTGCTTTTTCTTGTATATTTTACACACATATGTGTTGTCATACACCTATATACACATATGCAAAACATATATGTATTGGTTTATATATATATATATATATATATATATATATATATAGAGAGAGAGAGAGAGAGAGAGAGAGAGAGAGGAAGTGACACGTAATAATTACCATGCATGCCTGCCAGGTACATTGGCTCAGCTAATCCTTCGTAATATGTGTAACATAACATCCACAGAGTCGTCGAGTTTGCTAAGCGGAGTGGCCTGGCCCTAAACCCGATAAAGCGTGAGGTTCATGCTGTAGGAGGTGTTACTGGCTTTTAAGTGCTGGAGGCTCTCCCAGAATGCAAGACGGTCGGGACGGACCTAGAGTTGCTAGAGGTCTCCATATTTATTATGCGAATGCACGTGGTAGGTTCTCACCGAGGTATTTTTCTTCTGAGACCCTACGCCTTAACCACCACTTTTTTTATATGGGAGGTTTGGAAAATGCGTGATGCACGGTTGGGGCTGGCAATCAACAGCACCTAGTGTGAGACTCTCACCCACTAAAAACCCCAGTCCTCCCCACCCCCCCCCCCCAAGGTTCGTAATTGTGTTGGACAGTACTTCGAAACCATGAGAGGGGAGTCCCGTGCTCTACCGGCTCATGGTTCCCGAACCCGGGAGATGCGTCGAGATCCTTCATCTGAGGGCTAGATTGCGTTAGCCCTTTGCGGGGCACTTTCGCCTCGACTGTTTGCCGACCGCGCGTGTGCAAAGCGGTTTCGGCGCAGGTTTTCTAGGCGAACCTTCTCCTTCGTCGAGGCAGTACAATCCATCCAACCACAACCTGTTCCAACGTTGCAGCCGCAAGACCACCGCAACTGGGCGCCAGGGAGAATGGTCGGCGACTCGAGCGTGGAGCAATGCACCTGCTCCTCCGAAGGAGCGGGCGCATGGCTCGACGCTCTACGCTGTGCTTCAATCGGAACTCTGTTAATTGACGAGTCGGTAAATATTGCGGTCGGATTTCTTTTACCAGTTATAGTTTTGTTGTTGTTTCGGTGTACGATTTGATTTTCTGTTAAATGCAACCCGCATCCGCCGGTACTTCTTGCAGTATTTTGCAGAGAACCATGCTGACATTGTATGGTTCCGTAGAGTCCGATTTTTGGGCTCGGGTTGGTAAGCGTGGCAGCTCGTTAGTGTTCAATTTAGTCGGCCTCCCCTCCGTTTTACTAGATATCAGCCAAGAGTATGCAATTGTACGTTCAGTGCCATCTGACAACATTCGCGATAACATATCCAAACAACCAGCGATGCATTCGAGTAATAGCTGAAAGTTGAAAATCATCAAAACGGTGCCCGACGGCAGTTTTGCCTTTATGCTAAGGAAAGCGTTGCGACATTACCGGGTCTACTCGAACGTTACCTCAGACCTGACATAATGAGGTAATAGTTTAGCTGAATGCGCAAAGTCATTAACACAAAATTCGTATAACTGCACCAGACCAAGGAACGGTTTATGTTCCGATATATTTGCAGGGATTTTTATCGAAGACTATACAAACTTCGGTCAGTTTATAAAGTTTTCGATTAAGTACTGCGGCTTCTAGCTCTCAGGAAGGGGGTTTAGCAAGATATCGGCGTAAAATAGCCATATTTCGTAATACTACTTCGACTTTCGATTGCTATATTGCGGACGCTTTTTCGTAGCCAAAAGCTTACGTATCAGTTTGTGGAGCCCTGCCGGCGCTCTCATCGTGCAAAACATCCAATAGGCAGGGTCGGTCCTTAAGAATGTTGATACTGGCCCAAGACTGTCCAGTATACATCGTCACTATCAGCCTACGTGACTAGTGTAGGGCTCATAAACCCAGTAAACCCGGATTCCTCCCCACCCTCCCAGACTCGGTAACACTTGGCATTTCTTCGAAGCCATGGGAAAAGCGTTCCTGCCATTTCTTCTTAATTCAGATATGTCTTTGTCTATCTTTCTGCATATTTAAATGCATTCAGACAAAAAAACGTATGCCAAATATACACCGTCCTGAAGGGGTGCGTCAAGAGCCTGAGGGCCTGGCTGCATTTCCTCTAGAGAAATATTAGTCCAGTCGATTCTAATAATGCCGACGATATATATATATATATATATATATATATATATATATAAATAAATGAGATGTTTAGCACTCTTTTTATCTGGAGCATGTCGCGTGGTTAGTAGTTTACTTAACAAGTTTTAATTATGCTTTTTAATGAATATAAGGAGAAACTAGTCCAGGGTAGCTTTGATTTTAAAATGCTATAAGTAATCATTTAGTTTGCCCATTTATTTGTCTATTATTTCTATACAAATATGTAGACCAATTTTGATATTATTGCTTTTGCTTCTATTTTTCTTTGTAGTCATTCTTAGACGTATTTAAATGAGATTTACTAGGGGATACCAGAAGCGAGTCTTTGTTGTTTACTAGATTATTTGACGTCACATTGGTGCCCCGAGACCACACTGCGCCATAAAGTAATCGTCTTCACTACTCTGCCTTGTGAACAAGTGCAAGATGCATCGAGGATGGTCTTTACTGCTGTTACTACTGGCACACCTGTCAGTGCTGTAATTCCGGCGCGGTTGACGTGTACCCTAGATGGCTACTGAGTCGTTTAATATCATAAGACAAGTATTCATGTACAAAGCGTTTCTTTAATTTAATGCATCGTATATTGACCTTGAAACGTACCTGCGAATGCTTACACACATATATATATATATATATATATATATATATATATATATGTATCTCAATGTCACAGCAACAACACACTAATCTAGATTAGAGGCATCCTAGATAATAGTATTTACTATCATTCAGGACATTCACGAAATTCTTTTGCGTGTACTATTATTACATGTAACCGTAGAAGATCTTGCCAGTGATTTAGCCAATTCGAGAGATTATAAGTCTTATTTATTTTGGCGGCGTATAACGCGGAATGATGTTGATACAGTGATCATCATCAGATGCGTGGGATGACGTTCGACCAACGTTGCATGATTTGTCGGTGTTGAGAGATGACATTTTTCGTTCGTTCGGCTGCTCGAGTGGAATCTGCTGATCGTCGACAGCTGACTGGCAATGGAATCAAACAAAGCAATTTTCTGCATCCTCATCTGCACCCTGTATGACACTCTGAAACACCATGAATGAGAAACTCAGTGCGACTCCGGCAAACGCGCAGGTACTATGCCACGTCATAATTGTCTCCTCGCTAAGTTTCACGCCGAGATCCCCCATCATAACGAACAGTCGAAACTGTTGGCTCAGCTCAGCAGGCATTGAAGTTAGCAGAAGATGCCTTACGCTGGCCCGTATCTTATGCGCGTTCCTATAGTGACATCGATACACAAAACATAAAATGTTTTCAATGTGAGCAAACAGTTAGTTTTTGCCTATTGGCCTATTTCGTTTTTCTCTTTCTACATATTGCATTGCTGCTACAGTGAGAGCTAATCTACTGTCTATGCCGCCGTCGTTGAGTAGCTTTATTTAAAATCCATTCATTTGCGCAAGCAACCAACGGTCGCAGCATTCAACGGCAAAACCAACAGCTACCACTGAACGAGCTCAGCAATACGAACACACAGTGACTTCTCGATCGTCATCGCAGTAATAAAGACTACACAGTCAACCGTCAAATAGATGTTAGCTAACTAAGTAAAGCAAAGTGTTTGTGTCCTCTTCTTTTGGTGCAGAAAGTACGGTAATTCGGGGCAACAGCGACATAGACGAGAGCGTATGGTTAACAAGACAGTCAGCACTATATATTTATATGGGCGCAGGTAAGACCCGGTGTGACCACAGGGAGCTGGACCAAGAGTCTGATACCGGACCTCAGGGCATGGTATGACCGCCGACACGGGGAGCTTTCCTACTGGACGACTCAGGTTCTGACCGGACACGGCCAGTTCCAGAGCTACCTGTCAAGGAGGTGGTCTCCCATATGATGACTTCGGCGGAGGCATGGAGGGAGGCGACGAACTTGTTCGACGCTATTTTGACACTCAAGACAGCCAAGGAAACGGCCAGGCGGGAGAGGTTTGAGCGGGTCTCTCGGGAGAGTGGTCGAGACGAGGAGCCGAGGGAGGGGGGAGGGCGTGGGGAGCAGCCAGGCCCTCATGGTCTCGACGCACCCTCACAGGACGGATTACAAAATGGCATCCCCCTATCCAACCG
Organism: Dermanyssus gallinae; assembly: GCA_003439945.1. Lineage (NCBI taxonomy): Eukaryota > Metazoa > Arthropoda > Arachnida > Mesostigmata > Dermanyssidae > Dermanyssus > Dermanyssus gallinae. Next base: position 119,678 of record QVRM01005844.1, on the reverse strand, counting down.
CAGGTAGACATGCGGGATGATAGTCAGGGATAGAGCTGATTGAAGGAGAACGGCAGAGACGCCTCTCCAACGGTTTCGATGTAATGCCAAAGTAATACCGAGCCTGGGGGGGTGGGGAGGAATCCGGGTTTAGTGGGTTTGCGAGTCTCACACTAGTCACGCAGGCTGCTAGTGGCGCATGTGCATCATGCATTACCGAAACCTCCCAGAACAAAAAAAAAAAACTATATATATATATATATATATATATATATATATATATATATATATATATATATTACTATGTGGCTGACAAGCGGGACTTTCCAAATACGATATAGCCCAGACCTGCGAGTAAAAAATATATTGCTTCGGTTAGGAATATATCGAGCCAATTCTGATCCGCAGCTCGTAATGCCGAAGTTTCATTCATCCTTCTTTTCACTTAGGCCTGTAAGGCCGCCTAGCTGGGGCCCGTTGATAACGCGATGCCTTCTTTCTATGCAAATTGGCTGGGACATGCACTTTTTGAGAAGGTCACGAACGTCAAATAGCAGCAATGCCTCGCCTGTTTTAAATGAGTGACTAAGAGTTTTCACCACATATTTTTCAAATACCAAATTGATTTATGCCAATATCGGTGTTTGTCAGACACTTTGCTACACAATTAAAGAGTCATGAACGCACGAAGCCTATAATGATATTGTGTTTGCTATACGGCGTCGAAAACATATATATATATATATACAGGTAGTTCAACAGGTTCTTAAAATGAGCTGTAAGAATTTGAATTTTGGCGCGCTTTCACCTATTGGAAACGGCAACTTTTCGACTGCTGGCAGTCAAAATATTATGATGATTGGCCGTTGCGATTTCGTTTGATCGCTTTTCCCGTGCAACGTATTGGCGTGATTTTGAAAAATGGAGAAAAAAGAGTTTCGAGTGATTATCAAGCATTTGATTTCAAAGGCTGGAATGCGACCCAAGTGAAAACTGACGAGGTGTAAGGTAACTCTGCGCCATGTTTTGCCACTGTTTCCAACTGGATTAATGAGTTAAAAAGAGGTCGCAGGAGCACTGAAGATGAACTATGTTCAGGACGCCCAAAAACAGCAACTGATGAAGAAAACGTGGAAAAAGTGCCGAAAATCGTTGCCACAGATAAGCGAGTGAGCATTATGGAGATAGCGGAGGCCTTGGGGATCAGTTTGGGTAGTGTGCATTTCATCCTGTACGAGAACTTGAAGATGAGAAAGCTCAGAGAAAAAAAAGACGCGCGTGTTTGCGAATCCGTCGGATTTTTGGCGCAGATTCGTGACCGTCGATGAAAGCTGGGTCCATCACTACACTCCCGAGACCCTAGAGGCATCTCGCCAATAGTGTGCACCTGGTGAAGAGCCTCCGAAGAGGGTCCGGACAACGGCATCGGCCGGAAAGATGATGGCTACGGTTTTTGGGACCAACGTGGAATAATGCTGGTCGACTACCTTGAGAGCGGTAAAACGATCACGGGAGAATATTATGCAAGACTGTTGGACTGCCTGAAGCAAGAACTCATCGTGAAATCGCGCGCTTTACAGAAGAAGGCTGTCCTGCTTCGCCAGGACAATGCTTCTACACACAAGTCGCGGCAAGCATCGGCAAAACTGGCCCAACTGAGGTTCGAACTTATTGAACAACCTTCCTATTCTCCAGACCTGGCTCCCTCTGATTATCTCCTCTTCGGACATTTGAAGAATAGTCTAGGTGGAAAGCGTTTTTCCAGCAATGAAGAGGTTAAGGCAGCTGTCAATGCCTATTTTCAGTCTAAAGACGCGGAATTCTACTCAAAAGGTATAAATGCTCTGAAATCTCGGTGGAAAAAGTGTATTGAGCTTCTCGGGGAGTATATCGAATAGGAAAAAAATAAAAACAAGATTTGGAAAATTCTTGGTGTTCATTTTAAAAACTTGTTGAACTACCTGTATTCGATCCGAATTCTTACAGATTCATAGATACTACCCGATTAGGCCTCTCTTGAGTATCAAAAAAGGTATCAACGTACTTATCACAACCGGCTTAGAAATAATGTCTGTGGTCCGTCAACCAGTTGCATGTATCTTCTCAGCTGAAGGCCTGACACTAAAAAGCGATACATGCCTTCTCAGGGTCATGATAAAACAGTGAAAAAATATGCTTACAAGTATACATAAAGATAATTGACTAGCTGGGTGATATACATACTAAAACCTAAATTCTCACTCATTTGAATACCAGATCACGCACTAGAGTAGCTATCGGTGAGGGGGTTATATCTGCTGATATAAGACAAATTATAAACAATTTGCGTTAACTTGGGAAACAGCGTACTACTTGCTTCTCATCAGTGAACGATCACAGACTGCATCAGGGCGTGAAAATAAGGAGAATGAACTAATTCTTAAAGTTTTAGGTTGTCAACGTTTGCAACGGACTTGACCTTACGATTGATGAATTTGTTGTAATATCTAGCACGAAGATGGCATGAAGTAAGGAAAGCTTTATTCGCCCCGCATTACGCCGAGCATGACCAGAAGATGTTTATGAAGGTTATTACTAAGTTTTACTAAAAGTATTTAAGAGTAAATTCCTAATAAAAGTTTTAGTGTACCTTTGAACCTTTTATTTTAAAATAATAGTTGTGCTAAATGCCAATTAAGAGTCGTACATAAATTAAATACCTAGTCATAGAATCTGCGAATAGGCTAGGCAAACTTTTTGAAAGGTCCCTGGAGTTCTACCAACATCGGTTGGAATTTTTTTATATAAATAACAACTTAGATTTATATGCCAGTGGGTAGTGTACATATTGCTCATAGAGTGAAATCACACATTCAAAAACACTAATCATGCTTCCGAAAATCGAGTCAACTAAACTGCTCTATTTTCCTTTATTTTTTCATATATACATGTGAATGTTTAAATCCACGGTGCCGATGGCTCACTCCTCATCTATCATTCGTGTTCGAGTGGGAGTCTTGCCCGACCCCTGACGTAAAGACGCGGGTCCATCCAGTCTTTTATAGTTCCGAGCACCGAAATCGCGTTGCCTCTCTGAATCTCTAGGGAAAGCCGTTGGCAGAAGAAAGTGCCCGCCCTCTTGTCCATCGTAGCCTGGTGTAAAGCGTCGCCAATCTGGGAAATTAGCGTCGTTGTGAGGGGCCCAGGGCCACCCAGCGTCTCGAATGCGAAGGGTGAAAAGTGGTACGCCCGGCCTAAGTTCGCATACTTTCTTATCTTTGATGTCTCGGCGCGGGAAGCGGCAGTTCCTATGCGAGAAGCGCCGGGACCGACAAAGGAGGGGGTCAGAGAGTCGGTCACCGTCGCATCCCACACCAGGGAACGACTCTTGTAGAAAGGTATCAAAGTCAGGCCGTCGGGCCGCTTGCCATCGTCTCTAGAAAGACCAGGCGGTTCCAGGACGCAAGGGATTCCGGCCTTTCGCAGCGACCTTGCAAGAATGCCATTCAGAGCGGTGTGACGTGGTCGCCGGCCCGCCGAGTGAGCGCAGGACAGGCCGTGTCTGGCCAGGCGTCCGACAGGCTCACCACAAGTGCATCTGTGAGGCTCTACCAAATCGGCTCCCAGTCTCAGGCCAACGCAGATCCGGGTGGGTTGGTCGTCAAGACGGGTACCCAATGAGTCAGCGGGGAGTGCGTGTAGCCAGTCGCTCGCTCCTGGGCGAGCGACGGCAAGGAGGCGCGCTCTATCCTGGTCGTCACCGCATTCTTCAAGCAACTCAGTAAGCGAAGATTCGTGAACCTTCTCGGCCCAGGCCCTCTGGCAGGCAAGTCTATTCATATCAGGCGGTGAAGCTTGGAGTCCAGCCGTTATAGCGTCGCGAATTGCCTCAAACAATGCCCAAGCCCCCGGCGGGAGCAGGCGTTGGACATGACCCGACGTAGCGTGCATCGAGGCGGCCACGGCAGGGCCTGCCAAGGAGCGGGCCGAGGGAAGACCAAGACCGCCCATGGAGGTGGGGAGAGCCGCCTGGCGCACCTCTCGTGGTCGTAAGTTCAGACCCAAAACCGTCTCGAGGGCCTCCACCACCTGGTCGTCGAATGGTTGGAGAAGCTGGTTGAATGTACCCGAACAGTCTGTATATGTACGATGCGACACGTGGAGAACGACGAGCGGAGTAGGTAAAGCCCTTGGTGGGCTCCGACCAGAGGCAGACGTTCTTGCATCGCCCACAATCTGTCCATCATGGGGTCGAGTAGACTCGACAGTGCAGATGGTAGGAGCGGTGCGCCAAGGAGCGTAACTTCGTGTTCAGACACGACTCTACACCCCGGTAGTAACGTAAGTAAGGCACTCAGTGTGGGGTCGTCCGGGTCTGTCCCCGGCGCGAACACCTCGCATTTGGCCGTGTTTAACACCAGGCCACTGACTGTCTCAAAGGCAAGAACTCTGCGCACTTCCTCGAGTAAGCCCTCAATCGGTCCACCGAGTGTGCCATCGTCGAGGTACCAGGCGTTGAAAGGCACTTGTATTGAGTTGACCAGCTCACGTATACCCAGGCTGAATAGAGCCGGCCCTAAGGGGTCTCCCTGCTGTATACCCGATGCCGAGGACAACGTGTGGGCTCCAAACAACAGGACGGATGGCTCTCTGTATGCGTGATTCACTAAGTTGAAGATTTCCAGTACTGCATCACGAACTGCACGAGTTATATGATCGCTTCGAATAGTATTAAATGCAATGCGAAAATCCAACTTCAAGAGTGCCGTTCGGGGCGGGCTTGATTGGAGGAAGGCTCTTGCTGCATGTACAGCTGCCTCCGCCCCGCCTGCTAAGCCAAAACCCAACTGGTGCGGGCCAAGCTGCTCCATGGTAAGATCTTTGGCCTCACGACAGGCTATTTTTGCAGCAATCCTCCGTATCGTGAGAGAACAGGCGATCGGGCGAATCGATGAGTCTTTTTTGCGGAGTGCGAATAGCTTGGCGCCGAATATAATCTCCCTGACCTCAGTCGGCAGTGTACCCCATCTCAAGACGTCCACCACTCTGGCAAGTGCTGCGGCCAGTCTCCTTGCCACCGGTCCAAGCACGGGTGCAAGAAGGTCCTTCAGATGACGCGGACGCAAAGCGTCAGGACCGGCGGACGAACTGGCCGGAAAGCTGGCAACAGCTCCCAAGACATCATCGACTGAAGAGTGACGCTGCGTCATAGAGTCAGGAGGGTCCGGAAAAACCGAGTCCGATGGAGCAGGTGGGTGCTTGGCGGCAAGCGAGGCCAGGACTTCGTCTCCCGAAACAAACGAGTCCGTAGAGCATAGTAAGCGGGCCGCCCCGGAAACGTCTCCCTCAGACAGTTTAGACGAAACGCGGCGTGCCGAGTCCTCAGGGGAGTCGCACGCATCTGATGTGACTCTTCTAACACACAATAATAATAATAATAATGCAATATAATAGAATATATATATATATATAAAGTGTGTTGCAAAAAATTAGCAACTCATGTTTTTTTGCGATAATTTCGGCTTGGTTTATTTGAATGGCTTGAAATTTTAAGCGCATGATGTACATGACGAAACATGAGTATAGTGTTAATTTCATTGCAATCTCAAAATCGGTTCATACAAAAAATAAAAAAGTGTGAAAAAACAGTGTTGCAAAATATTAGCAACAATAACATGCTAACAACACAGCTCTTGTTTGTAAAGGATAGTCGATACTACAGCTGATATTCGATCCCAGGGATCAAATGTCAGGAATATTGTCTAGCTAAATTAATCGTTATATAGCTGCAAAATATTCTACAGCTTAGTCGTTGTTCCGAACTAACGACGAATCTTATGTTTAAACCATGGGTCGTACAAAGGATCTTTCGGATAACGAAAAGACAAGAATTGAGGCATATGCTGAGCTCGGTCATACAGTAACTGCTATAGCAACCAGATTAGGACGGCATAAGAGCACTATCAGCAGGTTCTTACACCCTGGAGTGAACCAAAGGTGCAGATCTAACAGTGGGCGTAAGCCAGTTTTGACTATTCGAGATCGGCGAAGGATCATACAGTTGGCTACTCATGACCAAATGTCTTCTTCCAGGATCAGGACTACTTTGGGAGTGCCAGTGCACCGATCCACAGTGTACCGAGTGTTAAGTTCTAACAAAAACGTGCGATACGCGAAAAGGAAGCTTATGCCGCGACTGCAACCGAAGCGCATTGTCGCACGGCGTGAATTTTCGCATAGATACCAAACTTGGGATAACGAGTGGAAAAACATCGTCTTCTCGGATGAAAAGAAATTTAATCTCGATGGCCCTGACGGCTGTCAGTACTATTGGCACGACTTACGGAGGGAACCTAAATGGTTCTCGAAACGTGTGGCCGGTGGTGGCTCTGTGAAATATTGGGGCGCGTTTGGGAAGTCTGATCTAGTCGAGATTGTGGGCCGAAACAATTCTGACATGTACCAGCGCATTGTCGGTTCTCAGTTAGAAGCCCATTTCAGAAGAATTGGGGGACCTGACGCAGTTTTTCAACAAGACAGCGCCACGTTTCATACCTCGGCTAGCACTATAGCCTTTTTTCAAGAACAAGGAGTGCCACTTTTTGACTGGCCGGCATTAAGTCCAGACCTGAATACTATTGAAAATCTTTGGGGACATTTGGTAAAGCAGATTTACGCAAATGGTCGACAATATAATCATTTGTCGGACCTCAAAGAAGCTGTCCAGCAAGCATGGACTAATATTCCACTTTCGTACTTACAACAGCTCATTAACTCCATGAAAGACCGAGTTTACGATTTGATTCAGAAGAAGGGACGAAAAACCCGTTTCTAGAATAAAATATGTAGTTTCAAATGAGTCATACAGCCCTGCTAAGAATCGAATACGCTGTAAGGCGCTATTGTTGCTAATATTTTGCAACACTGTTTTTTCACACTTTTTTATTTTTTGTATGAACCGATGTTGAGATTGCAATGAAATCAACACTATACTCATGTTTCGTCATGTACATCATGCGCTTAAAATTTCAAGCCATTCAAATAAACCAAGCCGAAATTATCACAAAAAAACATGAGTTGCTAATTTTTTGCAACACACTTTATATATATATATATATATATATATATATATATATATATTACAATTATGTTTATTTCACTCAAATTGAGTATAATATACATTTCAAAAATGTTTCTTCATGCAGCTCTATCTTCTTCACGCTTCCGACGAGAGAAGTAGTGCAGCGATTTTCGGTCCAGCGCTGTGCATTCCACTGCATGGTACTTGGCACACCTCTGCAGGCAGAACCGGCAGGTGCACAACTCGTACTCCTCGTGAAAGGTTGCGTTTGAACATACCAGGTAGTGATAACCATGCACTATGTACCTGGTGTATACGTGGCGATTGTCACATGCAGGACCAGACCAAAGGTGCAAGGCATTGAAAACGTCCAAACCACCGACCTCCCGTCTGGCCTGTTCGACTTTAGCTTCCCACTCCGAAATAAAACATTCGTAAGGTACTGTACGCGGCATCTTCAGCCTTAGTCGGATTGTTTCAGCAGCCGGTGGGCAGCCTGACATGAGATACACAAAGCGGCTCCTCGCTTGGATAGGCAAGCAGAGCACTCGCTTCATATATAATGAAAAACACCTTTCAAGCTGGTTAAAATTCGCCAGCGTGAGGTGGTTCCACACCCTGTCAAGACCGTACATCAGCCCCGGAACAATCTTAAGCATGAAGAGCCTCACTGCTGAGAGAACGGACAGTCTTCGGACATTGCCTACTTCCCCGTAAAGAGAGACAAGTGCCTTTCGTACTGTTTCGTTTACATGCGCTGTGAACGTCGTTCCCGTATAATGAACCCGAAGGCCAAGATACTGGAAGGAGTTAACAAACTCCAATGGTTGGCCGCAGCAACGTATAACGTCTCTGGCAGCCAATCGACCTCCACGCCTGAATTTCATGGCTTTGGTCTTCCTGGTGTTTATCTCAAGTCCCTTCGAGACAAGGAACGCCTCTATCATAGAGGTAATGCGCTTGATGGCACCTAAATCGCGATGAGCGACCACGATATCATCTGCATACATTACCACTACGGCTTTTTGGTACTCCTGTCGGACGTAACCGACGAGGTCAGCAAGGAGAAGTGTAAACGAGACGCAGCTTAGCGGGTCTCCTTGCGGAGTTCCCACATTTTACTTAATCTCTAATACACCCTGCTCACCGTCTACCAACAAGGTGTCCTCCTCAAAGAAACTTGCTATTACACTCAGGAGAGAGCCACCCACTCCTGCTCGTTGGAATGCTTCAACCAGCAGATGGCGAGGGGCTTTGTCAAAGGCCTTGACGCAGTCATGGATCTTGCACGTGATGACATGTTTAGATTGGTTGACATTGCACTCCTCACGGAGACATTTCAGCGGGACGAACTGCATATCAATGATATGCGGGGCTTTCACCAGCTGGCTGTCTTACCTGCGGGAGGTCGGGGAAGACCTGTGGGTGGGTTATCTATCTACCTACATAAACGCTTACCACCGATGCAATGCGTCAGGAAAGATGAATACTGCGTAGTGCTCTCCTCTGGGAGGGTAAACGTCGCTGTATTCTTTTTCCCACCCACATTCGATTCTGCGGAGGTTGCTGAAACGGTGAGCTTTGGACCTTCAGAGTTAAATCTGACCATGCCAACTATCGTCGGCGGTGATTTCAATGCCAGAATCGATTGTGGGGCCAACGATGATAAAGGCGAGGTGCTGCTTCAGGTGATGGAAAATATTGGTCTGAAATGTGCTAACGCGCGTGAAGACTATACATATTTGAGTCACAATGGAAGCAGCACCATCGACCTGTTGTTTCACAACCTTGTCAGCCGTGAAATTGAAAGCTTCGATGTTCTTTATGAAGCGGCTCGAAAGCACCAACCAGTGTTGGCCGTTGTCGATGTTCCCGGTATTTGGCGAGACGGACATAACCCGCCGCGCTGGTCTGCAATGAGACGGATTAATCTATCTCTTTTGGACAGAGCGGTGGGCGGTCTTGAGGTAAGCCCTGACATCGATTCCACTTGTGATCAGTTGGAGAGAACGATGAGAAGTGCAGTGAAGTGGAAAAGGTTATGGCAAAAGAGATCACGCCCGTGGTACTCTCGAGCCTGCTACCTCGCCCACGGTGAAGTGCTCGGACTCCTGCGCCAAGCAAGAGCCAGAGCAACATCATCACTGCAAGCCAGGCGGGACTACTTTGAGCGTAGAAAGGCGTATATAAGACTCTGCTATGATCATAAAAGGGAACACGCAAGGCGGGAGGAACGACGGCTGCTCGAAAGGGCAGAACGAGAGCCTTCAGCTTACATCGTGCGACCTCGTAGGGCGGTGAACCCGCTTAGCGACGGGCAGGTAAAGAGCCACCTAACTAATCTTTTATTCAATCGTGACGTTGCGGCCGTATCTCCAATCGTACAGTATCCGCTTACACTGGAGCAGCACAACATGAATCTGCCTTTCGAGGTGGAGGAGGTGTGTCAGGTCCTACGGTCACTCCCGAAGAGAAAGAGCTCAGGGCCCGATCAGGTCTGCTATGAGCATTGGATCCAGTCACTTCCTCTCTTGGCAGAAACTCTTTGTGATTTCTTCAATGAAATTATAGAGAGGGGGCGGATGCCTAAAGTCTGGCATGTCGCCAGGCTTTCTCTTCTGTTCAAGGGTAGGCATGGTGATGACAAGCAGGATCCAAATCTCTATCGTGGAGTGGCGTCAGAGCGCACATTGAAGAAGATTTTCTGTAAATTGGTTATTCGACGGATTGAGCGGGTGGCTGAAGAGGCACTTCCACCGGAGCAATTCGGTTTTAGAAGAGACCGAGGCACCCGTGATGCAATCCATGTTCTCCAGTCAGAAATCGAGCGAGCTGTGGCACAACCCAAAGGTCATAATAATAATAATAATAATAATAATAATAAGCGGGAGTAAATATGACTCTCTTTCCGGCGTCGGTCCGCTGGCGCGCAACTTTCGCGTACTGCGGGGACCTTCACGAGCCCACTTGAAAGTTGGTCAGACTGTGTAGTTTACCCAATAGAAACTTTCCCGAGGTCATTTTTGTTGGCGCGGGAGGCAAGGCATACGATATCGATTGAGTGGCAATTAATACATATTGTCATTTTGTCGTGGCCCGTTCGAGGGCTGTTAAGGCTACTATAAGTATACGGGGGCCTTTAGCAACCCGGTGGTACCGCCTGGGACGCCTGCTGCCTTGGCTTAATAGGCACAACGAGAGCGATTTGGACGGATTACAAATTAGCATCCCCCTATCCAACCGCAGGTAGACATGCGGGATGATCGTCAGGGATAGAGCTGATTAAAGGAGAACGGCAGAGACGCCTCTCCCACGGCTTCGAAATAATGCCAAAGTAATACCGAGCCTGGGGGAGTGGGGGGGAATCCGGGTTTAGTGGGTTTGCGAGTCTCACACTAGTCACGCAGGCTGCTAGTGGCGCATGTGCATCATGCATTCCCGAAACCTCCCAGAAAAAAAATAAAGCCACATGAGGGTAGACCTCCAGATGAGAGGACCATCTGGCTCCGCTGCTGCCCTTCGCAGCGGTGGGGAACCCCTGCTCTGGAGTGGGCCGAGCCACCCTTCGGGGGGTGAGTATATTCCGGGGTGTACCGCGGAATCGCGAGGTGATCGCGTTTAATTATTGGGTAGAAGTAGTGTGGTACCTCCATGCCGAACCTCGATAGGGGGGAGGGTGGCGGAGCCGCTGGCCTGTCTATTCGGGCTGGCGGGCACTCCCGCAAGGGGTCTGCGCGTAACTACGCAGGCGGCGGGAGTGTAAGTATCTCTCTCTCTTTTGCGGGAGTAACTATGCCTCTCTTTCCGGCGTCGGTCCGCTGGCGCGCGACTTCCGCGTGCTGCGGGGACCTTCACGCGCCCACTTGAATGTTGGTCAGACAATGCAAACTCCCAATAGTAACTTTCCCGAGGTCACTTTGTTGGCGCGGGAGGCAAGGCATACGATATCGATTGAGTGGCAATTAATACATGTTGTCATTTTGGCGTGGCCCCTTCGAGGGCTGCTAAGGCTACTATGAGTATACGGGGGAAATGTGCTGCATATGGAACCCGGGCCGGACGGTTAACGCCCTGGGCTTTAGCAATCCGGTGGTACCGTCTGGGACGCCTGCTGCCTTGGCTTAATAGGCACAACGAGAGCGAGTTAGCCAAATGAAGGCACCCCTCCCGATGAGAGGGCCATCTGGCTCCGCTGCTGCCCTTCGCAGCGGTGGGGAACCCCTGCTCTAGAGTGGGCTCTAGAGCCACCCTTCGGGGGGGGGGGTGAGTATATTCCGGGGTTTAACGCGGGATCGCGAGGTCTGGGTCTGTCCCCGAGGCGAACACCTCGTATTTGGCCGTGTCTAGCACCAGACCACTGACTGCCTCGAAAGCAAGGACTCTGCGCACCTCATCGAGCAAGTCCACCATCGGTCCACCAAGTGTGCCATTGTCTAGGTACCAAGCGTTGAATGGCACTTGAACGGAGTTAACCAGCTCACGTATCCCCAGGCTGAATAGGGCCGGTCCCAAAGGGTCCCCCTGCTGTATGCCTGAAGCCGAAAATAACGTCTCGGCGCCAAACAACAGGACGGACGGCTCTTTGTACGCGTGTTCTACTAAGGTGAAGAGTTCCGGGACTGTATCCCGAATCGCACGAAGGAGGTGATCCCTACGGATGGTGTTGAATGCATTGCGAAAATCCAACTTCAGGAGTGCCGTACCGGGGGGACTTGATTGCATAAAGGCTCTTGCTGCATGTACGGCAGTCTCCGTTCCGCCCGCCATGCCAAATTCCAGCAGGTGCGGACCAAGTTGTTCCATAATAAGTTCTTTGTGGCCTCGCGGCAGGCTATCTTTGCTGCGATCCTCCGTAACGTAGGAGAGCAGGCAATAGGGCGAATTGATGATGATGATGATGATGATGATGATGATGATGATAATGATGATGATAATAATAATAATAATAATAATAATAATAATAATAATAATAATAATAATAATAGATACTTTTACGCCATCAACGATGTCGTACACCGTGCTCTGCAGGGCTCTCAGATTCCTTTAGTAAAAGAGCCCCTCGGCATGTGCGTCACAACAAAGTCAACAGCCTTTAACGTTCAGATGGAAAAACCTCAACATTATAGGAACGGGTTCGCCTGCTAGTATGGGACGCGACGTTTCATGCACATTTGCCAGCAATTACATTGCGCGCACAAGTTGATAAGCTGGCGCGAGCGCACGTCTTGCTGGAAGTCGCAAAGTGTCAAAGTACAGGGAGCTGTTGCTGCAATACTTAGTGCAGCCAATCGCCATTGAAACATTAGGGTCAATGGGTAAGGCAACCGTCAGGTTCCTCAAGGAGCTCGGAACGAGGGTAACTCCTGTTCCCAAGGATGCGCGAGCCAAGGAGTATTTGTTTGGTGGAGGAGGGTCAAATGCAGTTATGCACTAGCGCTACGAGTGGAAAAATTCGGTTTCCACCTCGAGCTGTGTGGAAGTCGACCCAAGCGGATGGATGTTACGCCGCTGAGACCCATACCCATTAAACGCACCTTCCGCCTCAAGCTTTACTCTCTGATGGCTTAGATCTCTATAGAACAGTGCTATGGGCCATCAGGAGAAGTGGCGAGTGCCCTATCGGATCAATTGGCCGGGCTCGCTCACGGGTTCCTCCATCTGTCCGGCGCACTTTGTTCAAGCCCTTGCGGGTAGTGTAGGAACTCGATGCCGATGTTGTTGGCATAATACCCACTAAAAACCTAAATGGCCTCAGGAAGAGGCGAGGAGCTGGAACCATTCTTTAATACTACTTTAACTTCTTCAGCCGTGCTGGTTTCAAAAGGATTCTGCCTTTTCATGCATCTTTCGTGCTTTGTTTTTAGCACCTTCTGAGCTACTTCCGCTCCCAATTTCCATGCTTGGGTCGAACCCCAAATGTACTCAACGAAACATTTCAAACAATTTCGCGGAGGGTCTTGAATTTCAGGATGGGTTATTGCCGCTCTGAACCATTTCTGGAGAATGTGTCTGATCGCCGCGATTCTGGCCTTTCCCATGCCTGGCACCTGAGGAGTGTGTGTTGTGGACTGTCCTCCAGGGCATCTTCACAGCCGAGAAGTACCTGGTGCAGCGCATCTCCATGGAAGTTTAACGTGGTAATGCAGTGGCAATAGTAGAGTTGTTTCCATCGCCGTGGAAGGACTTCCAGAAATGCCGCAACAGTAGCAGCTAATATTTCACTATTTACACATGAAACAATAAATAAATAAATAGCCGTACTCTCGTTCTGAGTGCGATACCCTTGAAAAACATATTTCATGAAAAACCAGAGTTAGCTGTTTCACATTAAGACAACCGTGTTTTTGAATAGATGGCGGTTTGATTATCACGAATATACTTACGGCCGACAAAGTTAAGATATTTTTGTTGACATAGGAGAATAGATGAGCGCCAGACCTTGAAGGGCGATTATGCACAGCCATTGGGGGAAAGGCTTGATTATACTTGTTAACTAGTTTGTAGTCAAAGGCTTCAACAGCTGTATCAGGGTCAAATGAGATTAAGCACTAAAACTAGTCCGTCGTGACCAGGTTGTTGGCAAACTGACCCAAAGATATGTGTGTTAAAAATACGCTTAATCATCCCTTTTTAGGACACACAATACCGAAGCAGCAAAAGCAGCTTTTGGAAGTAACCGACAGAACGGATACAATGCTTAGAAAATATTATTGTTGAGATAATAACGACAACGTCATAACTTAAAAAAAGTGCCACCGCCATCGATGCATAGAGAATCCAGTGCAAAAAACAAACAATGAAGGGGTTACTTCGGTAATGATTTGATCAATCCTCAGAAAGGCAAGATCAGAAATATAATGATTTCTTGTTTAAGTCTTGGTGCGCACCCCAGTTGATCGAAGATTTTAAGAAATATAGAGTGGTCGAGGCAGTGGAAAGCTTTAGCTACGTCTAGAAATGCACTAAGGGATATATTTCCATCCTCCGCAGCTTTATTGATATCCCACCAGATATGCCACAAAACTAACTTAGTTGATTGTGCCTTAAACCGAAATGATTTTTAGAGAATTAAATCTTTAAATGCCTTTCCAGCTGTTGTTTAACAAGATTTTCAATTTTTTTGAGTAACACCAAGTATATCGGGCGAAAGCTACCAGGTTGGTTCTTTCCGCCCTTACCCTTAAATAGAGAAGTCAGCGCAGATGTCTTGAGGCGTTTTAGAAACACGCCCGTTTGAACTCAAATATTAAATAGGGCAGCTAGATGAGTCGTTAAGATGCCAATGCATTTAGAGTGGAATTTACCAGGTACGAGTATCGTACGAATTACGAATCCACCGCTATAAGGTGTGTCTGTCTTTACGTTTTTAACAGCGATTTGTGGTTCTCGAACTGTGATCGCATTAGATAAAGATGCACTGGGCTCGGAGTTCTATTGGTTTGAGATAAAATTGTCAATCGACTCTTAGGGGGAGAGCAAATATGTAGTTTTTATACTGATAGATGAGAGTGCGTCCACTGTCTCTGGACCACCTCCTGCTCTCTATCTCCGACCAGTAGTCTACTTGGCATCGCTCTAGACTTCTTGTTACGGTCGTAGGCTTCATTAAGGAAACCCCTGAGCTTAGCAGGACGGTGACGTACAGCGGCAAACTGCTCGTCGTAGTAGGTATCCGTAGCCACTTTTAATTCTACCTTGTACAGTCTTGTGCCTGCGACGTCCAAAGCGCCTATTTGTCAATTGCGGACCGTGTGCTCATCCACTGACGACGAGCGCAATCAACAGTATGCCCCACATTAACTAAATGATTAGTGAACCATAGTGAACGGTTTATCTTTCTCAAAGCCCGTCACTGTCGCAATGGGAAGCAATTGCTACACAGGATCTGGGGCTTAACATTGCATAACTCAGAAGCTTCGTTGGAATCCGTTGAGTCGAGAACAGGTGACCAATCCATCCTGGTGACACCGTCTTGAAACCTTTGCTGGCTATCGAATCTTCTATAGAGGCTCGCAGCGATCGAGTTTGATTCCATCGTCAACGACGTTAAATATGTTATATTATCCGTCAGTGTGTCCCTATTCGGAAAAGACCGTGTCAACGGCCAACGGAAGAATACAGACCTATCGCTCACAATTGGCAATAGCCACATGGTCGAATCAGGTGACACTTGGCGAGTGATGATATTGATGGCCTGCTTAATGTCCTTGCTTGCAAGTCCACAGCAGTATTCAGCACTCACGGCGTCACCCAAAATTTCAATGCATGTGCCACGCTAATAACGTCGTCTTCTATTAGCGAACCCCTACAAACGTACATAACGCCGATGGCGTTATGCAGTTTCAATCACTCGCGTAACGCCATCGGCGTCCATTGTGTAGAGAGGGATTTCAGCTGCGAGGTAGTGATCTAGGCACACTTTTGCTGGAGATTATACTCTCTTATAACGCTCGGCAGGTTCTGCCGGAAGCTCCTTTCTTAGTTTGCAGTCAGAGAAGCAAACAGCCCCCGGTCGACACAATCCGTCAGGCCAGACGTTGCCAGTAACACTGCTGTTCTGCAAGAGAGGGCAGAAGAGATTTAAGGACCTCAAACAATTTGCTTTTTAAAATGCCACATGCTTCCTGTGGGTCCCTGCTCCTCAGAATATACGCCCTCGATCTCCCAACAGTGATTCCAGAAGGTGTCACTTATCTCTTATTTACGGACGATTTAAAAATATACTCAGCAGTCGACAATTCCACAAGTATTATTCAACTAGCAATTAAGAATATTGAAAACTGGTGTTGTGAGAATAGGATGCAAATATCTGTGCCTAAAAGTGCCGTGGTGTCGTCAGATGGCAGTTCGCCACTTTATACACTCGCTAACGATGCAATACTAATAGTTAAATCTTTTCGTAATCTTGGTGTGATTGTAACCCCCAAATTAGACTTATCTCAACACAATACTGTCACTTCTGCTTCACAACTATGTAATACCATATTTAGATGCTTCATTTTACAAAATCCTGATTTCTATGTGACTTTGTACAGAAGTCTAGTCTTACCCAAATTCCTCTACTGCAGCCAGGTCTGGGCTCCTTATATGGCAAAAGATATAAATGCAATTGAGAGTGTACAGGCCAAATTTATCAGACGGATATCGAAAATACGTAATATTCCTCGTGAAAGCGTATCTCTTGTGCCAATACGTACGCTACACGAACGAGGTGATCTATCGCTGTATAAAAAACTGTGTTGTCTCGGGACTGACCAGACCATGTTTAAACATATAAATAATGGACTGTGAAGTAGTGTGAATGTTAGATCACTGGAAGTTGCGCGCTCAGTGAAGGTAAACAACACATGCTCGCGGAGAGTTGCACGAAGTCTGCGAAGTCGACAGACCTGATGTATGTTCTAATTATAGTCAGAGGTTGAATATTTTGTTAAAAATAATGTAGACTTAGGCATATATGACCCTTGAATAAAGGTGCTTTTGACTTGACTTGACTTGCTTCTTTTGCTTCGTCATTGAGACCATGCACGAGTGTTTTGTTAAGCACAAGGATGTGCCTTTGGCAGTTGAGCGACTTGACTAACAAACGCATCTGCTTTTCGATTGAATGCACTCTCGGCTCGAGTGACGACACCGATTTCCACGCTGGTGTTGTGAAAAGCTGTTGCCTCATGGAGGCCGCCATCCTCATTGTTGTTGTTATTGTTGCTGGTGGTAAGTAACAACCATAACAGCAGCAGCAACAACGACAACAACAGGCATGTTTTCGTTGAAAGCTACCGTAGAACGTGTATCTTCTGTAGGTCTTCGACAAATAGCGAAGACGACATTAGTACCTAAACTAACCTGTTGAGGCTAGCGCGGTGGACTCAAAACGCCCTTTTTTTTCAAAAAGTGGCCTTGATTTGGTCAAGCGTACTAAAGTTTTAACTTCGATTGGCAATGTCATAACACCTGGATACAGCAGGAAGCGGTGAGGGCGGTCTTCAAGTTGAAGACCTTTACGGGAACCTCCATTAATTGTTTATGAAGCTGTCGGTTACTTGAAAAAAATATTTTAGTTTTTTTCTTTATCAGTGTGCCTCGAGAAGTGTATATATATACACATGTAGATACATTTATGCATATGACATTCACACATGTTTGCCTAGTGGATGCAAAGACTAATTGTTCGCAAGGGATGCTACTCAACTATCTCAACGGTTTTAATCGTGATTTCGCATTTATACGCTGACATCAGCGCAGCTGTACGACGGAATCCATGCGCTGTCCACCAGGTTGACGGACAATGGATGAGTCAAACGCCCACACAAATACGTCTGCAGAACATGGAAGCGAGTAAGCAGCATAATTGGAGCAAAACTCGCCAGCCGATTGTAGACTACCGCCTCACTCCCCAGCCACTGTAGACGAGAATTCAGTTTCATATTTGCACATGTTTCTTTGAAGCTTATTTGAGGGCTCTCCGACAGCTCGTTGCGGTTGTTCCGATCGGTTTGCGATCGTACTAAAAATGCCATCCGCTGTCCCTGTGCCCCATGACTATGTATTTTGGTTTTTCATTCTTCATTTGCTCTCTAGTGCCCTTGTACCGCTATAGTTTGGCAACTTACCTGTGAACGGAATTTGCCCGCGCGGCGACGAGCAGAAACAGATGGGTTTGGCTCAAGTTGGTCAACAAATAGAACCAAGTGGTCTGACACGAGAAATCTGGTCTGTGCACCACAGTGTCGCACACCAATCGTAGGAACTGCGCCACGTGAAAGATTTTCAGAAGAAAGGTGAATTTATCACTCAAGTTAGCGCAGAGAAGTACGACATGTCGGCACTGCCGAGCGGCATCTTCCAACACTCGAATCTGCTGACACACATGACAATACATTTGCTCAGACATTAATGTCGTGTGTGCTATTCAATGCTGTAATGATTATGAACGCGATACAATCACCATGCTAGCGACTGCTATATGCGTGGCTAATTTACAGGGCATAATTAGAAAGAAAATGAGTGAACGTGTTTAGTGAATATTTAGAAACATTACTAGGTATAGTATAGGTATGCATATACATATCCATACATAGGGAGCTGTTAGGTACGCGTAATAACAATAAACAATAGCAGAAACAATAGCCAAGCAAGAATGACCGGGACAATTAGACGGCAAAAAACTGGCCTGTAACTTGCCGCAACCAAATGTAAAGCCATGCTACTGTCGAAAGAAGTCGATGTCGACAAAATAAAACCGGCTTTATTAGAAAAAATATCTTAGAATAATTAAAACTCGAATATACTAAGGAACTTAATTGGATCACAACTTAGATGGAGTAGGTATAAAGACTACTACTACTACTCCCCATACCTCTGACTCGAAAATAACGTCGTACAAGAAGGGGCTTCCGGTCGCGATAGGGCATCGAGGAGACAGCTGGTTTATAGTGGGTTAGAACCCCCACTCTGCCGATGCAACAACAAATCACTAGCAATTGTCGTGGTCGTGGCTAAGTATGGCTGTTGTCGGGGCGACTAATGCCGGGTAAAATAACCGCGGACTACTAGTTAACCTCACCGCCACTAACCAGCCATCACGGATAACCTATTATGCATGCAGATGCTGGCGTGCCGAGGCAGGCTAATCAGGCTGTGCAGCGGAAGTGCAGGCTGCCCGGAAGATGGCTCGGAAAACTCGACG
This sequence comes from Dermanyssus gallinae, assembly GCA_003439945.1. Classification (NCBI taxonomy): domain Eukaryota; kingdom Metazoa; phylum Arthropoda; class Arachnida; order Mesostigmata; family Dermanyssidae; genus Dermanyssus; species Dermanyssus gallinae. The sequence goes on along the minus strand of QVRM01005844.1, from coordinate 100,950 downwards.
ATTAGGGCCCTTGTCAAGCTTGTCGCCTTATGGGCGAGCGAATATAATAGGCTCTACACTGACCAGTATCTACGCTACGATAGACAACCACGGAGAAAACAACGATATGAGCGTTCATCAATATAGCGATACAATACAATGATATCAAATGACAAGTTGCAACGCCTCTAGCCCTGGCTGAGATAAAGGCCTGGCTATAAACGTAAAAGTACGACTCATGATCGTAATAATAATAATAATATTAATAATAATTTGATTTAGAAATATTGAATGTTTGAATTTAGTATACATTGTATGTTTAAAGTGATTGCAAGAACTTACTTCTAATACCTTAGTGTAATCTGACAAGCAAGCATGTTATGTTCAAATATATCGTAATATCTAATATGAAGATAAACTCTCATTGGCCTGCAGCACGCCTGCGATGGACAAGGAGCTGACCCGTGTTATTCGCTACCTTGTAAGGTCGTGGCTCGTAAACACCGTACGACGTCGAAACGACAGGCGGTAATCGACGCTTGCCGATGGAGTCCGCCGCTTGAGCGAACTCGGCCGCCACCTGAACGTAAAGCGTGGCCATAATTGGACGAAACGTTGCGCACGTGAGGAATTCCGATGCCCACACCACCGGTCCCCAACTGGGAAATGAGGTATAGAAAACCGCTTGAAACGTGAAGTTGACTCCGGCAATGAGCGCGTTGATTAGAAACGCGAACAGCAGTTGCAGGTTGTCGCGTCGTCTTGCCCGATCGGTTCGGCGGTGGAGCGGGTCACGGGCCGCTCTGTCCGACATCCCCACCATCCACACATAGACGACAAGCACGTAGGCTATGTCGAATGGGTAGATGACGTGTACAAGAAAATTCAACGTTGGTAAGGCGGACATATTGTACGGCACGAGAGCGGAGAATGCAACGTTGTATGCGAACAAGAAGAGCATGTTCATCACGACGGCAGCTCGAATCAGCACGTCCAGCCTGTAAGGGAGTTCGACGAAGCCAAAAACGTGGCGAAGCACCTGAAGCAGGTCGACTCGCATCGTTGGCGTTACGATCCTGCGGCGCAATCCGCGTCTGGCTGAGGATGACGGTCGACTGTGTGACTGTTGGGGTGCAGAAAGGACCCTAATCCAGGCAACAGTGTAAATAGCTGCATTTAGCAGAAAACACACGTACTCTGCATAAGAAATCAAGTAGATATTTGACGTCTTGCATACGAGAGGCGGTCGCCATCAGAGACTGCGTTCGTTGCTTATGGAACTCAAATGCAAAATCAATATGGTACGTAATTCGAGCGTTTAGCATGTAGCCAACGCTGACCTCCATGTCTAGGCGATGATAAGCCAACTGTTACCGTAAATAACAATAGCGAGGCGATATGTGTTTATGGGGGTTCATATAAGTAAGTAAGGAGAGTATATATATATATATATATACTCTCCTGCCAGGCACATTGGCTCGGCTAGTCTTTCGTAATATGTGTAACATAACATCCACAGACTCGTCGAGTTAGCTAAGCGGAGTGGCCTGGCCCTAAGCACAACAAAGCGTGAGGTTTATGTTGTAGCTCTTCGTATGCTTCTCCGAAGGAGCAAGCGCATGGCTCCACGCTCTATGCTGTGCTCCAATCTGAATTCTATTAATTGACGAGTCGGTAAAGATTGCGGTCGGACTCCGTTTGCCAGTTATAGTTTTGTTGTCGTTTCGGTGTACGATTCGATTTTCTCTTAGATGCAACCCGCGTCCGCCTCAGTTGCGACGCGTTAACCGGCGCTGGAAGGTTTTCTGGAAGGCTTCGGGAATGCTAAATGCACATGCGTCACTAACAGCCTGCGTGACTAGTGTGGGGCTCACAAACCCACTAAGTTCGGAGACCTCCCCACCCTCCCAGGCTCGGTAATACTTGGCATTTCTTCGAAGCCATGGGAAAGGCGTTCCCGCCATTTCTCCTTAATTCAGATATGTCTTCGTATATCTTTCTGCATATTTAAATGCATTCAGACAGGGAGCTTATGCTAAATATTCATCGTCCTGAAGGGGTGCGTCAAGAACTTGAGGGCCTGGCTGCACTTTCCCTCCCACCTCCCTCGGCTCCTCGTCTCGACCACTCTCCCGAGGCTGCCGCGTGAACATCTTCAGCCTAGAGGTTTCCTTGGCCGTCTCAAGCGTCAAAATTGCGTCAAACAAATCCGTCGCTTCCTTTCACGCTTCCGGTCATCATATAGCTAACCACCTCCTTGATGGGAAATAGTTCAAATATCTTGCTTCTTTCTCCCGCAAGTAGGTACCATGGCAGCATTTTAGCCAGGACCAAGAGGCTTCCGTGAAGACCGTCCGGTACGCCTGGCTAATTCGAATTGCTAGTGTTGGGCCGACCTTAGTGCTCTTCAATTTTTTGCCGTTTGTAGAGCCATGTCCGCCCAGACGCGAGCGCCGCGTAGAGAGCCGATGACTCGGCAACCGAAGCTAGTAGCTGTCGGTTCCCCCTCAATACACCCCCAATCCTTGGCATAATCCGTGCCAGGTTTAAGGCTGGTCGCTGGGCCTTTGGTGCGACATGTTTTACATGTGCCGCTCCAGTTAAGCCCTTGTCAAGTGTCACCTCAAGGTACTTTACCTCTTTCCCAATTTCTATTGGGTGGCCATCCATCATAAGGCGGATTCCTTTTGTTCTTTTACGGTTCGTCACATAGAGCGCCTCGGTCTTATGCGGTGCAAGTGTCAGATGATTGCGGTCCATCCACTCCGTCACCATCGATAAAGCTTCGTTTATCAGGGCCAAGTCATCTGCAAAGGTCAACCGCTCGGCCCCTTCCAGGTAGTTGTTGATATCCAGCACCCTATCGTATGCCAAGTTCCAAAGGACGGGTCTCAGAATCGAACCCTGTGTGACCCTGGCAGTAACCCTGTATCAGTCAGGTAGGATGAAATTATTCGGCAGGTATACGTAGGTATTGCCTTTCTCTTCAGCGCGTGTACCACTACTTTCCAGTTCATTGTGTTGAAGGCATTTTTAACATCCAAAAGTAACCGAAACACGAATTCCCTCGTTTTGGGAGTCATTGCATTTTCACGGCCTGCTCTTTCCAGAACCCTATCAAGAGCTTCGATGGTAGATTTTCGGAGCTTCCGGAAACCATACTAAGCGTCCAATAAAGCTTCTCTGGTTTCGATTTCCTCCTCTAGCCGGTTAGCCAGAACAATTTTCAGGATCCTTCCCAACGTGTCGAGAAGGCAGATAGGCCTATAAGCCGAGGGGCCTGTCCTGTTTCCGGGTTTAGGAATTGGTACAAGGCTTGCCTTCTTCCATAGCCTAGGAAACCTTCCTTCTCTAAGCAGTCTATTGTTCAAAGTCTGGAATACTTTCGGCTACCGTTTAACAAATAGCTTGGCCACCTCAGGGGTACGCCATCGGAGCTAGGGGCCTTTCCAGGCGCTAGCCGTTCGCCAGCCCGTCTGATCTCTTCTAGTGTTACCTCCGGAATATCCTTCGGGGTATATAATCTGGTACGGCAGGCCCCATACCCCTCCCCCCCCGCCAGTCTCCCCGATTTCCAGACTCCCGGCTGACCTTGTCAACGAGCCTCGTGCACATCTCCAGGTTTCCACTGCCGTCGCCGGTTTTTCTGCAGCAGATTTTTAGAACTCTTAAGAGGGGTTTTGTTCGCCTCTCCTCTGTGACGAGTATCAGTGGTGCCTCCCCCATACCTGCAAGCTCAATAGCCTTCTCGATTACGGCTTGTAGCATACCTACGTTTCGATACCTCTACCTGTCCCTTAAGTGTTACTGCTTCCTTGATTTCTTCCTCAATTTGCGCTACCACTCTGTCCTCCTCCGTGGTTTGGCATCGGGAACACAGCACTTCTCTTTCGATCCTGGATTTCCTTATCCTATTTTCATCTTTGTTACTATACTGCTCTATTTTATCCGTTTTGAATTTGTCTATTTTTTTCTGTAGTTTTGTCTCCCTTGTATTGAGGCGACCGATTTCCTCTTCGTGGTCTTCGATGGTGCCTTCGTCCTCTAACCTTGCGTCCCGCGTGACTCTTACTTTATCCTCTATTAACGCTATTAGTTTATTTACTAGCTTAGGGAGCTTTTTAGTCCCTCCTTTAATCTCTTTTTAGTGAGAGTATGAGCATCGCACAGTTTGACTAAGCTTTCAATTCGTTGCTTCAAGCCCAGGAGCGCGTTCTGGAGTTGTTTTTCTACCAGCTCTTCTATAATCTTTGTTGTTTCGTCTGTCTTTTTACTACCCGGTAATTCAGAGGCGACACTATCTCTAACTCCCGACTGCTCATCAATCATCGCGTGAGAGATGTCTCCGCTTCCAATCTCGAATTTTTTTCTCCTCCCTTTCTATCATACATTCGTCTCCGGTCTCCCCCTCGGTTGTCCCCCTTCGTTGGCCATTGCCTGGCCCTACCTGGGAGTTAGCGAACCTTCTCGCAGTTTATGAGGTTGCGCTGCTACCACTGTTTAATCTGCGATACTGTATCGTCCACTCAGGTCAACGCTGTGCTAGATATGCTACGCTATATATCTGCTATTTAGTCTCACACTCCCCTTCAGTTCCCCTTGAACACTGTCCGAGTTTTGTAAGACCGTAGCTCTGCTCAGACCTGTCCGCACTTTTGGCTCTAATAAAGCTAGGCGACCGACCGTTATGAAGCCGCTGGCATCTCTACTGGTGACGCCAGTAGCGTTCACTTCACAACATGATACCACCTCAAAGGATCCACTAATGTTCACAATTTTGATGCTAAACGATGCACTGCAAATCAGGGCACCTACCTGCTGTCACAAAGTTCACTAATTCAGGCTAACAAGTCCGCACCATTCGATATCTGGGAAATATAAAATGCGTCCAGTCATAACGCCCAAGTCGACTTTGACGATAAGCCCTTCGTCCATCGTCCGCAGTTCTTTCTCGGCATTTTCCGCTAGTGTGTATGACATCGTTAGTGCTCTAAAAGGCACGGGTATTGGCTCTTAGTGCTTTGTGGCTTTAGCGTGCCGATTTTCTGTTTTTTTTTTCAATTTCTTAAATCTTAGCTTGGAAGGCTTAACAGTAAACTTGTTTAAGGCCCTTAGTGGCGCGTTGGCGGAGGCTGTGGCAAAAGGAATATCCAAGCTGTCAGCTTTATCCTCCGTCAACGCTCCTCTTAGGGTCTTAAACGTGTCTGCATTAATCGGTTCCGCACATGTTCATAGTCGATGGCAGCTCTTACGAGCCAACTGATATATGTATGCGTAAAAAAACGTAACCTGGTGTGGACTCGATTTGATCATGAATATCCAAGATTTATCTCATTGGCACGCCAGCCGATGCCTAGTAGTATTTAAACATAAGATGATCGAGTTGGCTGACATTCAACAAGCAAGGCTGCCATTGAATCTCAGTCCAAGGTTTCAACGGTGTTCACTGTTCAGTTCATCCACAGTGTGCAAGATGAGCATGTTCACAATTTATTTTATTTTCACATTACAATATATATATATATATATATATATATATATATTCACCATAGTTGTTGGTAGTAGGAATATATATATATATATATATATATAAGGAGAACTGCCACAGGCTGAGATCCTGTGACAGTTATCAAAAAGTCCAACATAAAAAAAACGATCTGTATTGCCAGGCTGCTTTTAGTCGAACAGTGTTATTTCAGTAAATTTAATTTAGTAACTCCACCTAGCTTCTCTAAAACCCTCTTTCAACATAATTTGATACAACTCTGTTTATTCCACCATATAATATGCCTTTTATAATACTAAAAAGCCACTTTCCTATTTTCTCGAGACTCCGCACCATATTTTTTTAAAACCTGCATAAAGATTCGATACGTTATGGTTGTAATTGTGATTGGCCGTCTATTTTGTAAAGCGTCATTATCTACTCTCCCCTTGGAAAGAAGAGAAACTCTTCCCTTGCGCCAACCCTTCGGAAGTCTGCCCCTTCTAAATAGATTATTAAATTGATTTGTTCCAAAATACACGGAGTCCTTTCCCAACACCTGGATAATTCCTATTGAAATATTGTCAGGACCACACGCCGTTTTCGGACTTATTTTCGTTACCACGCTATGGTATCTCATCTGCTATGGTCATAATCTCCGTTCTAATTCTTACCCTTTCTACACTGTTTACGCCAGTCGTGAAAATAGTGCTTGTAACGCAGTGTTCATTTCATTTAATGTGTATGTTATATTCTGCTCCGTATTTGTTATTCTTGTTTTTCCCTGTCTGATATAGTCCCAAAACGGTTTTGCCCGCCTTTCCTTGAGAGCCCTGTTAAATTCCCTCTCCTCTGCATTTTCAATTGCACAGGTAGAAAAATGTAAGCTCTATTTTTGGCTTCCTTACAGGTAGCCCACTACTCTTCTGCCTTGTTTACGTCTCTTTTCATTTCATTTCTTTGCTCCCTACTCCACCTATTCCGCTCCAATATTGTCCCATTCGTTTAATTACTTTACCATTTTCGTTCCCCTTCCTTTGAACTCCCTTTCCTATCTTATAGTAATTGTCATATGCGTCCTTAATGTTCATCTGCACCTCGTCTACCAGCTTTTTCCACTTGGTATTAAAAGTTGTTTTATGTATTCTACTTTCTGGGCTCATTTGTGTTTATTCAAACATTTCTTTTGTACACCTACCCGCCCCGGCTTTTTCTTCCTCTTGCTAACTTCTACCCGATTATGATCACGTCCAATATTGTCTGTTTTTTCTTTTTGTATCCTGATTTCTTCGACTTAGTTATCGATTTTACTATTCGTCATTGCGAAGTCTACGCATCACATACAGTCCACGAAAAAAATATAGCCACTCATGTTTGTCACATTACACACATTTATTACATCTGATCTTGTAGAGACGACAGTGATACGTGCTCATAGACTAACAGCAAAAATCGACATTTGGAATCTCGGAACAATTAAAAACACGAGATTTCTATATTTGGCACAGCTACGCCGTAAAAAATGATACATCCACTAGCAAGATGCATGTCTTTATGAGTGAATTGAGCTGAATAACGACGTCTGGGCTCAATTAAAGGCTCGACGGAGACAAAGGCGGACACATCGAGTGAACCCAGCATCTATACTTAATACTCAGTGAACTTACCGTTAAGTCGGTGACCTCAAAAATGCGGCTTGGTTTAGCGTTGAACAAGTTTCGCATGACGTCCTGTGGGAGCTCGCCCCAAGTTTTCACAAGTGTTTTTTAGTTCTACTTAGTAAAAAAAAAATTTCGTCGGTACAAATCTTTTGGGCGAACCAGCCCCACACATTTTGAATGATATTAAGATCAGGTAAGACTGCAGGCCACCGTAGGACCTCAATATGATGATATTAGAACCAGCTTTCAATCAGCCAGTAAATCCGCGCGTTATCGTATTGAAAAACGTCGGGTTCTACCATCAGCTCAAAATGCGCCGATTGCTCTTCTTGTAGATCCTGATAGCGCGTCGAATTAATACGGCCGCCTAAAAACACAATCGACGACTTTGTATGATTCCCGACAGCGGTCCAGATCATCGCCGAACTGCCATTTGAGTGCTCTTTTGACAAAATTCGGAACTCTTTTTTAGAACGTGGTCTTTCACCTAAGTTCACTTCTTAGGGACAACGGTCCAATCGACGGGAAACTTCGACGCAACTAGAGAGGCCAACGTCCTTTTAAGCTTTGATATAGGTCATTTCGTCACTCGTGAGGCGCCGGCCCAGGCCATCGTTTCAACACAGAAAAACTGTCGGTAGAAGGTCTGCCTTTGTTTCCTTCGAGCTGTGAAATGAGTCTAAACTTATTTATTACGCTAAATTAGCTCGCTAAGACTTGCATCTTGCTAGTGTGCCTTAAGAAGTTCGTACCTCGAGAAATCTAGAATTTGTCTCGAACTTCTCATAATAGGGGTTATGTTCTCGCCGCGAGGTACGAACTTCTCGAGGAACATTGATGAACGAATTCTGAAAGGACTACAGTCCTTTCATAGTATCCGAGACCCTCATAAACTATCAATGGACGTTGCCGTTCATCTCTTTAACCTGAAGATTGCGCCTACTGCTTCTTATAGTATACAGGTGATATGGCCGCATCTATCAAAGTTAAACTTTAACGCGCTTGACCAAATCAAAACCGCTTTTCTAAAAAAGGCGCTAAGAGTCCACCGCACTAGTCTCAACAAATTAGTCTATTTACTGGCGTCGACTCCACTATTTGTTGAGAATTTACGTGTAGCTCATGGAAGCGCTGCAACTATGAGAATAGACACCTAATTGCACGATTTGCTGTTTATGGCTTCCACATGAAGATCTGTATTTGATAGAAGTTCCATGAAATTTCCTCGTTATGCTTGTGCAAACTCTGCGGAAGACAGTGTGACTTATATCGCCTTCAACAATGCGATAGAGCAGTACCGTTGACTCGACTTTTAGAACCGTGATGAATATATGTATATGTGAATGTGTGCTTTCTCTGTACGTGCAATATTGTAAACCAACCATCGGTTAATAAAGCTATTATGTTATCTTGCTAGTGGCTGTATCATTTTTTTCGCGGTGTAGTTGTGCCAAATGGGGTATCTCGTGTTTCAACGTAATCCGAGATCGCCAAATGTTGATGGAAGTCTCCGCCATTACTCTATGAGCATCTATCACTGTAGTGATGCAAAGACTAATTGTTCGCAAGGGGTGCTTGACTATCTCAACGGTTGTAACCTATCTTCATTCTCAAAATGAACATATTTTTACAAACGTAGGCGGCAAAACTTCAAGCGTACTAGCTCGGTCTCACTCCCTAGCCATTGTGGACGAGAACTCAGTTTCATATTTGCACATGTTCCTTTGTTGCCTATTTGGGGGCTGTTTGACAGTTTGTTGCTGTCGTTTCAATTAGTATGAGGTAGTACAAAAAATGCCGCCCGCTACCCCTGTGCCCCTGACGAAGTATTTAGGATTTTGGTTGTTCATCTGCTCACGACCGCCCTTGTACCGCTATAGTTACGCAACTTACCTGTGAACGGAAGTTGCCCGCGCGGCAACGAGCAGAAATAGATGAGTCTGGCTCAAGTTGGTCAACACAAAGTACCAAGTAGTCCGACATGAGAAATCTGGCCTGTGCACTACAGTGTCGCACACCAACCGTAAGAACTGCGCAACGTGAAAGATTTTCAGAAGAGAGGTGAATTTATCACTCAAGTCAGCGCAGAAACGTACGACATATCGGCACTGCCGAGCGGCATCTTCCAACACACGAATCTGCTGACACACATGACAATACATTTGGTCAGACAAAGACACAAAAGTAGATGAGAAAGATATAATCACCATGCTAGTGACTGCTATATGTGTTTCTAATTTACGGGCATAGTTAGAAAGAAACCGAGTGAATGCCTGTAGTGAACATTAAAAAACATTGCTAGATATAGTATCAGAATACCCAAGATCAATATGTATGTAAGTGCAAACATACTGATGTGTTTTTGTTGTCAATAAATATATATATAAATATTTATATACATAAAGAGGCATTAGACAAGCGCTAAAACTTGGTTTGAACAAACAACTTCCGTAATAGAAATACACAATAGCAGAAACAATATTCACGCAAGAATGGCCGGGACAATTAGACGGCAAGAAACTTGCCTGTAACTTGCCACAACCAAATGTTAAGCCATATTACTATCTCAAGAAATCCATATTGGCAAATAAAATTGGCTTTATTAGAGAAATATCTTCAAATAATTAAAACACTACTGGACTTAGGAACTTACTTAGATGCAGGTCTAAAAGAATTTCACACATTAAAATAGCAACAGTAAATGCAATGAAAATAGCTGCTTAGACTGCTAAAGCCATGCCTAACAAAACCGGCCTTCTACGGAGAAATCGGTTGTATTGTTAAGAGGCTTGGCATATGTAGGCAGAACGAGCTACAATACAAACGAAGATATTACTCTGCTAAACAGAGCCCACATAGTGCAGTACTAGGGATCGAGAACTAAAGAAAACATACTACTATGAGGCAAAATGTACGTGCACAGAGGTACAGCAACCGAAGAAACGTTTAAGAAAGGTCAAACAGAGTTGACTTCTATCAAAATCGGTGCGTCTGGAGCCCAAACCAGGATATATTTTTTTAGTGAAAATATGTTTCCTGCCCTGGTTAGAAAATGGCCAGACGCTCCTCATCTAACACGCAAGTCAGGACACATGACGGAGAAGACTTAACCTAACGTAACCTACCGTCACCCACCAGCCGCCACGAGTAACCTATGCAGATGCTGGCGTGCCGAGAGAGGCTAATCAGGCTGTGCAGCGGGAGTGCAGACTGCTCGGAGGAGGGCTCAAAAAACTCGATGATTAGGGTCCTCGTCAAGCTTGTCGCTTTATGGGCGCGCGATATAATAGGCCACTACACCGACCGGCATCTACGCTACGATAGACGACCACAAAGACAACAACGATATGAACGTTCATCAAGATAGCGATACAGTACAATGATATCAGTTGACAAGTTGCAACGTTTCTAGCCCTGACTAATAATAATAATAATAATAATAAGATCAGGCGCAAGCTATACAAGAAATCATGGAAGCACTTCCTGGGATATCTTGTGTAACTCAGGGTAACCTAGATGTTCTAGGTTCTCCCGTAATGGCCGAAGGAATCCCACGCGCTACGGACATGTCAGACCCTGAAATACGTGGAGGGTCTTGCAGCCTATGACGAGACCATCAGAAGCATTCTAAGCGAGGTACTTAACATTAACTTAGAAGGAAACACGTGGGAGAGAGCTAGCCTCCCCATCGACAACGGAGGCCTTGGAATAAGAAGAGCTACGGATCTTGCTGCAGTGTGCTATGCTGCATCCCTGAATCAATTTGGCTCCCTGGCAGAATCACTTCTTGGTGAGGAAGCAAACATTGAACTGAAAAAGGCAACCGCGGTGGCAGACGCCACAATCAGGAGTCAACTCGATCCTGGCCCTCTGAGAGAGCACGTGAGTTCAGAAACTTCTTGACGCGTACAAAATTAAGAAGTCCGCGCGAGAGATAATGAATAACCTTACATCAGCAAGAGAGCGTGCCGTCTTTCTAGCGGCTCTACATCCCTTCAGCGGGGGCTGGCTTCAAGCGCTGCCCTCCCGTCAGCTTGGCACCATGCTGGATCCAAACCCCTTCCGCATGGTGTCAGCTCTTAGGATAGGCGCCCCCGTCTGCCAGCCCTTCACGTGCCTCTCATGCGGCCAACCGGTTGACTCGGACGGTCTACACCCGTTAAGCTGTCTAAAAAGCCCCGGCAGACTTACAAGGCACGCTGAACTCAACGCCATAGTGAGAAGAGCTCTTAGAAGGGCAGGGATACCATCTACGCCCGAACCAGTAGGTCTTAATGGCAGCAGTGAGTTGCGACCTGACGGGGTCACCATCCCGCTGTGGTCGCACGGAAAATGCCTTGTATGGGATGTAACGGTTTCATGCACGGCGGCGTTATCATATTTACGTCACAGCGCAGTCGAAACGGGATGGGTAGCAGAACGTGCGGATTCTGAAAAACGGAGGAAGTATCTAGAACTATCTAGAAGCTACCACTTTGCACCCATTGCATTAGAGACACTCGGCCCCATCAGCACAGGTACAGCAAAACTCCTGCAAGACATCGGAAAACGAATCGAAGACGTTACGGGCGATCGACGCGAGGCCATGTTTTTGAGACAGATGATGTCTTTGGCCGTGTGTAGAGGAAACGTGGCTTCCATTATAGGCGCCATGAACTGACAGAAAGCAAACAGAGCAGGACAAACATGATTTAAACGTTCATACCTCACAATTGTATTAACTAAATAATGATAAATAACAAATAAAACTCGTATAAAAAAAAATAATAATAATAATAATAATAATAATAATAATAATAATAATAATAATAATAATAATAATAATAATAATTATATTATTGCGATCCGTTGAGCCGGGGTGGGTAACAAAGCACGCGGGCGCCCGAAAACGGGTTAAATATGCTGGACTGGAAACAAGATATATTTTTGTGCCTATTGCCATGGAGACGCTAGGACCAATCAGCAAGGAAACCGAAGTATTTCTTAAAGATTTAAGTAAGCGAATTCAGGAGGTCACAAGCGACAGAAGAGAGGGTCAATTCTTGAGGCAAGCGTTGTCCTTGGCCGTTTGCAGAGGGAACGCGGCATCTATTTTAGGCGCCATGGAAAGAACTAATTATTTAAAAAACTTTGCAATAATACGTTCTAACCTCACAACTGTAACATTGTTTAACATGTAATAAATAATAATAATAATAATAATAATAATAATAATAATAATAATAATAATAATAATAATAATAATAATAACAATAATAATAATAATAATAATAATAATAATAATAATAATAATAATAATAATAATAATAATAGAAATTATGGAAAAGAGCAAGTCTTCCTATAGCCTTCGGAGGCCTGGTATTAGAAGGTCCATCGACCTCGCCGCAGTGTGCTATGCTGCATCATTGAATCAATTTGGCTCTCTAGCGGAATCACTTGTCAGTAAAGATGCTACAATCGTGTTAACGAAAACTACCATGTTAGCAAATGCGACGATGAGGAGCCAGTTTGAACCCGGCCCCCTGAAAAAACACGTGAACCAACATTTTCTCGACGCTTGTAAAAGTAAGAAATCATCAAGGGATATCATGAATGACCTTACATCATCAAGAGAACGTGCCGTTTTTTTAGCGGCTCAACATCCTTTTAGCGGGGGCTGGCTCCAAGCACTGCCCTTCCGCCAGCTTGGCACCATGCTGGATTTGTGTCTAAAAGGCCCCGGCAGACTTGCAAGACACGAGAAACTCAACGCCATAGTAAGGAAAGCCCTAAGAATGGCAGGGATACCATCCACACCCGAGCCGAAAGGTCTTTATGGAAGTAGTGAGCTACAACCTGGGGGGGTCACCATTCCGCTATGGTCAAATGGTAAAAGCATTGCATGGGATGTAACCGTTTCATGCACGGCGGCCTTGTCGTATCTACGTCACCGTGCAGTTGAATCTGGATGGGTTGCAGAACGCGCGGACTCTGAAAAAGGAGGAAAAAATCTCGAGGTGTCAAGGAGGTACCACTTTGTACCCATTGCATTAGAGACACTTGAGCTCATTAGCACAGGTACGGCAAAAATCCTGAAGGATATTGGAAAGCGTACGGAAGATATTACGGGTGATCGGCGCGAGGCCATGTTTTTGAGACAGATGATGGGTTTGGCCGTCTGTAGGGGAAACGTGGCTTCTATCATAGGCGCCATGAATTGAGGAAATGAGCAGAGCTTCATGAAATCGGCTTAAACATGCATACCTCACAATTGTAAAATAATAAACAAATAATCATAAATAATAATAATAATAATAATAATAATAATAATAATAATAATAATAATACTTTTAGTAACTAGTAATTTGATTTAAAAATAATAAATGTTTGAATTTTGTATACATTTTTATAGTGATTTTAGGAATCTACATCTAATACCTTCAGTATAATCTTACTTGCACGTTATGTTCAAATATATCGTAGTATCGAATCTGAAGATAAGCACTAATTGGCCTGCAGCGCGCATGCAATGGACAAGGGGCTGACTTGCGTTATTCGCTACCTTGTAAAGTCGTGGCTCGTAAACACCGTACGACGTCGAAACGACAGGCGACAATCGATGCTTGCCGATGGAGTCCGCCACTAGAGCGAACTCGGCCGCCACCTGAACATAGAGCGTGGCCAGAATCAGACGAAACGTTGCACACGTGAGGAATTCCGATGTCCACACCACCGGTCCCCAGCCGGGAAATGCGGTATAGTAAGCCGCTTGAAACGTGTAGTTGAGTCCGGCAATGAGTGCGTTGATTACAAACGCGAACAGCAGTTGCAGGTTGTCGCGTCGTCTTGCCCGATCGGTTCGGTGGTGAAGCGGGTCACGGGCCGCTCTGTCCGACATCCTCACCATCCACACATAGACGACAAGCACGTAGGCCATGTCGAACGGGTAGATCGACTGGACAAGAAAATTCAACGCAGGTAAGGCGGACACATTGTACGGCACCAGAAAGGAAAATGCCACGTTATATGCGAACAAGTAGAGCATGTTCATCACGACGGCAGCCCGAATCAGCACGTCCAGCCTGTAAGGCAGCTTGACGAAGCCAAAAACGTGGCGAAGCACCTGAAGCAGGTCGACTCGCATCGTTGGCGTTACGATTCCTGCGGCGCAATCCGCGTCTGGCTGAGGATGACGGTCGACTGTGAGGTCGCCCGTACTCACATCACGATTGTCGATTGTAAAACAGCCCAAGAAAAGCAAGGAGAAACACTTAACTCTGTGGCTCTCACTTGTTGGCTTGCTAGTATGCCGACAGTACATCAGTATTTCTGGGGGGTCATCAGCCTGGACTGAGGTGCAGAAAAAACCCCAATCCAAGCGACAGTGTAAATAGACGCATTTAGCAAAAACACACACGCACTCTGCATAAGAAATCAAATAGATATTCAAAATCTTGCATACGAGAGGCGGCCGCCATCAGAAACTGCGTTTGATACTTGTGGAACTCAAATGCAAAATCAATATGGTACATAATTCGAACGTTTAACACGTAGCCAACGCCACCAACACTCACCTCCATGTCTAGGCGATGATGGGCCAACTGTTGCCGTAAATAACAATAGCGAAGCAACAATGTGTGTTTATGGGGGTTCATATAAGTAGGTAAGATATATATATATATATATATATACCGCGCCTTTTTTACTCCGATATTCGTTTTCAGCTCAACCAGGGTCACCCACCTTTTACGCGGAGCGGATCTAACCGAACGGTTGGACAACCTGCGTCCATTGAACGAGTTGACTGTGAACAGTCTCGAGAGTCTTCTCAATTTACCGCCCCCCCGTCCGGTTAGATTTGCTCCGTGTAAAAGGTGGGTGACCCTGGTTGAGCTGGAAACGAATATCGGAGTAAAAAAAGAGTGCGCGGTATATATATATATATATATATATATATATATATATATATATATATATATCTATAGCGAAATGGACACGTAATAACCACCATACACGCCTGCTAGGCACATTGGCTCAGCTAATCCTTTCTGATATGTGTAACATAACATTCACAGAGTCGTCGAGTTCGTTAAGCGGAGTGGCCTGGCCCTAATCCCGAAAAAGCGTGAGGTTTGTATCATGTTGTAGGGGGTCTACTGGCTGGAAGTGCTGGAGGCTCTCCCAAAATGCAAGATGGTCGGGACGGATCTAAGGTTTCTAGAGGTCCCCATATTCTCGCAGAGAAATCCGGCTGCCTTTGAGGTGCCGCACATTTTAGCTCGGCTACTTGTGGGTGGCTAGCCAAGCTAGAATGTGCGATATCACGTGGTAGGTTCTCGCCGAAGTATTTGTCTTCTGAGATCCTCATGTCTGACCCTACGCCTCAAAAACCTGTTTCGAGGAGCAGCCGCAAGAGCACCGAAGCTGGGCGCCAGGGAGAATGGTTAGCGAGTGAACTCGATCACCTTCCACCGCCGTGGCGCGCTCGGCATATAAATTTAGTCCAGTAAGCTGGGCAACTTCTGGAACGTTTTTGAGGTGGCTTCAACATGAGAAATGTGTTTTGTAAATTAACAAATATCGGCTTTTAAACAACTGTCATAGCTTGTGTTCGTGTATGCATTTATCGATTTGAGAAAGTTGTAGTCTGACCGCGAAGCTATCCGCAGCACAGAGTTACGCGCTCCCTGTAGCTGGCGCTATTATGCAACTAAGCCTTGTCTCATCGTGCACCCACTGGATAGCCTCGCCGACTTTAACTTTACTAAATAGCTTCGTCGACCATTATATGTCGTCAGTGTAGAAATCGCATAGCACTGCTGGGTGGTTGATCCACATGCAAAACCACAGTCGCTGCGTGTCAAATGTGATTGCTGAGCCTAGGCTTCGCAGAGCGTCCTAACGTACTTAGACCAATGAATAGCCGAAGTGGCGTCCACTCAACAACTGTCTGCACCTATATATATATATATATATATATATATATATATATATCTATTAAATGGGCACAACTAATATTTCGGTTTGTTTTACTTAAAAGGACCAATTATCAGTTAATCCGTGGAGGCGTTTGTTATTTGAATTTGTTTTAGTAAAGAAACTTACTAAAAAAATAAGCTTCGCCCATTTTTAAGGAGCCGAAAATGAATGAGCAACGAATCTGCACATATTTTGAGAGTAACGCTAAATCATATGTTCTCAAGTGTTGGAAATGCTCCTGTTTCGAAAGGCTATGGACGCCAATAACAGAAGAAAACGTTGAAAAGAATTGGAGATATCTTATGAATCAGTCGTAGCAGTCCTGACTAATATATTGTGCGTCAGAAAACCGGCAGCGAAGTTCGTTCTAAAAATGTCGCTAAAATGATTAAAAAAAAGATTGCGCGAGAACGTTCGGCGCAAGAAGCTCGAACTCGGACAGACAACATTTGGATCCTCCGACAACGCACCATCGCATGCATCGTTACTGAATTCGGGTTATTTGATAAAAATAATTGATTTTTATATTTCCTGCAACCTTCCTATTAGTCGCATCTGTAAATGTTTTTGTTCCCATAAATGACAAAAAATGTGAAGGGACACCGTTTCAAAATTATAGAGAAGGCAGCGAAAAAAATGCAGGCGCAACTCAATCAGATTCCGAAAAACGCGTTTAAAAATTGTTTCGAATTTCGAGTGGGAAAAGAGTTGGGACAAGTGCATTGCAGCGGGTGGGAATGATTTAAAGTGAACAAAAACACTTTGGAAAATTAAATAAATGTTTTTAGCGTTATAAATTTGTATCAGGATTTTTCGATTAGCTTACATATATGTAGGCACTGTCGTGCATATATGTAGGCTTTTAGTGGGTAATGCCTCAAGTCTACGGCTTGACCTTTGCCAAGCGCTAAGGCTTGCTGGTGAGACTTGCTGTTTGGTGGCTGTGTCTCAGACTGTCTGAGCGCGAACACGTTAACAAGACAGCCAATCCCTGTACGCTATTACTTAGTCGTACGTAAATGTATTTTAAGCCCTAAACCCCCTAAAAATTACTTTCAACCGTTAGGGTCGAGTCCCACGTTACCTGAGATTGTAGCAATAGTGAGTCTATATCTCTGATTCCCCCTTAAAACTGTAGACCTTTTCTACAATATATCCAATTGATTCATCTTCTAACCCACAAGCTAAATATTCTGTATTCTGTCATAAGTTTAGCTCTGTATTCTGGCATTTAACATTCCTGGGATCTGCTAACAGCCCATTCGCTCTTGAATTATCGTATATCTAGTCTACCCCGCCCACTCTCCGCTTTTCCTTTCTATATACATTTGTAAAACTTTATCGAGTTGGCCCTCATCGCCAATTTCCATTTGCTTGTATATGATCTTTTTACTCTCTATTTTACTATTTGCTTGGACACCTTGGCTCTTGCCCATTGCTAACTATTGTACCTTATCTTCCTAGCTGCCGATTCTGCTTTTCGATCTCATTTTTACCCTTAGTACCGTCTTTAACCGCATCTGCATTTAACCCATATTTTATTGGTGATATTCTTAATCCTTATATTAAATTACAGTTATCTTTGTACTTCCCTTTGTATAAATGTTGACATCATCCGTTGCCCTAAAAAAAACTCTTGGGCACAATTAAAACGGCAACCCCATGCAAATCCTATTACTTCTTTTTGTACTGCTTCTAACTTCCCGCCCAACTCCGCGTTGTAGATCAAAGCGGCACTTGCAAATGTCAATCCTGGTACATAATTGGCCTTCTATTAATAACTTGTTACTATATATTTACTAAACACCTAGAGGCCCTTACACCTACTGCATTTATTCTTCCCTCGGCGTTTTTTTTCGTAATATCTCTTCTTTCTCTAAATAATCATCTCCCGTAGTCATTGTCACCTCATGATATTTGTATTGAATTATATAGTCTTATTTCCTTCTCTGTAGAACTAAATTACTTTCATCCCTAGCCTAATGCTAAAATCTCCCTTTTGTTTTATTAAACACAATGCCCAGTTCCCCGCTGTTTCACCACATGCATTTAAGATCTCCTGAGTTTTGCTACAGCCCCTGCCCGTACACTAGTCAGCAAACTGGTGAAGCACTGGTGTCTTGATATATACATACATTTTCCCCCTATCTGCCATCCTATCCAGTGCTATTAATTCTTCAGTGCAATTCTTTCTAGATAGATAAAAACTCACCAATGACAACAGACATCTTTGCCACCCTTTTGCGACTATGAACTATCTGTATTGCTAGGCTGCTATTATTCAAACAGTGTTCTTTCTGTACATTTATTTTAGTAACTCCACCTAGCTTCCCTCAAAACCCTCTTTCAACGTAATTTGACACAACTCTGTTCTATCCACCATATTATATGCTTTTTATATATATTTATATATTAAAAAAATGTGATAATCTGTACCTTTGTCTAAACCCGAACTGCCATTTTTCTATTTTCCCATTTGTCTCTAGACTCTAAACTATATTTTAAACACCTGCATAAATATTAGACACGTATCAGGTGTAATTGTGATTGGTCGCCTATTCTGCGATAATCTAATATAAAATTTTAATATCTAATATAAAATTGCTTTATTAAATAACACATCTATTCGTTTCTCAATGCGTGGTTAATTCCTTCTGAAATTTCGTCAAGGCCACACGCAGTTTTTGGGTGACTCTTCTTTGCCACGCGTTCGATCTCATCTGCTGTGATTATATTTTCAGTGCTAGAAGTTGCTTTTTCTACACTAGTTAGGCTAATCGTGACTATTGTACTTGTAGCACGGCATCTATTTATTCTATTGCGTGCGTTTTATCGTGCCTGTTATTGGGCATTATTTTTATCTTCTACCCCGTTAAAGACCCAAACCAATTTTACTTCCTTCCGTTTAAAATCCTGTTAAACTATCTCTCGTGTGCATTTTTTATTTTTATTTTGCATTGACATTAGAGCTATATTGTTGGCTTCCTTGCAATTGGCTCAATACTCTTCTGCCTTATCTGCGTTCTTTTCTATTACCTTTTTATGTTCCCTACTCCACCTTTCCGCTCCACTTTTGCCCTATTTTGTTTTATCACACTGGCTCCCTCATACCGTTCTCTTTCGAACTTCAGTCCCTATCTTAGAACATTTTTCATATGCGTCCTTAATTTTTTTGCATCTCGTCTATCAGCATTTCTCCACCTGCCATTAAGAGCTGTTTTATGTGTTTTATTTGGTGCATCCGTTTGTGTTTATTTAAACATTTGTTCTTTATAACTTCCTGTCCCGGCTCCTTTCCCCTCTCATTCACTTCTACACAATTATGATATCTTCTACTATTGTATGCTTTCTGTTCATCTATCCTGATTCTTTCTACTTAGTTATCTACTTTACCCTTTATCATTACATAGTCCACGCTTGACGTTCTATTCTCCTGAGTGAACGTATATGTTCGTTTTACTTGCATATCCAAATCTAAAATTTGGATTCCGCTCGACTCAGCTAGTTGTATATTTTGCTGTCCGATTTGTGCATTCGAATCTCCTAGACATATTTCATAGCATATCACCTTTATTGAAAAAGGAGAATTACAATAGAAGCAAAGTCGTTTTGAATCTGTGAATGACGTGCAATCCTCCAGGCAAATGAGTTGTTCACAACGTCCACCCGAGCAATCTCGTGGGGGTGGATGGAAACGCCGCTCCGGAGATTATTTGGTCTTAGAACAAAATACCTAGTAATAAGTTTCTGACGCGCTAGTTGTTTAAACATGCGGTAATCGGCATGGGATTGGTATTCACTAACACTAGGCAATGTGATACGCTCGCGTGGGAGACAACACCGACGAGCAACTCGTTTCACAAACTTAACCTGCACGCTCTGCAAAAATTCATTATCTCGTTTATAGAATGGCATCTATACGTGACAGCAATAAGTTCACTTTGGTACCACTGAGGTTTGATACAGCTTTAGGTACACATTATGGTCCTGTAAAATGAAAGACCGCATTATGAGTTTACATATTCGAGACGCGGCCTTGACAACCTCAGCCATGTGAGGTCTAAACTTCATTTGGCGGTCGAAGATTACCCCGAGGTCCTTGTAGCGTGAGACTTCAGAGAATGGGTTGGCTGTTTAGCATATACTGAGTAGTATCTGGCAATGTCTTGAGAACAGTAGATTTAGAAGATATTACCCCTTCCTTATCCTGATGTATTCCAATTACCTTACGTACTCTTTTAAATAGCTGTTCAATTATTTTTCTGTGTTGTGTAGCGCTCTATATACCTTCAAAACTTCTCATATTGTCTCCTAGATGAAACTCTATAACCAACATAGCTTTCTCTTCGATATATATATATATATATATATATACCGTTTGTTCAAAAAGTATCGCGGGGGGAAAAATTTTCGCGGGTTACGTATATTCGAATTTCGATTTTTTGTGGCGTTATGTTGGTACTCATGTCTCTCACTTATGCCGACAAGCTCGGCCATTTTGAATGTTCACTTAATCGTTGACAGCTGCTTTGCTTGCACGTGTTTTGGATCGTCTTCGATTTTTACCTATTCAAAAAAATGGATCAAAGAACCTGTATCAAATTTTGTGTGAAAAACGAAATTAAGTGCGCGGATGCATTCCGAGTGTTGACTGTGGCATACGGAGAAGCTACCTTGGACCGAAGCAACGTTTATCGGTGGTACAAAATGTTCTCAGAAGGCCGAGAAGATGTGAACGACGAAGAGCGTGCCGGACGCCCGAGCACTTCAACAACAGACGAAAAAATTAATGAAGTGGAGAAAATGGTATTGGCCAATCGTCGAATCACCGTTAGAGAAGTTGCTGAGGACCTAAACATATCGATTGGCTCGTGCCATTCGATTTTTATCAATGATTTGGGCATGAGACGGGTCGCCGCGAAATTCGTACCAAAATTGCTCAATTGCGACCAAAAACAGCATCGCATGAACATTGCTAATGAGATGTTGGACTCTGTCCGCGACGACCCAAATTTGCTCCAGAGGGTCATAACTGGTGACGAATCGTGGGTTTATGGTTATGACGTGGAAACCAAAGCTCAATCATCTCAATGGAAGCTGCCGCACGAACCAAGACCGAAAAAAGCGCGCCAAGTTCGGTCGAATGTGAAAGTTTTGCTGACAGTTTTCTTCGATTGCAGGGGCGTGGTGCATCATGAGTTCTTGCCACAGGGTAGAACGGTCAATAAGGAATATTACCTGCAACTTATGCGCAATTTGCGCGAAGCAATCCGCCAGAAACGCCCGGATTTGTGGAAGAACAAAAATTGGCTTTTGCACCACGATAACGCCCCTGCTCACACATCGTTGCTTGTGCGCGAGTTTTTGGCCAAAAACAACACACTAATGATGCCGCAGACACCGTATTCCCCAGATCTGGCCCCCTGTGACTTTTTCTTGTTCCCTAAACTGAAGAGGCCCATGAAAGGACGACGTTACGCTACGCTTGACGAGATAAAGACGGCATCGAAGGAGGAGCTAAACAAGGTTAAAAAAAATGGTTTTTTGAAGTGCTTCGAAGATTGGAAAAACCGTTGGCACAAGTGTATAATATCTCATGGGGATTACTTTAAAGGGGACAAAATAGATATTCATGAATAAATGAATAATTTTTGAAAAAAACACAACAGTCGCGATACGTTTTGAACAGCATATATATATACATATGCTGTTCAATCGTTATCGCGACTTTTGTGTTTTTTCAAAAATTATTCATTTATTCATGAATATCTATTTTGTCCCCTTTAAAGTAATCCCCATGAGATATTATACACTTGTGCTAACGGTTTTTCCAATCTTCGAAGCACTTCAAAAAACCATTTTTTTTATCTTGTTCAGCTCCTCCTTCGATGCCGTCTTTATCTCGTCAAGCGTAGCGTAACGTCGTCCTTTCAGTTTAGGGAACAAGAAAAAGTCACAGGGGGCCAGATCTGGGGAAAACGGTGGCTGCGACATCATTAGTGTGTTGTTTTTGGCCAAAAACTCGCGCACAAGCAACGATGTGTGAGCAGGGGCGTTATCGTGGTGCAAAAGCCAATTTTTGTTCTTCCACAAATCCGGGCGTTTCTGGCGGATTGCTTCGCGCAAATTGCGCATAACTTGCAGGTAATATTCCTTATTGACCGTTCTACCCTGTGGCAAGAACTCATGATGCACCACGCCCCTGCAATCGAAGAAAACTGTCAGCAAAACTTTCACATTCGACCGAACTTGGCGCGCTTTTTTCGGTCTTGGTTCGTGCGGCAGCTTCCATTGAGATGATTGAGCTTTGGTTTCCACGTCATAACCATAAACCCACGATTCGTCACCAGTTATGACCCTCTGGAGCAAATTTGGGTCGTCGCGGACAGAGTCCAACATCTCATTAGCAATGTTCATGCGATGCTGTTTTTGGTCGCAATTGAGCAATTTTGGTACGAATTTCGCGGCGACCCGTCTCATGCCCAAATCATTGATAAAAATCGAATGGCACGAGCCAATCGATATGTTTAGGTCCTCAGCAACTTCTCTAACGGTGATTCGACGATTGGCCAATACCATTTTCTCCACTTCATTAATTTTTTCGTCTGTTGTTGAAGTGCTCGGGCGTCCGGCACGCTCTTCGTCGTTCACATCTTCTCGGCCTTCTGAGAACATTTTGTACCACCGATAAACGTTGCTTCGGTCCAAGGTAGCTTCTCCGTATGCCACAGTCAACACTCGGAATGCATCCGCGCACTTAATTTCGTTTTTCACACAAAATTTGATACAGGTTCTTTGATCCATTTTTTTGAATAGGTAAAAATCGAAGACGATCCAAAACACGTGCAAGCAAAGCAGCTGTCAACAATTAAGTGAACATTCAAAATGGCCGAGCTTGTCGGCATAAGTGAGAGACATGAGTACCAACATAACGCCACAAAAAATCGAAATTCGAATATACGTAACCCGCGAAAATTTTTCCCTTCGCGATACTTTTTGAACACACCTCGTATATATATATATATATATATATATATATTTATGAGCCAAGGAGGTTTACAACAGTTAGCCCTCCAAGAAAGAGTATTTAAGGCCATGAAAAATGAAAAGAGGCTCCGACACGAAGAAAAACAAAGAATGCGTCTTGTTCGAGACAGCGTATATAGGCCGTGGCTTCTCCTCCTGACACGTTCGGCCACAGGTAATACACTATTTAATGACATAGAATGGACGACACATTTCACAAATCTTCTCAGCGGTGAGACGGCCCTTCCAAGGAGAGACCCCGGATCCGAGTTTAATCATCTTACGGAAGCTAAAGTAAGACTAGCAGTTCCATCAAAGCAAAATAACAGGGCCGCGGGGCCAGACCAAATCGCGTACGAGCACCTAAAGAGTAACATAAGTATTCTATGCTCCGCATTAACGAAACTTTACAACATGTGCCTACGCGAGGATAAAACAGCAGATGCGTGGAGAAAGAGCTACCTACAGCCTATATATAAGGGCAAAGGAGATGCTACGGACCCAAAATCATACCGAGGCATTTCCTTAGCATGCGTGGTATATAAAGTGCTCACTTCACTCATTGCCTCGAGGCTTTACGAGCACACAATTGATCAACTTTCAACCGAACAATACGGATTTCTTCGAAAACGCTCGACTGCAGACGCTCTGAAGTTTGTACTGGACCACGTAGAAGAACGACAGCCTCAAGGGGAAATGACCTACACAGCATTTGTTGACTTTAAAACCGCCTTCGACTGCGTACCCAGGGATCGCCTTTTGCAAGTCATTCATAGCAGATACGCAATTACGGGCCCGATGTATAACCTCATACATGACATGTTGGTTCATAACTGCATCTTTATGAAAAACAGCGACTATTACGTCAGGAACCTAATTATACAGACAACCGGTGTCGCCCAGGAAGACTCTCCAAGCCCGTTTTTATTCATCCTTTACGTGGCAGGTCTGACGGAAGTCCTACGAAACGTAAAATCACCACATGCTTTCTATGCTGATGACCTACTAGTTCTCGCAAAACACCGAGACACTTACAGTTTTATCTTAGCGAATCGGCAAAATGGTACAATGAAAATCAACTGACAATAAATATAAAGAAGACCAAAGTCCTACGTTTCAGTCCTGGAGGAGCATATGCCATTGCAGATCGCCGTATAATAATAAACGGCACCCCTGTAGAGCTAGTAAGCTATTTTCCATATTTGGGAGTAACTCTAACTTCAAGACACTCGTTTGGGAGGCGCATAGAAGAAAAACGGGCCAAAGCAGCAGCAGCAGCTATAATGCTTCTTGGAGAACTTCGTTACACCGACCTAAAGATTGCTGTCAATCTATTTAAGGTAAAGATCGCACCAATCCTCCGATATAGCTTACAAGTGATCGCGCCTTAGGCTGACAGACCTCAAGAACATCAACCGAGTTAAAAATTGCTTAATACAGCGTGTACTTGGATCACCTAGGAATGCATCGGCGACACTAGCGCTAGCATTACGTCGATAGAGAACCTTTACGGAGGACCTCATATCAGACGGAACACCATTTAGTGCAGATGTGCTGGACAGATACCTAGAGTTTAGAGATGAAAGAAACATTATTTTTTAATGCAGAACTTTACAGAAGGATCAGCGTTCACCACAGATAAGTGGAAAAAGGCTCTACAAATAAATTGGGATTTATTGTGTAGGATAACCTGGCATGGTTATCGCCATTATATATGTATGAAAGAAGCGTGTTACGGAATTGACGAATGTGTGTGTAAAATTTGTGGCGAATATGACACCAACCGCTACCACTCTACACGATACGCGTTATTCGACGCACAATCACTGCAGGAACCTGTAAATTACCTGCTTAGTTAGAACACTGAACTATAACCCGTGCAGATACCTGTATATAAATATTAAGGCGAGCACTGCCGAGTGTGCAAACGTGTTGTAAATGATTAATAAATCATCACAATATTTTCTATATAAAGATGGTAATTCATATCGTTATTATTTTGAGGTTTGGTAGAGCTCGGCAAGAAAATAATTTTTCCCAATGGAAGGAGGACGCGAAAACGTCTTGTTTAGGACAGAGAGTGAAATTTATAAAAAAAAGTTATTTTGCCTTTTTCTACTACATAGTTGTGCGAAATCTACGTTTGCGGGAGAACCAGTTAACGCATGAAAGAACCGATTATACCGGCGGCTTCGGAAGAATATTCTGCACAACAGAAGATAGTTTACTAGCTTGCGTAGCGAAAAGCGAATAGCCAGATTAAGGAAAGTCATAAAAAGTCGGTTTGTTGTTATGAAAAAAAAACGCTTTCAATCAATCATATTTATTGCACTCAAATATAATATGTACAAAAAAGTTCATGTTATTATTAAACATAAATATTTGTTATCCTGCCGTTCCACCGAAAGAAGAACTGCAAAGATCTTCGTTGCAGTGCCGGACAATCCACCGCGTGGTACTTAGCGCACTGCTGCGAGCAGAACCGACAAATACACTGAGTACTATAGTCTTCTTGAAACTCCCTACGGGAGCATACGAGGTGATGGAACCCGTGTACGTTGTACCTGGTATATACATGCCTCTCATTGCAGGCCACCCCGGCCCACAACCAAGGAGACTTAAAGACGTCAAGCGTTCGTACCTCCGTCGCTGCTTCCGTAAATTTGCGTCGCCACTCTCCCAAGAAATGGTTAAGTGGCTCCGTCAATGGCATACGCAGCCTAAGCCGAAGCATCTCCATCATCGGCGCACAGTCTGACAATACATACACGAAGCGGCTTCTCGCCTTGATTGAAAGGCAGAGTACTCGCTTCATGTATAGTGTGAAGCACTTTTCAAGCAAATTAAAATTAGCTTGAGATAGGTGTTGCCACACTCTGTCTAAACTATACGCCAACTTTGGCAGAGTTTGTAACATAAACAAGCGCACTGCCGTACCGGCGGACAGTCGCCGTACATCTTCGACCCCTCCGTAGAAAGCTGCCAGTGCCGAGTTAACACTGTTCTCGATGTGTGCAGTAAACAATGTTCCCCTGTAGTGAGTCCGGAGACTCAAATATGGGAACGAGTTTACAAACTCCAATGGCCTCCCGCAGCAACGAATAACGTATGCAACTAAACGCTCACCGCGACGAAACTTAATCGCCTTGGTTTTGCGTGAGCTTATTTCTAGCCGTTTTTTTATGAGATACGCCTCTACCATGGCGGTAATGCGCGAGATCGCACCAATGTTACGATGAGCAACAACGATGTCATCAGCATACATCACTACCACGGCATGTTGAAACTCTTGGCGCACGAATTGAACAAGGTCGGCCAGAAGCAGCGTGAACGAGATGCAGCTTAGTGGGTCCCCCTGAAGAGTCCCAACATTCTGCGTTAGCTCACGCACGCCGCTCCTTCCCTCGACCAACAGTGTATCATCGTCGAAAAAACTAGAAATTACTCGCAGAAGAGCTCCACCTATGCCAATCTGTCTAAAACAATCGATCATAAGATCGCGCGGAGCCTTGTCAAAGGCCTTGACGCAGTCAATGAAGACTGCATACAGGTGGCCTCCTGGACGAGACACCGCCCGTTCTACTTCGGATTGCAAAACGTGGATGGCGTCGCGGGTCACCATGCCTTTTCTAAATCCGAACTGCTCTCGTAAGGGGATACGGCACTCACTGAGTGACGATCAGGTAGAGCGTCACTTGACAAATCTGCTGTTTAACCCTGACGTAAAAAAACTCGGTCGCAGAGGTTAAGTATCCACTTACACTTGAACAGCACACAATGAATCTTCCCTTTGAGGAAGAAGAAGTATGCCGAGTTATCCGATCTCTTCCTAGATGGAAAAGTAGTGGGCCAGATCGGGTCTACTACGAACATTGGGTGCAATCGGAGCCGCTCTTGAAGGGGATCCTCTGTGATTTCTTTAATAGAATTATGGAGGAAGGGCCCAGAGTTTGGCACATTGCTAGACTTTCTCTGTTATTTAAGGGTAAACACGGCGACGATAGAAATGACCCAAATCTGTACCAAGGAGTGGCGTCGAAGCGAACGCTCAAGAAAATATTCTGTAAGCTGATTATTGAAAGGATTGGTCCTGATCTAAAGACAACGACGACGACGAGAACGAAGACAAGAATGACAGGGGCTTCGCCTCGATGTGCGCAAATTGCCTAAGGTAGTGCGGGGAAACGTTTTTGTAGGATAGCTTCGTATCCTGTAGATGTGCGAGAGAGAAAGAGCGCGCGCGAGAGAGAATATCGAGAGAAAGAAAGAGAGAGAAATAGCTAGAAAGATCAGCTGCCAAGTCTAAGTTGGTCTGGCCCTTCACCAATAGACACATGTAGCATCCATACTCGTGCACGCATCTACAGCCCAAAATGCCGTGTCGTTGCAGTTGGCTTTTCCACTTTCATCTTTGCTTTGCTCTGTGTCTGCGTGTTTCTGCTGCGAATTTCTTCACTATCACCATCCCTCGTGCGCGGAGGCGCTCTTTCTCTCTCTGTACCAACCCTCTCCTCAAATTGTCCCGCTATCTCTGGTCTATATGGCTACCGTGAGTAGGTAGTGTACCAGCATTAACGGGAGATCCGAGTGCCGAGGTTTCTGGGGTTGCCTCTACCGCTTCTCGTGCTGATATCATCTCATCAGGCGGGAGGGCGGTACCTGGTAGCTGCCAGCGCAGCGTTGGTTGCCCGCCACCTGGAGCGCAGCACACTGACCTCGCGGCGGTGGCGCATTTAGAGTTGCTTGGAGACCCTCTCGTCAACACGGTCCGGAATTCACCACTCGTCGCTGAGTAGGTACAAAGGTAAACAGCCTCGAGTACGGTGAACGGGTTTATCAACTACCAGTGATAGTAAAGAAATTCGCAACAACAAAGCGGCAAGGGGAGGAGACCGCAAACCGCCTGTGCTCAGAGGCGGTATTTCGAGTGTCTGTGTGGGGGGGGGGTTACGGTAGATCTGGTGTGTAGAGCAGAGTCTCTCTCTCAGCCCGGTTGTTGACCTCTGAAGCCTGGTACAGGCGCTTAAAAGAAAAAGAAGCAGAAAAAGAGCGTTCAGACCAACGGGAAAGGATCGAGTTGAATACGTATATAAAGAATATGAACCGAGTCAGAGGTTCAGACACACGCTCTTGGTAGGCCAGCCCGAAAGGTTGATCTTCAGAAGCGCTCCGTGTACTCCAAGCTTATCAGTCATTGCTGCAAGAGGTATTGCTGGCGGTTACAAAAGGTGTGTGCGCCTGTGCAGTGTCTTGATGCGTCCGGCCAGTATCTAGCCTAGTGAACGTACGTTGGACGTACTCTGGATAGAATACGGCAGGATCCTGTAACGCAAGCGGCAACGAGCGTGGATACAACACTGCCGCACATAACGAATCAGCTAAACGGACCGACAATCAATCCGCGATGAATCCGCTCCAAATGCACTTCGGCTATAAAAAATACCAGAACGTCACGCGTTCACGAAATCAAAGTCCGTCTTCGGCATCTTCCCCGACAGTAGATTCTTCTGCTGCTGCGTTGAGCGTCACCTCGAACAACACAGCAACGACTTCAAAGGGCAGCACCATCAACAACAGCAGCAGCGGCACCGGCGTTGCTAGCAACAGCCCCATCATGCGGCGTGTGTTCGTGGTGGGCGTCGGTATGACGCCGTTCGCAAGGCCGGGCGACAAAAAACGCGACTATCCGGTGCTGGCCAAGGAAGCGGTTACGGCCGCCCTCCAGGATTCTCGGCTGCGCTACGGCGACGTGCAGCAGGCCGTGTGCGGATACGTTTACGGCGACTCGACGTGCGGCCAGCGCGCGCTGTACGAGGTCGGCGTCACCGGCATACCAATCTACAACGTTAACAACAACTGCTCGACGGGTTCAACGGCGCTCCTGCTCGCCAAGCAGCTTGTCGAGGGCGGCCTGGCCGACTGCGTGCTCGCCGTCGGCTTCGAGAAGATGGAGAAGGGCGCGCTGACGACGAAGTTCCGAGATCGCGCCAACCCCGTCGAGGTGCACGCGAAGGTGCTCGCCGCCACGTACGGCATCTCGCCGGCGCCGATGGCCGCGCAGATGTTCGGCGCTGCCGGCATGGAGCACATGGAGAAGTTCGGCACGACCAAGGAGCAGCTGGCCAAGATCGCCGTCAAGAACCACCGGCACTCGGTGAACAATCCGAACTCGCAGTTCCGCGCGGCGCACACGCTCCAGGAGGTGCTCGACTCGCCGGTCGTGTTCGGCCCGCTGACGAAGCTGCAGTGCTGTCCGACGTCGGACGGGGCGGCGGCCGTCGTGCTGATGAGCGAGGAGGCGGTGAAGCGGCACGGCCTCCAGAACCAGGCGGTCGAGATTCTGGCCATCGAGATGGCGACCGACTTTCCGTCGACGTTCGACGAGAAGTCCTGCATCAAGATGGTGGGCTTCGACATGACGAAGGCGGCCGCCGAGCGCGCGTTCCAGAAGACGGGACTCAAGCCGGACGACGTCCAGGTCATCGAGTTGCACGACTGTTTCAGCGCCAACGAGCTGATCACGTACGAAGCTCTCGGGCTGTGTCCTGTCGGAAAGGCTGGCGAGTTCGTCGACCGCGGCGATAATACGTACGGCGGCAAATACGTCGTCAACCCGAGCGGCGGGCTCATCTCGAAAGGCCACCCGCTCGGCGCCACCGGACTTGCGCAGTGCTCGGAGCTGTGCTGGCAGCTGCGCGGAATTGCTGGCGGAAGGCAGGTCCCCGGCGCCAAGGTTGCTCTTCAGCAGAATGTCGGCCTGGGTGGAGCAAGCGTTGTCGCTCTCTACCGTCTTGGCTTTCCGAAGTCCAAGCTGTAGAGCTGTGGATGAGCGGCAAGAGAGACAACAGCGGCCATGACAACAAGGCCAACACCGGCGAGCGACGCGACACTGGACGGCAGAAGCGGAGCGGAGTGATTTGCGATAGAACCCCGACGTGGGCCGTGCATCATACAATCGCGGACGATATTGTAGAGTTAGTCTTTATAATTGATGAAATCATATGACTGTTACTTGATGGAGAAATGTGCGCGCCGTACGGAGTCAGTACCGGCGTAGCTTGTAATAATAATATATATATACGCAAGGAAAAGCGGGGGGTGAAATCATTAAATACTCTTCGGATATGTGACTCCTTTCTGTGGAACTCACCTGTCCGGCTTCTGTTGGGTTTGCACCAGCCAAAATGTTAGGTAAGGCTGTTTAGATTTAAGTTAAATGTAAAAAAAGGAAATAAATGAATTAATTTCTGCTGCACCCTATTTCGATGCAAGTTCTCCTCGTTATATTATCTTCCGTAACACCCTTTCTTCATCGTCAGTTTGTTTTTCCCTACACGACCACTACCACCACGAACTACCAGGACAACGGCGATTGGCGTCACCGATGTTGCTGCTCTGTGCCGCTGCTAGTGCGTAGTACAGTTAGGAAAAAGTGTAGCTCTAACAGTAGCGTTCTGTTTTTTTGCTGATTTGCACGGCCGTAGCAGCAGCAGCAAAACTCTACTCTAAACGCCTGCATTAGGGTAACTACAGCAGGCATTTAGAGTGACCAATATCTGAGTCACTACTTCGGTGTCGCCCCTGTTGTTGACCAAATTTTCGTTGAGCGATGCTCATGGAGAATAGATGATATAACCATACCGCTAAGAGTCAGCGGTCATACTTCCACAAGAACAGCAGGGGAAACCCTAGATATATATCTCAATATGTCCGGAAAAGGAGTACGGTAAGTTTATTTAATGTTTCATATGTTAATAGTCAAATAATAGTTGGTACTGCTACGGCATTTCTGGCAGTCCGTCCCCCGGCGATGAAAGCGACCCCACTACCGCCACTGCGTTACCACGTTGAACTTCTATGGAGATACGCTTCACCAGGTACTCCCCGGCTCGCGCATCCTTTGTCACAGCAGTTACCCTCTTTCCAAGCTCCTTGAGGAACTTGATGGTCGCCTCATCCATAGGCCCTAGCGTTTCCACGGCGATCGGCTGAATTATGTACTGCGGCGAGAGCTCCCTGTATTTCGACAATTTGCGGCTTTCAGCAAGACGAGCGCTCGCGCCAGCTTCCCGACTTGTGCGCGCAATGTAACTGTTGGCGAGTGTGCATGAAACCGTCGCGTCCCACACTAGCAGACGACCCCGTTCCCATGGTGCTAGGGTTTTTCCATCCGGGCGTAGAAGGCTGTTGGCGCACATACCGAGGGGCTCTTTCATTGAAGGAATCTGGGCGCTCTGCAGAGCACGGTGTACGACATCGTTGATGGCGAAATGTCGTGAATGACGACCAGCACTGAACCGGCAGAACAGCGCATGTTCCGCTGTAGCGGTAACTTTAGACCGACACAGGTTGCAGACGTGCTCTGCGCAGACAGCCTCCCCAAGCCGCAGACCCGAGACGATGCGGAGTGTGTTATTGTCCAGCATCGTCCCCAGTTGCGGCGAAGGGAGGGCCTGCAGCCACTTTCCGCTCATTGAATCAAAACAGGCCTTGAGGCGAGCTTTTCCTTTTAAGTCTAGGATTTGTGCTAGAAGCGCGTCTTGCCTCTTTTTTACCACCAAGTGGTCTAGTGCTCCCTGAGTTTTTCGCTCGCGGGGCTCTCCCCAGCAAACTCGAAACTCCTCCAGGGCCTCATCGGAGGCCCTGACCAGCTGAACTGAAGTATCTTCAACTCCAATCGAAAGTATTAAACCCTTAAATGTTGTTAAGGATCCCAAGTAGCACGATAATGATAAATCCCTAGCACGGCGAACCCCTAAGCCCCCCGCGCTCACAGGAAGTGATGCCTGGGCCCAGGATGCAGATCCCAGGTGAACGTTGAGTAGCCGTCCTAGTTCCGTACGCAGAATGTCGTCGAAGTTGTCGAGAAGGTCGGTCCTTTTAAAAGAAGGTGAACAACGCAAAAGATACGTCAAGCGAGGAGTGGAGAGACTTTGTCGCAAGAGGTATAACGCCGGGTGGGCATCTAGGGTTTGAAGTCTGCTGCACCATCGGCTGACTTCAACAAGTTTTCTGCGCAGTACACCCTCCAGCGCCGCATCGGTAAGCGGGGCTCCCAGAAGCTCGATACTGTCATCGGCTGCTAATCGAATGTCGGGTAGTATTCCCCGCAAGCTTGAAATAGGCTCGTCGCGATGCTCCTCTGACAGTAGGAAGAGCTCGCATTTATTTGCGTTGAGTGTTAAGCCGGAGCACGCTTGAAATTCCTGAACAGTCTTGATGTCTACCTGGATCGTTGCCAGGTCACCTGCCAGCGTTGCGTCATTAAGATACCACGGTCGAAACTCCGACCGAAGCTTCGCCTGTAGTTCCGCGATAGCGATACAGAAGAGGGCTGGCCCACACGGGTCGCCTTGTTGTACCCCACACATCGACTTGAGCGTCTCACATTGCCACAGAAGATTAGTAGGCAGTCTATACATCTGGTATACAGCTGGGTAAATAGCGGGTATCGATCTTTTTACAGCATTGAGTAAGTGATCTCGACGAAGCATGTTAATGGCGTTTTGAAAGTCGAGCTTGACTAAAGCTTTTCCTAGCCCTCTGTTCGATTTGATGAAAGCGGCGGCCGCATGCACAGCCGCTTCTGCTCCTCCTTTTATCCCGCACCCTAGTTGCATGGGAGCCACTAGGTCGAGAATAGCCGTCATAGCTTTCTTCATTAAAATCTTTCCGACCAGTCGACGCAGGGTAAGCCCCACGGCGATTGGCCGAATACCACCGTCCTTTTTTCGTAGAGCGATTAATGTTGCGCCGTAAAAAGTAGATAGCGTGAAGTCTGGAAGTCGCCCGTTGGCTGCTAGAATAACGAAGTGACGTAACGCTTGCAACAGGGGGTTGCTATCATCCTGGCGGCAACCTATGAGATCCTTCAGATGCCGAGGGCGAAGACCATCCGGGCCGCCACTAGAACTGCTTGGAAAACTTCGAATGGCGATTCGAATCTCCTCAATCGTGACATCAATTTCAGACGCTGGGGGTACCGGCGTCGGCGCCTCAGGGTACGCTGGATTCGTGGGGTGTGCTGTTTCAATAAACTTGCTCTAGTATTTGCGTCAATTGGGGCAATCTGATCTGTAGAAAGCAGGGTCCGAGCAGCGGAAGAGACGTCCCCCTGGGACAGCTTTGACTGCACAATCTTTGCTCTACGACTGGCGTCGTCAGTACTTGTAGCTCGCGAAGGTCGTCCACTGGTTACGTGAGGATTATCTTCCAGGCGTGCACCTCTGCGAAATCTAAGTAAATTTTCTCGTAGGACCGAGGTGAGCGTGCGCCCCTTCTCCTTTTTCACCGGTATACTAAACATCGTTGTTGGAAATTCTATCAGCCGTTCCCAGCTGTGCTGGCTGGCCACCGAGCACACCTCGTTGATAGTTTTTGACAGTTCGACGGCAAAATTTTCTCTTAAACTTCGGGGAATGCACGATATCATCTTTACTTTGGACTTGATAGCGGCAGCCTCCGGAATATGACTGCTAGTTAGAAGAGGAAAACAGCAACAATCCTGTGAACGGCAAAAAATGCTACTTAAATTCTCACTAAAGTTACAGGAGAGAAAGCACTTAGCGCAGCAACTACAAAACTGTCAACACTGCAACCCTATCAACTGTTAACAATTACTTACTTAAATTACAATTTACTAAACTCACTAGTAAGTAGAGAAAACAGTCAGCACTGAATTGTTTTCTTTTTGTGTAGAAAAGCAATTGGAAAAGGCGGTTTGCGCACACGGACGCTACTACAGGAAAATTGTCTGCAAGTTTAGGCTTGTAGTGTGGATCTCTAACCACTAAAAACAAGTCTTCTTCCCATCCCCCACTTCAAACAATGGAAAGGGTGCGTGTCTTCTAGTGGTTAGCTGCTTCCCCGGAAGCCTGAGGTGTGCGACAGGTGCGGCGGTTGTTTGCCATAGATTTTGACGTAAGTACAATTGCAGATCGGCAAGTTTTAGTACATTGAATTTTAAAAATTAAACCAAAACCTCCAAGGGCTTTTGGTCTGTTTTGCTTAACGTCATTAATTGGCTACACACAGTAGTGCCCTGAAGCACGGTGTGTACGTGGTACCGTCGATTTCCCATTGGACGTGAAAGATCGAATATAACTTTCCTGAGCGGAAACCTTCGTCATTCATGAACAGAAGATTGTTACAAAATGAAGTGTTGAAAAACTGTGTGATATCATATTCAACAATCGGCGAATTACTATTAGAGAGATAGTAGGACAAACATTTTATGTATACGCTTCCGCAAGGTCCCTATTCGCCGGACCGGGCTCCGTGCGACATTTTCTTGTTTTTACAGATAACAACATTTAAAGAGACAACGTTTCGAGGCTATAGAAAAAAAATATCAGGAGCAACTCGACTCAATTTCGAAAGGCGCGTGTAACAATGTTTCGAAGTGTGGAAGAGAAGGTGGCATACGTGCATTGCAGCGGGTGGAAACTATTTTGAAGGGAACAGAAACACTTTCGAAGACTAAATAGATATTATTATTTTAATTAAATATTTATTACAACGAGCTTCTCTCAACTTCACCATATAATGGGCTCAAAGGACTGCCCAAACGATGCACACGGTGAATGTACGTAGTAATCCTCGGGAAGAATGACTTAATTTACGTAACCATCCCACGGGAAATTGTTTAGCTTCAGATCGTGGATCCACTACACCTCTCCTGTCAGTCATATCTTCTAGGGCAGGGTGGTGAGCACAGACACGTGAGGCACTAAATCCAATAGTGACGCAATAGCATAAGGTAGGAAGTTTGTAATGATACTTCTTTTTACCACTTACCGCTCAAATCAGGAGAATAGGTACACTCGTGCACACAATAATTTACTATAAATGTGAGGCTTCTCGTTCAGTTCATTCTTATAGCAGTACCTTGTGTTTTCTTTTGTAGCAGTTGAGTCAGAGGCGTACTCGGTTAATGATTAGCGTACAGCTTGCACTGGCTTCAACAGTGGTCAGTCCTTTTCATCGTTTAAAACTGATTGATCAAACGTGTCTAATGGGGCACAAAGCTTTGCTGTACCTTCTTAGAATTTTTAGGCCTCTCTATTCTTCAGTCTTATCTCGGTCGTGCGAGTACAACGTTTTTTTTGGCAAGTTTGTCCATTTTCGTATTTCAAACCATAGGCGTATTGTTAGCGCAGCGTTGAGTTGGATCTGGCGGACGCTAAAGGCTTGCTTGAAAAAGACAGGCCCTTCATGTGCGGGTCATATCCCGCAGTACATAATGATGATGGTGATGATGAGATTAGAGAGCACCGGTAAAACAACAGAGCGCGTAAAAATTAGACTTCCGTCACGCCTGCACCTTCGGCCTCGTTGCGAGAGTCTGAGGGTGCCAGCTGACGGAAGAGGTGAACGAAGCTTAAATCTCGGAGAGAAGGTAATCAATCATATTTATTTCACTCAAATAGGGTACGTACAAAATAGTTCATGCTATTATTAAACATAAATACTTATTGTTTTGCCGTTCCACCGAGAGAAGAAATGTAAAGATCTTCGTTGCAGTGCCGGTCAATCAACTGCGTGGTACTTAGCGCATTGCTGCAAGCAGAACCAACAAATACACTGAGTAATATAGTCTTCATGAAACTCCCTACGGGAGCATTCGAGGTGATGGAACCCGTGTACGATGTACCTGGTATATACATGCCTGTCATTGCAGGCCACCCCGGCCCACAACCAAGGAGACTCAAAGACGTCAAGCGTTCGTACCTCCGTCGCTGCTTCCGTTAATTTGCGTCGCCACTCTCCCAAGAAATGGTTAAGTGGCTCCGTCAATGGCATACGCAGCCTACGCCAAAGCATCTCTACCATCGGCGCACAGTCCGACAATACATACACGAAGCGGCTTCTCGCCTTGATTGAAAGGCAGAGTACTTGCTTCACGTATAGTGTGAAGCACTTTTCAAGCAAATTAAAATTAGCTTGATATAGGTGTTGTCACACTCTGTCTAAACTATACGCCAACTTTGGCAGAGTTTTTAACATAAACAAGCGCACTGCCGTACCGACGGACAGTCGCCGTACATCTCCGACGCCTCCGTAGAGAGCTGCCAGTGCCAGAGTTAACACTGTTCTCGATGTGTCTAGTAAACAATGTTCCTCTGTAGTGAATCCGGAGACCCAAGCATGGGAAAGAGTTTACAAACTCTAATGTCCTCCCGCAGCAACGAATAAAGTCGTTTGCAGCTAAACGCCCACCGCGACGAAACTTAATCGCCTTGGTTTTGCGTGAGTTTATTTCTAGCCGTTTCTTCAACCATGGCGGTAATGCGTGAGATCGCACCAATGTTACGATGAGCAACAACGATTTTATCAGCATACATCACTACCACGGCATGTTGAAACTCTTGGCGCACGTATTGAACAAGGTCGGCCAGAAGCAGCGTGAACGAGATGCAGCTTAGTGGGTCCCCCTGAGGAGTCCCAACATTCTGCGTTAGCTCACGCACGCCGCTCCTTCCCTCGACCAACAGTGTATCATCGTCGAAAAAACTAGAAATTACTCGCAGAAGAGCTCCACCTATGCCAATCTGTCTAAAACAATCGATCATAAGATCGCGCGGAGCCTTGTCAAAACCCTTGACGCAGTCAATGAAGACTGCATACAGGTGGCCTCCTGGACGAGACACCGCCCGTTCTACTTCGGATTGCAAAACGTGAATGGCGTCGCGGGTCACCATGCCTTTTCTAAATCCGAACTGCTCTCGTAAGGGGATACGGCACTCACTGAGTGACGATCAGGTAGAGCGTCACTTGACAAATCTGCTGTTTAACCCTGACGTAAAAAAACTCGGCCGCAGAGGTTAAGTATCCACTTACACTTGAACAGCACACAATGAATCTTCCCTTTGAGGAAGAAGAAGTATGCCGAGTTATCCGATCTCTTCCTAGATGGAAAAGTAGTGGGCCAGATCGGGTCTACTACGAACATTGGGTGCAATCGGAGCCGCTCTTGAAGGGGATCCTCTGTGATTTCTTTAATAGAATTATGGAGGAAGGGCCCAGAGTTTGGCACATTGCTAGACTTTCTCTGTTATTTAAGGGTAAACACGGCGACGATAGAAATGACCCAAATCTGTACCAAGGAGTGGCGTCGAAGCGAACGCTCAAGAAAATATTCTGTAAGCTGATTATTGAAAGGATTGGTCCTGATCTAAAGACAACGACGACGACGAGAACGAAGACAAGAATGACAGGGGCTTCGCCTCGATGTGCGCAAATTGCCTAAGGTAGTGCGGGGAAACGTTTTTGTAGGATAGCTTCGTATCCTGTAGATGTGCAAGAGAGAAAGAGCGCGCGCGAGAGAGAATATCGAGAGAAAGAAAGAGAGAGAAATAGCTAGAAAGATCAGCTGCCAAGTCTAAGTTGGTCTGGCCCTTCACCAATAGACACATGTAGCATCCATACTCGTGCACGCATCTACAGCCCAAAATGCCGTGTCGTTGCAGTTGGCTTTTCCACTTTCATCTTTGCTTTGCTCTGTGTCTGCGTGTTTTTGCTGCGAATTTCTTCACTATCACCATCCCTCGTGCGCGGAGGCGCTCTCTCTCTCTCTGTACCAACCCTCTCCTCAAATTGTCCCGCTTTCGACCTATCTCTGGTCTATATGGCTACCGTGAGTAGGTAGTGTACCAGCATGAACGGGAGATCCGAGTGCCGAGGTTTCTGGGGTTGCCTCTACCGCTTCTCGTGCTGATATCATCTCATCAGGCGGGAGGGCGGTACCTGGTAGCTGCCAGCGCAGCGTTGGTTGCCCGCCACCTGGAGCGCAGCACACTGACCTCGCGGCGGTGGCGCATTTAGAGTTGCTTGGAGACCCTCTCGTCAACACGGTCCGGAATTCACCACTCGTCGCTGAGTAGGTACAAAGGTAAACAGCCTCGAGTACGGTGAACGGGTTTATCAACTACCAGTGATAGTAAAGAAATTCGCAACAACAAAGCGGCAAGGGGAGGAGACCGCAAACCGCCTGTGCTCAGAGGCGGTATTTCGAGTGTCTGTGTGGGGGGGGGGTTACGGTAGATCTGGTGTGTAGAGCAGAGTCTCTCTCTCAGCCCGGTTGTTGACCTCTGAAGCCTGGTACAGGCGCTTAAAAGAAAAAGAAGCAGAAAAAGAGCGTTCAGACCAACGGGAAAGGATCGAGTTGAATACGTATATAAAGAATATGAACCGAGTCAGAGGTTCAGACACACGCTCTTGGTAGGCCAGCCCGAAAGGTTGATCTTCAGAAGCGCTCCGTGTACTCCAAGCTCATCAGTCATTGCTGCAAGAGGTATTGCTGGCGGTTACAAAAGGTTTGTGCGCCTGTGCAGTGTCTTGATGCGTCCGGCCAGTATCTAGCCTAGTGAACGTACGTTGGACGTACTCTGGATAGAATACGGCAGGATCCTGTAACGCAAGCGGACGCCAACGAGCGTGGATACAACACTGCCGCACATAACGAATCAGCTAACCGGAC
This sequence comes from Dermanyssus gallinae, assembly GCA_003439945.1. Lineage (NCBI taxonomy): Eukaryota > Metazoa > Arthropoda > Arachnida > Mesostigmata > Dermanyssidae > Dermanyssus > Dermanyssus gallinae. The sequence continues at coordinate 62,363 of QVRM01005844.1, read as the reverse complement.
CGACAATCAATCCGCGATGAATCCGCTCCAGATGCACTTCGGCTATAAAAAATACCAGAACGTCACGCGTTCACGGAATCAAAGTCCGTCTTCGGCATCTTCCCCGACAGTAGATTCTTCTGCTGCTGCGTTGAGCGTCACCTCGAACAACACAGCAGCGACTTCAAAGGGCAGCACCATCAACAACAGCAGCAGCGGCACCGGCGTTGCTAGCAACAGCCCCATCATGCGGCGTGTGTTCGTGGTGGGCGTCGGTATGACGCCGTTCGCAAGGCCGGGTGACAAAAAACGCGACTATCCGGTGCTGGCCAAGGAAGCGGTTACGGCCGCCCTTCAGGATTCTCGGCTGCGCTACGGCGACGTGCAGCAGGCCGTGTGCGGATACGTTTACGGCGACTCGACGTGCGGCCAGCGCGCGCTGTACGAGGTCGGCGTCACCGGCATACCAATCTACAACGTTAACAACAACTGCTCGACGGGTTCAACGGCGCTCCTGCTCGCCAAGCAGCTTGTCGAGGGCGGCCTGGCCGACTGCGTGCTCGCCGTCGGCTTCGAGAAGATGGAGAAGGGCGCGCTGACGACGAAGTTCCGAGATCGCGCCAACCCCGTCGAGGTGCACGCGAAGGTGCTCGCCGCCACGTACGGCATCTCGCCGGCGCCGATGGCCGCGCAGATGTTCGGCGCCGCCGGCATGGAGCACATGGAGAAGTTCGGCACGACCAAGGAGCAGCTGGCCAAGATCGCCGTCAAGAACCACCGGCACTCGGTGAACAATCCGAACTCGCAGTTCCGCGAGGCGCACACACTCCAGGATGTGCTCGATTCGCCGGTCGTGTTCGGCCCGCTGACGAAGCTGCAGTGCTGTCCGACGTCGGACGGGGCGGCGGCCGTCGTGCTGATGAGCGAGGAGGCGGTGAAGCGGCACGGCCTCCAGAACCAGGCGGTCGAGATTCTGGCCATCGAGATGGCGACCGACTTTCCGTCGACGTTCGACGAGAAGTCCTGCATCAAGATGGTGGGCTTCGACATGACGAAGGCGGCCGCCGAGCGCGCGTTCCAGAAGACGGGACTCAAGCCGGACGACGTCCAGGTCATCGAGTTGCACGACTGTTTCAGCGCCAACGAGCTGATCACGTACGAAGCTCTCGGGCTGTGTCCTGTCGGAAAGGCTGGCGAGTTCGTCGACCGCGGCGATAATACGTACGGCGGCAAATACGTCGTCAACCCGAGCGGCGGGCTCATCTCGAAGGGCCACCCGCTCGGCGCCACCGGACTTGCGCAGTGCTCGGAGCTGTGCTGGCAGCTGCGCGGAATTGCTGGCGGAAGGCAGGTCCCCGGCGCCAAGGTTGCTCTTCAGCAGAATGTCGGCCTGGGTGGAGCAAGCGTTGTCGCTCTCTACCGTCTTGGCTTTCCGAAGTCCAAGCTGTAGAGCTGTGGATGAGCGGCAAGAGAGACAACAGCGGCCATGGCAACAAGGCCAACACCGGCGAGCGACGCGACACTGGACGGCAGAAGCGGAGCGGAGTGGTTTGCGATAGAACCCCGACGTGGGCCGTGGATGATACAATCGCGGACGATATTGTAGAGTTAGTCTTTATAATTGATGAAACTATATGACTGTTACTTGATGGAGAAATATAACGGTAATAATATATATTTATATACGCAAGGAAAAGCGGGGGGTGAAATCATTAAATACTCTTCGGATATGTGACTCCTTTCTGTAGAACTCACCTGTCCGGCTTCTGTTGGGTTTGCACCAGCCAAAATGTTAGGTAAGGCTGTTTAGATTTAAGTTAAATGTAAAAAAAGGAAATAAATGAATAAATTTCTGCTGCACCCTATTTCGAAGCAAGTTCTCCTCGTTATATATAGATTATCTTCCGTAACACCCTTTCTTCATCGTCAGTTTGTTTTTCCCTACACGACCACCACGAACTACCAGAACAACGGCGATTGGCGTCACCGATGTTGCTGCTCTGTGCCGCTGCTAGTGCGTAGTACAGTTAGAAAAAAGTGTAGCTCCAACACTAGCGTTCTGATTTTGTTGCTGCTTTGCGCGGCCGTAGCAGCAAAACTCTACTCTAAACGCCTGCATTAGGGTAACTACAGCAGGCATTTAGAGTGACCAATACCTAAGTCACTACTTCGGTGTCGCCCCTGTTGTTGACCAAATGTTCGTTGAGCGATGCTGATGAAGAATAGATGATATAACCATACCGCTAAGAGTCAGCGGTCATACTTCCACAAGAACAGCAGGGAAAACCCTAGATATATATCTCAATATGTTCGGAAAAAGACTGCTAGTTAGAAGAGGAAAAACAGCAACAATCCTGTGAACGGCAAATAAATGCTACTTAAATTCTCACTAAAGTTACAGGAGAGAAAGCACTTAGCGCAGCAATTTTTTTTTTCTGGGAGGTTTCGGGAATGCATGATGCACATGCGCGACTAGCAGCCTGCGTGACTAGTGTGAGACTCGCAAACCCACTAAACCCAGATTCCTCCCCACCCCCCAGGCTCGGTATTACTTTGGCATTACATCGAAACCGTGGGAGAGGCGTCTCTGCCGTTCTCCTTCAATCAGCTCTATCCCTGACTATCATCCCGCATGTCTACCTGCGTTTGGATAGGGGGATGCCATTTTGTAATCCGTCCTGTGAGGGTGCGTCGAGACCATGAGGGCCTGGCTGCTCCCCACCCACTCCCCCCTTCCTCGGCTCCTCGTCTCGACCACTCTCCCGAGAGACCCGCTCAAACCTCTCCCGCCTGGCCGTTTCCTTGGCTGTCTTGAGTGTCAAAACGACGTCGAACAAGCTCGTCGCCTCCTTCCATGCCTCCGCCGAAGTCATCATATGAACAACCACCTCCTTGATGGGTCGGCCTCTCACAGCGGTTGGTGCTGCGTCCCGTGCTGAGAGCATCACACCGCAGAACAGTATGCTCTACGTTGTCCGTTTCTCCAGAGTCGCACAGTACGCAAATATCGCTGATGGCCTTCTTGATCCTTGACAGGTAGCTCTGGAACTGGCCGTGTTCGGTCAGAACCTGAGTCGTCCAGTAGGAAAACTCCCCGTGTCGGCGGTCATACCATACCCTGAGGTCCGGTATCAGACTCTTGGTCCAGCTCCCTGTGGTCACACCGGGTCTTACCTGCGCCTATTCCTCATGCCAGGCCGATAGGGTGGCACTCCTGGCCCTGGTGAGATCCAGACATTCGTCTAGATACATTTTACTTCGTTCAGCCACTAGGAGGTCCCATGGCAGCATTTTGGCTAGGACCAGAAGAGCTTCGGTCGATACTGTTTGATATGCCCGGCTTACCCTGATTGCCAGCGTTCGTTTGGTCGACCTTAGTGCCCCCCTATTTTTCGCCGTCCGCATTGCCATGTTCCCCCACACGGGGGCTGCGTATAGCGCCGTTGATTCGGCCACCGAGGCCAGGAGCCTTCTTTTCACCTCGGCCGCCCCACCGACCCTAGGCATGATCCGCGCCAGGTTCAGGCAGACCCTTTGGGCCTTTTCGGCCACGTACTTAACGTATGCCGATCCGGTCAGTCCAGTGTTTAGCATGACCCCAAGGTACTTTACCTTCTTTCTGATTTCTATCGGGTGGCCCGCCATCACGAGGTTAATGCCGGTCGTCCTCTTTCTGCCTGTTAGGTACATCGCCTCTGTCTTGTCGGGCGCCAGTTTCAAGTGATGGGACTCTATCCACTCGGACACCATTGACAAGGCCTCATTGGCGGCGCTCTCCAGGGCTCTTTCGGTCCTGACCGTTATCATGAGTGCAAGGTCATCGGCGTACGCCAACGTCTCCACCTCATACGGGAGACCTCGGATCTTGAGCACCCCGTCGTAAGCTATGCTCCAGAGCACGGGTCCTAGAATCGAGCCCTGTGGGACTCCGGCAGTAACCTCGTACTCCTGCCCCCCTGCAACCAAGCCTCTGTCATCCAGGTAGGATGAAATCATTCGACGGAGGTAGAGGGAAAAGCCCTTCCTCTTCATTGCCTCCACAATTACTTTCCTAATCCATTGTGTTGAAGGCATTTTTGACATCCAGGAGGATCAGAAGCTTGAATCCCCTTGTTTTAGGGGTCTTCATAGTCTCCTCACCCGCCCGTTTCAGAACCTTCTTTAGAGCCCCTAATGCAGATCTGCCTTTCCGGAAACCGTACTGGGCATCTAATAGGGCGTTCTTTCCCTGAATCTCGTCGTTTAGTCTCTTAACTATAACGTTCTCCAGGATCTTACCCATGGCGTCAATAAGGCATATGGGCCATTAAGCCGAAGACCCCGTCTTCCTCCCGGGTTTGGGGATCAGAACCAGGCTTGCCCTTTTCCACAGCCTCGGGAATCTCCCCTCTCTCAGAAGTTTGTTGGCAAGGTCTTGGAAGACCTTAGGCCACCTTTTGACCAGTAGCCTCGCTACCTCTGGGAGAATTCCGTCTAGGCCGGGCGCTTTACCGGTTGCCAACCGATTCCGGGCTTGTTCGACCTCCTCCAGCGTCACCTCCGGAATGTCTTCCGGGGTGACCGAGAGCTCCTCGTTTTCTCTCCGCGGCTGTGCCGGAAAAATACCGGTTACAGTCTCCCGCAGCACATCCGGGGGGAGTTTCGGGGGAGGTCTCCGGAGTTTGGCCATAACTACTCGGTACGGCAGGCCTCATACGTCGCTCTCCACCGCGTCTATCAGCTCTTTCTCCGCTCGGGCTTTACTTTTGGCGATGAGTCCTCGGAGTCTCAATCAAGCAACCTTGTACTCCGTCAATTGGGATTCGGCTCTTGCGGTCTCTCGCTCCCCGTAAAATCCCACCCGTCGGTATCTTTGCGTTAACCAGCTGCGCGTTCTCGTGAAAATCCTATTTAGCCTAATGCAAGTCCTGCGGGCAGCTGCGATCCCTTTGTTCCACCAGTAGTTGTGAGGGAGCAGCTTTCTCGCATGCTGTAGAGAGTATGTTAATTATTTGAGATTCATCCCTCACCGTGTTTCCCAGTCGTTTGCAACCCTCGTCTATTTCAGCCACTAGAATCTTGGCGTCGAGTTTCCGCATCTGCCATCTCTTACTAGGGGGCGGGGCGAGGGCCACCTCGGGGGTACTAATGGTGAAACAGATGTATCTGTGGTCACTCATGGTCTCCTCCGTCTCCCTCACCCTCTACTCTACCACCAGTGGAAAGGCCGCCTCATTGACCATTGTTAGGTCAATGAAGGCCGTCTGGCTCCCTCTGGAAAAGGTGTGGACCCTTCCGTCATTAAGAACAATTAGACTCTTTTCAGCCATCCACTCCTGTAGAGTTTGAGCCCGTCTAGTTGTGGTTCGGCTACCCCATGCTATGCTGGCTGCGTTAAAATCCCCGGTGATCACTACCCTCTTACCTGCATGTGCCCCCGCGCTCTGGGCAAGTTCCTCGAGAAATTCCTCGAATTCCTCCTCCTTCCTGTTGGGAGAGAAGTAGCAGCTATAGAATACCCCTACCCGGTCAATCTCCAGCCAGGAGTACCCCCTTTTCGACCCCCCGCCCCTAATCGCGAGGTTTCTCTCGGAACCCGTCCACCAGATTGCGGTATCCGTCTCTGCGTCAGATACCCAGTCTGCCTTCCGCTTGGTGATCGCTATGTTTGGCTCGAAGAGCAGGCAGAGGCCTATGGACTCTCTGCGTACTATCTCATCGAGCATGTCATGCGCCGCCCTGCAGCGGTTAAGGTTTACCTGAAGTATCTTTAACATTGGTCGGATGAGGGGCCCCTGCCTACTAAGTTCCAATCACCCTTTCCGTCCCCTGCTGGGATAACGGTTGTCTTCTTATTCTTTGCCCCCTTGTCTTTATTCCCCTTTTTAACAGCAGCAACTACAAAACTGTCAACACTGCAACCCTATCAACTGTTAACAATTAGTTACTTAAATTACAATTTACTAAACTTACTAGTAAGTAGAGAAAACACTTAACGCAAAAATCTCAAAACAGTCAGCACTGAATTATTTTCTTTTTGTGTAGAAAAGCAATTGGAAAAGGCGGTTTGCACACGGACGCTACTGCAGGAAACTTGTCTGCAAGTTAAGGCCTGTAGTGTGGACCTCTAACCCACTAAAAACAAGTCTTCTTCCCATCCCCCACTTCAAACAATCGAGGGGGTGCGTGTCTACTAGTGGTTAGCTGCTTCCCCGGAAGCCTTGAGGTGTGCGACAGGTGCGGCGATTGTTTGCCATAGATTTTGACGTAAGTACAATGGCAGATCGTCAAGTTTTAAAACATTAAATTTTAAAAATTGAACCGACACCTCCTAGGGCTTTCGGTCTGTTTTGCTTAACGTCATTAATTGGCTACACACAGCAGTGCCCGCATTGGACGGGCACAGACACGTGAGGCACTAAATCCCATAGTGACGCAATAGCATAAGGTAGGAAGTTTTAATGATACTTCTTTTTACCAGTTACCGCTCAAATCAAGAGAATAGATATACTTGTGCACACAACCATTTACTATAAATGTGAGGCCTCTCGTTCAGTTCATTCTTATAGCACTACCATGTGTTTTTTTGTAGCAGTTGAGTCAGAGGCGTACTCGGTTAATGATTAGCGTACAGCTTGCACTGGCTTCAACAGTGGTCAGTCCTTTTCATCGTTTAAAGCTGATTGATCAGGCGTGTCTAATGGGGCACAAAGCTTTGCTGTACCTTCTTAGAATTTTTAGGCCTCTCTATTCTTCAGTCTTATCTCGGTCGTGCGCACCGAGTACAACGTTTTTTTGGCAACTTTGTCAATTTTTGTATTTCAAACCGTAGGCAGCGTTGAGTTGAATCTGGCGGACGCTGAAGGCTTGCTTGAAGAAGACAGGCCCTTCATGTGCGGCTCATATCCCGCAGTACATAATGATGATGGTGATGATAAGATTAGAGAGCACCGGTAAAACAACAGAGCGCGTAGAAATTAGACTTCCGTCACGCCTGCACCTTCTGCCTCGTTGCGAGAGTCTTAGGGTGCCAGCTGACGAAAAAGGTGAACGAAGCTTAAATCTCGGAGAGAAGGTAATCAATCATATTTATTTCACTCAAATAGAGTATGTACAGAATAGTTCATGCTATTATTAAAGTTCCACCGTTCCACCGAGAGAAGAAGTGTAAAGATCTTCGTTGCAGTGCCGGACAATCAACCGCGTGGTACTTAGCGCATTGCTGCGAGCAGAACCGACAAATACACTGAGTAATATAGTCTTCATGAAACTCCCTACGGGAGCATACGAGGTGATGGAACCCGTGTACGATGTACCTGGTATATACATGTCTGTCATTGCAGGCCACCCCGGCCCACAACCAAGGAGACTTAAAGACGTCAAGCGTTCGTACATCCGTCGCTGCTTCCGTGAATTCGCGTCGCCACTCTCCCAAGAAATGGTTAAGTGGCTTCGTCAATGGCATACGCAGCCTAACCCGAAGCATCTCCACCATCGGCGCACAGTCCGACAATACATACACGAAGCGGCTTCTCGCCTTGATTAAAAGGCAGAGTGCTCGCTTCATGTATAGTGTGAAGCACTTTTCAAGCAAATTAAAATTCGCTTGAAATAGGTGTCTCTCTCTGTCTCTCTCTGTCTAAACTATACACCAACTTTGGCAGAGTTTTTAACATAAAAAAGCGCACTGCCGTACCGACGGATCGTCGCCGTACATCTCCGACCCCTCCGTAGAGAGCTGCCAGTGCCGAGTTAACACTGTTCTCGATGTGTGTAGTAAACGATGTTCCTCTGTAGTGAATCCGGAGACCCAAGTATGGGAAAGAGTTTACAAGCTCCAATGGCCTCCCGCAGCAACGAATAACGTCGTTTGCAGCTAAACGCCCACCGCGACGAAACTTAATCGCCTTGGTTTTGCGTGAGTTTATTTTCACCACCTTTTTTATGAGATACGCCTCTACCATGGCGGTGATGCGCGAGATGGAAGCAGCGTGGACGAGATGCAGCTTAGTGGGTCTCCCTGCGGAGTCCCAACATTCTGCGTTAGCTTAAGCACGCCGCTCTTTTCCTTGACCAACAGTGTATCATCGTCGAAAAACTAGAAACTACTCGCAGAAGAGCCTCACCTATGCCTAATCTGTCTAAAACAATCGATCATAAGATCGCGCGGAGCCTTGTCAAAAGCCTTGACGCAGTCAACGAAGACTGCATACAGGTGGCCTCCTGGACGAGACACCGCCCGCTCTACTTCGGATTGCAAAACGTGGATGGCGTCGCGGGTCCCCATGCCTTTTCTAAATCCGAACTGCTCGGGAGGCAGAGCATGGTTTGCTACATTTGTTTGTTGGTATGTTGTTATGTGTTACGTTAACGCTTTTTCGTGAAAAATCGTAACATTTTTCCAATGCGACCAAAAATGTATGTCCAAAAGACCAGTCTCACGCAATAGCAAATTTAATGCCCACCATTTTCGTACCAAAGTGATGGTACTGCGTTACGTCATTGTCAAGTAACTAAGCGTCTTCGATAGCCATATCGAAAGCAAAGGCATGCATACTTGCATAGGGTGTATGAGAAAGTTTTCCAAGGCGTTTCCGCGTCCTCCTTTTATTGGGAAAAATTATTTTCTTGCCGAGTTCTACCAAACCTCAAAATAAGTACATAACGATATAAATGACTTTGTATATATATATATATATATATTGTTTTTTATAGCGCGACGGGCATAGCATGGAAGCTTACCCGCGCTGTGTGGGACTCGGCCTCAACGGCTGGATCTAGTTCCGTCAAGGCCCATACTCACTAACCCACCTCCCCCCTTAAGCTTTACACTCTGGATTTTCATTTAATTGCGGACTGACAGGAGCTGGGCATGTGCCAATCGGATCAAGCGGCCGTGATTACCCCCCGGGTTCTCCACCTCATGAGACACACTTTGCGCTTTAACCTGTGACCCCGGTCTTCTGTAAGCAGTATTTTTCTGCTGTCCAGAGAGTCGTCGAACCGTTCTGTTTTGAGCCTTCTCCCTTGGTATCTTCTCCGCCAGTGATCTCCCCTTTTCCCAGTTTCCGCAAATGTAGCTTGCAAATCCGTGCATACTCTTACGGATTGCCTTCTTGACCCCTGCATCTGCCAGCCTATCATTAGTTGCCTGATATATATATATATATATATAGCCGAGCTTTAAGGTCGGCCGGCTTTCCTTGCATTCTCGAGCCTCCTGGCCTCTGCCGGAATGATGGGAAGCGACCGGACGGGCTGACACTAACGTCCTTCGAGATGGGTCGCATGCTGGTATGGGATGCAACCGTTACTGACTCATTAGCCCCCTCAATGGTCAGTGCGGGAGCGGAACATGCTGGACACGCGTCTATGTTGGCGGAAGCGAACAAGTGCAGAAAGTATGCCAGTATCACTTACCCCCACGACTTTCGTCCACTGGCATTCGAGACATTAGGGGGACCTGGCCCGAAGACGCATAAACTTATTCAACGTGTCGGCAAGGCGCTCAATCGTTCGACAGGGGACACTAGAGCTGTCGAGTACCTGCACCAGAGACTATCGCTGGACATTCAACGGGGTAACGCCGCCTCTGTGCGTGGAACTCTGCTAGACTGGACACGCCCGAACCTGGAGGATATGTGACGTTTTTACTTGATTTATCCGGTGTATACGTTCATAAGGAGACAATTGTTGCCTCTTGAATATAAGCAAATAAAACTGTAATAGAAAAAAAAAAAAAAAAAAATATTTATATATATATATAAAAGAAACACAAGGGGCAATATGGATACTGGAAAAGGGTGGGACAATAGGAAGGACTACAGGCACAGGGGGATCGGGTTAATGGGAGATACGGCCCGAGGGAGCAGCTAGGAGCAGTGGAGATTAAGGGGACTATCGGGGTCATCAGACGGTTGGCCATTAGTGGCATCGAGTCACGGAGACAAAAGTTGACATAAGATAAAAGAGCGGAAGCAGGGCAAACGGAAAGCGGAGGAGCAATGTGTCTTTCGAACGGGTTGTCGTGTTAAATATGAAAGAGGGGAGACGAAGATGAAAGTGGGAAGATTTATATAAATTATTAAAAATAAGGTCTGTCGATATCATGATAGTACCAGAAATACGTGTGGGATAGACGTGCTACCAAGCTTAACGGGATACAATTATTACAGCGAGCGCTAGGCAACACGGAAAAGAAAGTGAGCAGCTATTTAGAAGTGCACATACAGTTTTTTAGGAATATTAAGATAAATGAGGGATAATGTGCCTGGGAGATTGGAATGCACATATCAGAGAGCTGGATAGACGAGGAAACAGAGTGGACAGGGCGCCGATACAACTAGCAGCGTCGAGCGGAGTCCGAATTTTATCATGTATGTCATGCGTAGACTACGCACTGACGAATGGTAAAATAGCTAACTGGATAGACGAGATCAGTATAGATAAACAATAAACAAACGGTATTGGAAATTATCATAGTGGGGTAGCAGCGAGCGAGAGGAAAAATAACCGGGGCGGATAGTTGCACAAAAGAAATGTTTGGATAAACACAAATGGCCTCAGAAAGTAGAATACATAAAACAGCGTTTAGTAGCAAATGGAAAAAATCTGGTAGACGAGATGCATAGGAGTATTAAGGACGCATATGAAAATTTGCTGTAAGATAGGGAAGAAAGTTCAAAGGAAGCGGAACGAGAATGTTGAAACGATCAAATAAATGGGGCCATATAAAAATAGCGGAAAGGTGGATTAGGGAGCAAAGAAAGGACATGGGAAGAGACGCAAACGAGGCAGGCGAGTAGTGGTTTACCAAAAACAGAGCTGAAGCTTTACTACGTTAAGTAAACGTTATTTAACAGGATTTTGGGGGCTTTCAACGGAAAGCGAGCAAAATAATTTTTGGACTGTGTCAGACAAGACAAAAACCAAAATGGCAAATAAATAGCAAAAAAATAATAATAAATAGAACATACATAATAGAGGAAATGAATACCGCGTTACGCGTAGGAAGGGCAAAAACTAGAACGGCGTGTCGTCTTGAAAAATTTTTGGTAGGGCTAATCCAGGCGTTTTATACACGTAAGACTGCGTGTATTTTTGAACAAAGCAATTTAATAATATATTAAAAAAAAGCAGACTCCCGAAGAGTTGACGCAAGGAAAGAGTTCCTCTTCTGCCCAAGGAGAGGGTAGATATTGACGTTTTACAAATTAGGTGGCCAATCATAATTACACCTATAGTGTTCAGAGTATTCAAAAGACAATGATAAATAGCAAAATGGAAGTGTGGATTAAAAAAGTATAGGTTATCATATTTTTCCATTAAGTCAGATTGTGAAAGCATCAAGATTGAGGGGACAGGGACGTGTGGCAGGGCTTAAAAAAGCATATGATATGGTAGATAGAACGAAATCAAGTTATGTTGGAGGAAGGCTTTAAAAGAAGCTAGGTAGAGTTACCAGAAGAGATTTTCAGAAATCACACGGTTTGAATAAAAATATGGATAATCATAATAAAAGCAGCTCTCTAGAGAGTTTATAGTTGCTAAGGGGCCAAGCAAGGACGCCCGTTGTAATCGGCGACTTTTTTAAATGTACATATAGAGAATAGCGCGAAGGATTAGTAACACAGGTTTACGATAGTACATAGATGAAAAGGGCTTATATATCGAGACACTCATGCTGCTGTTTTCTGGCGATATGGTAGTGTTAGGGCGGGGCACTAGCGAAGTTTATGTAAAGAGGCAGCGGAGGAACTGGATATATTTTTTGTATTAGGGTTTTAATATTTAATGGGGTTAGGGTAAAGAAAGCTTGTACTAAAGGGGCGTCAATCAGACTATCTAAGTCAGTTTAAGTACCATGGGATGACAATGACTACGAGGGATTTCTTATTTAGAGGAAGAAGAAATATTACGGAGGAATAAGCTGAAAGCGATAAAAAAAAGCAGTAAAGTGTAAGGGCCTCTGGAGTTTAATATGTATGTTGTAACAAGGAATTTATAAAAAGTCATGTATGTACCAGGATTAACTTTTGCTAATGCCTCTCTGGTCCACAGCGCGGGGTTGGGAAAGGAGTTTGAAAAAAACAAAGGGAAATAATAAGATTTGCATTGGGTTGCCGTTTTAATTGTACCAGGGAGTTTGTTAAGGGAGGGAGAGGGAATGTCAAAATAAATACAAAAGGAAGAACTAAATAAGCTAAGGTTTAGTATTACAGTTAAGAATGTCACAATTAAAAGATCGGTTAAACAGATGCAGCTGGTAAGGACGGCATTAAGGGTCAAAATGTAGTAGGGTCGCAGAGTAGAGTTTGCAGCTAAGGATATTTGGTACAATAGTCAGTTGGATACAAGGATACAACGAGCTAAACATAGGGAAAGGGAAATACAGAATGTCAAGCTTGATGTACAGCCTTGAGCGGAGCAGAGAAATAGACCTGTCGAAGGTCCTAGCTTTAGGACCAAATGTTAGAAAAGACTAGGTCGATATTACAAAGAAGAGGTTGCCCACGGAAGGTTCCCAATGGAAAACAAATACTCAGTAGGTATTGGAGGATAGGATTTTTAAAGGACGAAGTATGCACTTTTACACATCTAGTAGATATTACTAGATGTTAGTGTGTGATTCGACACAGACAAGGTGCGAGTTTCTCTGTGCGTGCAGTTACTTACTTTGTGGCTTCATCTGCATATTTATTATGGTATGGGTGAAAATTTCCTACCACCTGAAACGCTGCTACCGTTTCTACTCCTCTATTTGGTTGTCTTACATGTAGATGTTCGGCACTCCCTCACAACAGTTATCCGCGCACAACAATGGGCATCAATTGGTAAATTCACTCTAATCGTCGCCACTATATCGTATTTGTAGATTCTTATTGTACCTACTCTGCTGTATACCACCACTATTCTCGTGTACATGAAATGCTTAAAGCAGGTGAGTGATCGGCAGCATTCGCCGCCGCTTGCCGTTGTTCAACTGCGCAGCTTGTTCAAAGCGTCTTCCACTGCGCAGTTCGCTTCAAGCGCACTCAATTGCGCAGTGCATCTCGGATGCACTTTGCCCCGTTGGCTGTCGCTGCCTTGCGCCCGACGGCTTAGCTTCTCCAGTTTCCTCAGCCGGTGGGTGCACAGCAACGGTTCGACAAACCTTTTGTCAGGTGTTTGGTTTTGCATCCGTACGAAGTTCTATATAACAGCCATTGTTGTTCTGCTCCGCGCGAACGAGAGTGACGAAACGCTCAGCATATACTCCAAAGAAAAAGAGGGCACGGAGAGCGGCCTGGTCAACCAGCAAGGTACGACCTTCAATAGTATAATAATAGTTTACGTTTGAAATATACCTAGTACACTATATACAGCAAAACTGCGTACATGCATGAACAGAAATTTGCTCAACGTTTGTTTATTAATACATGTTACAATAAGCACTTGAAATAGAGAATTTTGGAGCTGTATTTTTTTTTTATTATTGTTCAATCTCCGTTTATCAGGCGTTCCCTCCACCACTCAACATAGGACGAATGATCTCCCACAATGCGTTCATGAGTTGAATTAGGAAATTTCGCATATCTTTTGGAAGCCTTTGTAGAAGTTCGTCCATGGCTCCGTTGAAACTTCCGGAACCAGACCCCGACGATAAAGCGCCTAAGATCAGAATGCATACAGATTAGTTAAGTGCAACAGCAAGCTGAAACAATCGTTCGTGATAATGCATTATCTATTCGAATAAACAGTGCTGTGGTGAAGCGTCCGGTTGGTAGTTCAAGAAAATGTTATATAAACAACTGAGGCGTAAAGGAAAGCAAATATTCCAGAGAAATATCGACTCTCTCCCGCGCTACCTATAAGTTCAAAAAGTGCATCTCCTATTTCCACGGTTCAGATGCTGTAGGCTATAATATAATTATGTGTCGAGACGCTGTTTTCCTAAAATGTCTTCTAGGTTAGCGTCCGTCCTTATCAGATCATTCTAAGAAATGTCTCGAATAGTATCGACGCCACATACTCGTACGTTTGATGTGAGTTGCGCCTGTCTCCATCCGCAGACAACAATCGAGTATATGTTAAGAAAAACTTTGAGAATATTATTTAAAAGCAAAATAGTAGTTAATACTTATATAGTCGTTGTTTTCACTGTTATTCAGTACAAGCAATATTAATAAATGGCCGACGTAGGTTTTTCCGCCATATATGATCGTCGCCAATACATTTGCAATAATATGCCGTTACACGCAGACTCGAATACTTTCTCAATTACAGTTATACGTTAGTTCGTTTAAAATTTCTTTAGAGCTAAAAAAAATTCTATGTAGATTCCTGATATGCGGCTCAATGAGCTCATGATTATCAAAACTACGGGAAACGTCAGGTTTTGGCGCAGGTTTGGTGCAAAACGATGTGGTTTTAAAGCCGGATTTAGCATTCTTCAGTAAGAGACACCTCTTTGCCAAAGTAGGTCGTTTCAATTTATACAAATCTGCCCAAAATCTATATATGCACAACGTATCACGTTCTCTCTAAAAGCGCACATTGCTAGTGTTAAAAAGCATGCTGTACCCCATAATGTGTTTCTTCCGAAGACTTAAAAGTTAGTTAAACTGGAAAGTTTTGCGTATAACAAACTTTTACGTAAATAAACACACACAAAAAATAACAAATAGTCTAAAGGGATAACGAGCACTACAAGACGATTGCAGGTACGTGCCAATTTTAATTGTGATTTTTTCAAGGTCAAGTCTGTCTCCATAAACGTTAACCATTGCTGGCTTATTTTCTTTTGATACGTCTGGACAGTAAGTTGAACAAACAGAGACTCACTTAGACTGAAGGCAAGTGCTGAATGTTACGCCTTTTGACCCAAGTTTTTCTGCCTGCGTCCTTGAAGAGACCTCATTTTTATTGAAGATAGCCACATGCATCATATAGGCGTTTTGCGGTGACGCGATTACAATAAGACGTGCGTACACAAGTCCAAAGAGGCAACCGTTCTATTTTGCTGCATTTCAGATGCGAAACAAACTCATCGAGCGCCAGAAACAGAAGAATGCCAGCCAAATCGTTGCTTTCATAATGTAGTTCATCGGTATAAATATTAAAGTACTGCTGTGCTTTATTTGCATACCCTGTTATTCAAAATATTACTGACTGTTTTTAGAAACGCCCTCTTTAGCTTTTCGTCAACAAATATTTTTTGAGTGCGTATTTAGACCTAACGAGCAATATGCAAGTTCTTTGAGCACTTTTATGTAAGAGCAGACAGATAATCAAAATAGAGAAAGAAAAGGAATATAGTGTATTTTGAAGTGCAAATAGTGTTATTATGATGATGAATAATAATATAAATATTTCTAGTCAAATGTTGAACCCTCGTGACAACAATAACGCTTATCCTAGACACTTAAACTTATACAAACAATCGACTCGGTAGATCGACTGACACAAACAGAGCAACTTTTTTCACGTACGCTTACTTACATTCATTCAGTATTTATTAAACCATAAAATTGGTAGACAATTGATTCATGTTTTACAGAAGTCACAATGTGACAGCACGGTTTCACGATATGTATTTAACTTTGGATGATAAGGACGTTCCGCAGCTTCCCGCACACACAATTATAAAGTAGCGTCAAATATCACACAATCTTCAAACACATCCATCAATATTAAACCAGCTGGATTTCATGCATATGTGATGGTGATATCTGTGCCAAGTTATTCGGCAGATTGGCAAGCGGCTCCTTTGCATGGCTCTTTTCAATCTCTGTGAACAAGAAACCGGGCCATCATAGCGGGCGTATAGATCTCAGCTACAAATTTTAAATTCCTTTTCTCTCTATAGGCTCGATATGAGTCTAGAATATTCGCTGTAAATGGTGTGTTCTTAAGTGCTAGGTCTCCAATAGGGGTTCTCTCTCCGCACACCCCTAAGGCAAGTGTTGCCGACGCGCACTTTGGGAGCCTTAATATAGCAGGTTTTCAGCTGTAGGTGATGACGAGAATTTGCTAAAATAACAAGATATTCGGCTTAAAATTCAAAATGGGCTTTAAGGTTATCTGCGATCTGCGATAAAATAAAAATAAATGAACTAGCTGAATCTGCTTAGGCTACTTGATAGTTTGCGTTACTGGCGTGTGAACATATATGGTGGCACTCCTGGCCCTGGTGAGATCCAGACCTTCGTCTAGATACATTTTACTTCGTTCAGCCACTAGGAGGTCCCATGGCAGCATTTTGGCTAGGACCAGAAGAGCTTCGGTCGATACTGTTTGATATGCCCGGCTTACCCTGATTGCCAGCGTTCGTTTGGTCGACCTTAGTGCCCCCCTATTTTTCGCCGTCCGCATTGCCATGTTCCCCCAGACGGGGGCTGCGTATAGCGCCGTTGATTCGGCCACCGAGGCCAGGAGCCTTCTTTTCACCTCAGCCGCCCCACCGACCCTAGGCATGATCCGCGCCAGGTTCAGGCAGACCCTTTGGGCCTTTTCGGCCACGTACTTAACGTATGCCGATCCGGTCAGTCCAGTGTTTAGCATGACCCCAAGGTACTTTACCTTCTTTCTGATTTCTATCGGGTGGTCCGCCATCACGAGGTTAATGCCGGTCGTCCTCTTTCTGCCTGTTAGGTACATCGCCTCTGTCTTGTCGGGCGCCAGTTTCAAGTGATGGGACTCTATCCACTCGGACACCATTGACAAGGCCTCATTGGCGGCGCTCTCCAGGGCTCTTTCGGTCCTGACCGTTATCATGAGTGCAAGGTCATCGGCGTACGCCAACGTCTCCACCTCATACGGGAGACCTCGGATCTTGAGCACCCCGTCGTAAGCTATGTTCCAGAGCACGGGTCCTAGAATCGAGCCCTGTGGGACTCCGGCAGTAACCTCGTACTCCTGCCCCCCTGCAACCAAGCCTCTGTCATCCAGGTAGGATGAAATCATTCGACGGAGGTAGAGGGAAAAGCCCTTCCTCTTCATTGCCTCCACAATTACTTTCCAATCCATTGTGTTGAAGGCATTTTTGACATCCAGGAGGATCAGAAGCACGAATCCCCTTGTTTTAGGGGTCTTCATAGTCTCCTCACCCGCCCGTTTCAGAACCTTCTTTAGAGCCCCTAATGCAGATCTGCCTTTCCGGAAACCGTACTGGGCATCTGATAGGGCGTTCTTTTCCTGAATCTCGTTGTTTAGTCTCTTGACTATAACGTTCTCCAGGATCTTACCCATGGCGTCAATAAGGCATATGGGCCGGTAACCCGAAGCAGCTGCGATCCCTTTGTTCCACCAGTAGTTGTGAGGGAGCAGCTTTCTCGCATGCTGTAGAGAGTATGTTAATTATTTGAGATTCATCCCTCACCGTGTCTCCCAGTCGTTTGCAACCCTCGTCTATTTCAGCCACTAGAATCTTGGCGTCGAGTTTCCGCATCTGCCATCTCTTACTAGGGGGCGGGGCGAGGGCCACCTCGGGGGTACTAATGGTGAAACAGATGTATCTGTGGTCACTCATGGTCTCCTCCGTCTCCCTCACCCTCTACTCTACCACCAGTGGAAAGGCCGCCTCATTGACCATTGTTAGGTCAATGAAGGCCGTCTGGCTCCCTCTGGAAAAGGTGTGGACCCCTCCGTCATTAAGAACAATTAGACTCTTTTCAGCCATCCACTCCTGTAGAGTTTGAGCCCGTCTAGTTGTGGTTCGGCTACCCCATGCTATGCTGGCTGCGTTAAAATCCCCGGTGATCACTACCCTCTTACCTGCATGTGCCCCCGCGCTCTGGGCAAGTTCCTCGAGAAATTCCTCGAATTCCTCCTCCTTCCTGTTGAGAGAGAAGTAGCAGCTATAGAATACCCCTACCCGGTCAATCTCCAGCCAGGAGTACCCCCTTTTCGACCCCCCGCCCCTAATCGCGAGGTTTCTCTCGGAACCCGTCCACCAGATTGCGGTATCCGTCTCTGCGTCAGATACCCAGTCTGCCTTCCGCTTGGTGATCGCTATGTTTGGCTCGAAGAGCAGGCAGAGGCCTATGGACTCTCTGCGTACTATCTCATCGAGCATGTCATGCGCCGCCCTGCAGCGGTTAAGGTTTACCTGAAGTATCTTTAACATCGGTCGGATGAGGGGCCCCTGCCTACTAAGTTCCAATCACCCTTTCCGTCCCCTGCTGGGATAACGGTTGTCTTCTTATTCTTTGCCCCCTTGTCTTTATTCCCCTTTTTAACAGCAGCAACTACAAAACTGTCAACACTGCAACCCTATCAACTGTTAACAATTAGTTACTTAAATTACAATTTACTAAACTTACTAGTAAGTAGAGAAAACACTTAACGCAAAAATCTCAAAACAGTCAGCACTGAATTATTTTATTTTTGTGTAGAAAAGCAATTGGAAAAGGCGGTTTGCACACGGACGCTACTGCAGGAAACTTGTCTGCAAGTTAAGGCCTGTAGTGTGGACCTCTAACCCACTAAAAACAAGTCTTCTTCCCATCCCCCACTTCAAACAATCGAGGGGGTGCGTGTCTACTAGTGGTTAGCTGCTTCCCCGGAAGCCTTGAGGTGTGCGACAGGTGCGGCGATTGTTTGCCATAGATTTTGACGTAAGTACAATGGCAGATCGTCAAGTTTTAAAACATTAAATTTTAAAAATTGAACCGAAACCTCCTAGGGCTTTCGGTCTGTTTTGCTTAACGTCATTAATTGGCTACACACAGCAGTGCCCGCATTGGACGGGCACAGACACGTGAGGCACTAAATCCCATAGTGACGCAATAGCATAAGGTAGGAAGTTTTAATGATACTTCTTTTTACCAGTTACCGCTCAAATCAGGAGAATAGATATACTTGTGCACACAACCATTTACTATAAATGTGAGGCCTCTCGTTCAGTTCATTCTTATAGCACTACCATGTGTTTTTTTGTAGCAGTTGAGTCAGAGGCGTACTCGGTTAATGATTAGCGTACAGCTTGCACTGGCTTCAACAGTGGTCAGTCCTTTTCATCGTTTAAAGCTGATTGATCAGGCGTGTCTAATGAGGCACAAAGCTTTGCTGTACCTTCTTAGAATTTTTAGGCCTCTCTATTCTTCAGTCTTATCTCGGTCGTGCGCACCGAGTACAACGTTTTTTTGGCAACTTTGTCAATTTTTGTATTTCAAACCGTAGGCAGCGTTGAGTTGAATCTGGCGGACGCTGAAGGCTTGCTTGAAGAAGACAGGCCCTTCATGTGCGGCTCATATCCCGCAGTACATAATGATGATGGTGATGATAAGATTAGAGAGCACCGGTAAAACAACAGAGCGCGTAGAAATTAGACTTCCGTCACGCCTGCACCTTCTGCCTCGTTGCGAGAGTCTTAGGGTGCCAGCTGACGAAAAAGGTGAACGAAGCTTAAATCTCGGAGAGAAGGTAATCAATCATATTTATTTCACTCAAATAGAGTATGTACAGAATAGTTCATGCTATTATTAAAGTTCCACCGTTCCACCGAGAGAAGAAGTGTAAAGATCTTCGTTGCAGTGCCGGACAATCAACCGCGTGGTACTTAGCGCATTGCTGCGAGCAGAACCGACAAATACACTGAGTAATATAGTCTTCATGAAACTCCCTACGGGAGCATACGAGGTGATGGAACCCGTGTACGATGTACCTGGTATATACATGTCTGTCATTGCAGGCCACCCCGGCCCACAACCAAGGAGACTTAAAGACGTCAAGCGTTCGTACATCCGTCGCTGCTTCCGTGAATTCGCGTCGCCACTCTCCCAAGAAATGGTTAAGTGGCTTCGTCAATGGCATACGCAGCCTAACCCGAAGCATCTCCACCATCGGCGCACAGTCCGACAATACATACACGAAGCGGCTTCTCGCCTTGATTAAAAGGCAGAGTGCTCGCTTCATGTATAGTGTGAAGCACTTTTCAAGCAAATTAAAATTCGCTTGAAATAGGTGTCTCTCTCTGTCTCTCTCTGTCTAAACTATACACCAACTTTGGCAGAGTTTTTAACATAAAAAAGCGCACTGCCGTACCGACGGATCGTCGCCGTACATCTACGACCCCTCCGTAGAGAGCTGCCAGTGCCGAGTTAACACTGTTCTCGATGTGTGTAGTAAACGATGTTCCTCTGTAGTGAATCCGGAGACCCAAGTATGGGAAAGAGTTTACAAGCTCCAATGGCCTCCCGCAGCAACGAATAACGTCGTTTGCAGCTAAACGCCCACCGCGACGAAACTTAATCGCCTTGGTTTTGCGTGAGTTTATTTTCACCACCTTTTTTATGAGATACGCCTCTACCATGGCGGTGATGCGCGAGATGGAAGCAGCGTGGACGAGATGCAGCTTAGTGGGTCTCCCTGCGGAGTCCCAACATTCTGCGTTGGCTTAAGCACGCCGCTCTTTTCCTTGACCAACAGTGTATCATCGTCGAAAAACTAGAAACTACTCGCAGAAGAGCCTCACCTATGCCTAATCTGTCTAAAACAATCGATCATAAGATCGCGCGGAGCCTTGTCAAAAGCCTTGACGCAGTCAACGAAGACTGCATACAGGTGGCCTCCTGGACGAGACACCGCCCGCTCTACTTCGGATTGCAAAACGTGGATGGCGTCGCGGGTCCCCATGCCTTTTCTAAATCCGAACTGCTCGGGAGGCAGAGCATGGTTTGCTACATTTGTTTGTTGGTATGTTGTTATGTGTTACGTTAACGCTTTTTCGTGAAAAATCGTAACATTTTTCCAATGCGACCAAAAATGTATGTCCAAAAGACCAGTCTCACGCAATAGCAAATTTAATGCCCACCATTTTCGTACCAAAGTGATGGTACTGCGTTACGTCATTGTCAAGTAACTAAGCGTCTTCGATAGCCATATCGAAAGCAAAGGCATGCATACTTGCATAGGGTGTATGAGAAAGTTTTCCAAGGCGTTTCCGCGTCCTCCTTTTATTGGGAAAAATTATTTTCTTGCCGAGTTCTACCAAACCTCAAAATAAGTACATAACGATATAAATGACTTTGTATATATATATATATATATATATTGTTTTTTATAGCGCGACGGGCATAGCATGGAAGCTTACCCGCGCTGTGTGGGACTCGGCCTCAACGGCTGGATCTAGTTCCGTCAAGGCCCATACTCACTAAACCCACCTCCCCTCTTAAGCTTTACACTCTGGATTTTCATTTAATTCCGGACTGACAGGAGCTGGGCATGTGCCAATCGGATCAAGCGGCCGTGATTACCCCCCGGGTTCTCCACCTCATGAGACACACTTTGCGCTTTAACCTGTGACCCCGGTCTTCTGTAAGCAGTATTTTTCTGCTGTCCAGAGAGTCGTCGAACCGTTCTGTTTTGAGCCTTCTCCCTTGGTATCTTCTCCGCCAGTGATCTCCCCTTTTCCCAGTTTCCGCAAATGTAGCTTGCAAATCCGTGCATACTCTTACGGATTGCCTTCTTGACCCCTGCATCTGCCAGCCTATCATTAGTTGCCTGATATATATATATATATATATATAGCCGAGCTTTAAGGTCGGCCGGCTTTCCTTGCATTCTCGAGCCTCCTGGCCTCTGCCGGAATGATGGGAAGCGACCGGACGGGCTGACACTAACGTCCTTCGAGATGGGTCGCATGCTGGTATGGGATGCAACCGTTACTGACTCATTAGCCCCCTCAATGGTCAGTGCGGGAGCGGAACATGCTGGACACGCGTCTATGTTGGCGGAAGCGAACAAGTGCAGAAAGTATGCCAGTATCACTTACCCTTACGACTTTCGTCCACTGGCATTCGAGACATTAGGGGGACCTGGCCCGAAGACGCATAAACTTATTCAACGTGTCGGCAAGGCGCTCAATCGTTCGACAGGGGACACTAGAGCTGTCGAGTACCTGCACCAGAGACTATCGCTGGACATTCAACGGGGTAACGCCGCCTCTGTGCGTGGAACTCTGCTAGACTGGACACGCCCGAACCTGGAGGATATGTGACGTTTTTACTTGATTTATCCGGTGTATACGTTCATAAGGAGACAATTGTTGCCTCTTGAATATAAGCAAATAAAACTGTAATAGAAACAAAAAAAAAAAAAAAAATATATATATATATATATATATATAAAAGAAACACAAGGGGCAATATGGATACTGGAAAAGGGTGGGACAATAGGAAGGACTACAGGCACAGGGGGATCGGGTTAATGGGAGATACGGCCCGAGGGAGCAGCTAGGAGCAGTGGAGATTAAGGGGACTATCGGGGTCATCAGACGGTTGGCCATTAGTGGCATCGAGTCACGGAGACAAAAGTTGACATAAGATAAAAGAGCGGAAGCAGGGCAAACGGAAAGCGGAGGAGCAATGTGTCTTTCGAACGGGTTGTCGTGTTAAATATGAAAGAGGGGAGACGAAGATGAAAGTGGGAAGATTTATATAAATTATTAAAAATAAGGTCTGTCGATATCATGATAGTACCAGAAATACGTGTGGGATGGACGTGCTACCAAGCTTAACGGGATACAATTATTACAGCGAGCGCTAGGCAACACGGAAAAGAAAGTGAGCAGCTATTTAGAAGTGCACATACAGTTTTTTAGGAATATTAAGATAAATGAGGGATAATGTGCCTGGGAGATTGGAATGCACATATCAGAGAGCTGGATAGACGAGGAAACAGAGTGGACAGGGCGCCGATACAACTAGCAGCGTCGAGCGGAGTCCGAATTTTATCATGTATGTCATGCGTAGACTACGCACTGACGAATGGTAAAATAGCTAACTGGATAGACGAGATCAGTATAGATAAACAATAAAGAAACGGTATTGGAAATTATCATAGTGGGGTAGCAGCGAGCGAGAGGAAAAATAACCGGGGCGGATAGTTGCACAAAAGAAATGTTTGGATAAACACAAATGGCCTCAGAAAGTAGAATACATAAAACAGCGTTTAGTAGCAAATGGAAAAAATCTGGTAGACGAGATGCATAGGAGTATTAAGGACGCATATGAAAATTTGCTGTAAGATAGGGAAGAAAGTTCAAAGGAAGCGGAACGAGAATGTTGAAACGATCAAATAAATGGGGCCATATAAAAATAGCGGAAAGGTGGATTAGGGAGCAAAGAAAGGACATGGGAAGAGACGCAAACGAGGCAGGCGAGTAGTGGTTTACCAAAAACAGAGCTGAAGCTTTACTACGTTAAGTAAACGTTATTTAACAGGATTTTGGGGGCTTTCAACGGAAAGCGAGCAAAATAATTTTTGGACTGTGTCAGACAAGACAAAAACCAAAATGGCAAATAAATAGCAAAAAAATAATAATAAATAGAACATACATAATAGAGGAAATGAATACCGCGTTACGCGTAGGAAGGGCAAAAACTAGAACGGCGTGTCGTCTTGAAAAATTTTTGGTAGGGCTAATCCAGGCGTTTTATACACGTAAGACTGCGTGTATTTTTGAACAAAGCAATTTAATAATATATTAAAAAAAGCAGACTCCCGAAGAGTTGACGCAAGGAAAGAGTTCCTCTTCTGCCCAAGGAGAGGGTAGATATTGACGTTTTACAAATTAGGTGGCCAATCATAATTACACCTATAGTGTTCAGAGTATTCAAGAGACAATGATAAATAGCAAAATGGAAGTGTGGATTAAAAAAGTATAGGTTATCATATTTTTCCATTAAGTCAGATTGTGAAAGCATCAAGATTGAGGGGACAGGGACGTGTGGCAGGGCTTAAAAAAGCATATGATATGGTAGATAGAACGAAATCAAGTTATGTTGGAGGAAGGCTTTAAAAGAAGCTAGGTAGAGTTACCAGAAGATATTTTCAGAAATCACACGGTTTGAATAAAAATATGGATAATCATAATAAAAGCAGCTCTCTAGAGAGTTTATAGTTGCTAAGGGGCCAAGCAAGGACGCCCGTTGTAATCGGCGACTTTTTTAAATGTACATATAGAGAATAGCGCGAAGGATTAGTAACACAGGTTTACGATAGTACATAGATGAAAAGGGCTTATATATCGAGACACTCATGCTGCTGTTTTCTGGCGATATGGTAGTGTTAGGGCGGGGCACTAGCGAAGTTTATGTAAAGAGGCAGCGGAGGAACTGGATATATTTTTTGTATTAGGGTTTTAATATTTAATGGGGTTAGGGTAAAGAAAGCTTGTACTAAAGGGGCGTCAATCAGACTATCTAAGTCAGTTTAAGTACCATGGGATGACAATGACTACGAGGGATTTCTTATTTAGAGGAAGAAGAAATATTACGGAGGAATAAGCTGAAAGCGATAAAAAAAAGCAGTAAAGTGTAAGGGCCTCTGGAGTTTAATATGTATGTTGTAACAAGGAATTTATAAAAAGTCATGTATGTACCAGGATTAACTTTTGCTAATGCCTCTCTGGTCCACAGCGCGGGGTTGGGAAAGGAGTTTGAAAAAAACAAAGGGAAATAATAAGATTTGCATTGGGTTGCCGTTTTAATTGTACCAGGGAGTTTGTTAAGGGAGGGAGAGGGAATGTCAAAATAAATACAAAAGGAAGAACTAAATAAGCTAAGGTTTAGTATTACAGTTAAGAATGTCACAATTAAAAGATCGGTTAAACAGATGCAGCTGGTAAGGACGGCATTAAGGGTCAAAATGTAGTAGGGTCGCAGAGTAGAGTTTGCAGCTAAGGATATTTGGTACAATAGTCAGTTGGATACAAGGATACAACGAGCTAAACATAGGGAAAGGGAAATACAGAATGTCAAGCTTGATGTACAGCCTTGAGCGGAGCAGAGAAATAGACCTGTCGGAGGTCCTAGCTTTAGGACCAAATGTTAGAAAAGACTAGGTCGATATTACAAAGAAGAGGTTGCCCACGGAAGGTTCCCAATGGAAAACAAATACTCAGTAGGTATTGGAGGATAGGATTTTTAAAGGACGAAGTATGCACTTTTACACATCTAGTAGATATTACTAGATGTTAGTGTATGATTCGACACAGACAAGGTGCGAGTTTCTCTGTGCGTGCAGTTACTTACTTTGTGGCTTCATCTGCATATTTATTATGGTATGGGTGAAAATTTCCTACCACCTGAAACGCTGCTACCGTTTCTACTCCTCTATTTGGTTGTCTTACATGTAGATGTTCGGCACTCCCTCACAACAGTTATCCGCGCACAACAATGGGCATCAATTGGTAAATTCACTCTAATCGTCGCCACTATATCGTATTTGTAGATTCTTATTGTACCTACTCTGCTGTATAGCACCACTATTCTCGTGTACATGAAATGCTTAAAGCAGGTGAGTGATCGGCAGCATTCGCCGCCGCTTGCCGTTGTTCAACTGCGCAGCTTGTTCAAAGCGTCTTCCACTGCGCAGTTCGCTTCAAGCGCACTCAATTGCGCAGTGCATCTCGGATGCACTTTGCCCCGTTGGCTGTCGCTGCCTTGCGCCCGACGGCTTAGCTTCTCCAGTTTCCTCAGCCGGTGGGTGCACAGCAACGGTTCGACAAACCTTTTGTCAGGTGTTTGGTTTTGCATCCGTACGAAGTTCTATATAACAGCCATTGTTGTTCTGCTCCGCGCGAACGAGAGTGACGAAACGCTCAGCATATACTCCAAAGAAAAAGAGGGCACGGAGAGCGGCCTGGTCAACCAGCAAGGTACGACCTTCAATAGTATAATAATAGTTTACGTTTGAAATATACCTAGTACACTATATACAGCAAAACTGCGTACATGCATGAACAGAAATTTGCTCAACGTTTGTTTATTAATACATGTTACAATAAGCACTTGAAATAGAGAATTTTGGAGCTGTATTTTTTTTTTATTATTGTTCAATCTCCGTTTATCAGGCGTTCCCTCCACCACTCAACATAGGACGAATGATCTCCCACAATGCGTTCATGAGTTGAATTAGGAAATTTCGCATATCTTTTGGAAGCCTTTGTAGAAGTTCGTCCATGGCTCCGTTGAAACTTCCGGAACCAGACCCCGACGATAAAGCGCCTAAGATCAGAATGCATACAGATTAGTTAAGTGCAACAGCAAGCTGAAACAATCGTTCGTGATAACGCATTATCTATTCGAATAAACAGTGCTGTGGTGAAGCGTCCGGTTGGTAGTTCAAGAAAATGTTATATAAACAACTGAGGCGTAAAGGAAAGCAAATATTCCAGAGAAATATCGACTCTCTCCCGCGCTACCTATAAGTTCAAAAAGTGCATCTCCTATTTCCACGGTTCAGATGCTGTAGGCTATAATATAATTATGTGTCGAGACGCTGTTTTCCTAAAATGTCTTCTAGGTTAGCGTCCGTCCTTATCAGATCATTCTAAGAAATGTCTCGAATAGTATCGACGCCACATACTCGTACGTTTGATGTGAGTTGCGCCTGTCTCCATCCGCAGACAACAATCTATATATATCAATATGTTAAGAAAAACTTTGAGAATATTATTTAAAAGCAAAATAGTAGTTAATACTTATATAGTCGTTGTTTTCACTGTTATTCAGTACAAGCAATATTAATAAATGGCCGACGTAAGTTTTTCCGCCATATATGATCGTCGCCAATACATTTGCAATAATATGCCGTTACACGCAGACTCGAATACTTTCTCAATTACAGTTATACGTTAGTTCGTTTAAAATTTCTTTAGAGCTAAAAAAATTTCTATATAGATTCCTGATATGCGGCTCAATGAGCTCATGATTATCAAAACTACGGGAAACGTCAGGTTTTGGCTGTGCAAAACGATGTGGTTTTAAAGCCGGATTTAGCATTCTTCAGTAAGAGACACCTCTTTGCCAAAGTAGGTCGTTTCAATTTATACAAATCTGCCAAAAATCTATATTTGCACAACGTATCACGTTCTCTCTAAAAGCGCACATTGCTAGTGTTAAAAAGCATGCTGTACCCCATAATGCGTTTCTTCCGAAGACTTAAAAGTTTGTTAAACTGGAAAGTTTTGCGTATAACAAACTTTTACGTAAATAAACACACACACAAAAAATAACAAATAGTCTAAAGGGATAACGAGCACTACAAGACGATTGCAGGTACGTCTCAATTTTGAAAAGACTGACTGCAAGTGCTGAATGTTACGCCTTTTGACCCAAGTTTTTCTGCCTGCGTCCTTGAAGAGACCTCATTTTTATTGAAGATAGCCACATGCATTATATAGGCGTTTTGCGGTGACGCGATTACAATAAGACGTGCGTACACAAGTCCAAAGAGGCAACCGTTCTATTTTGCTGCATTTCAGATGCGAAACAAACTCATCGAGCGCCAGAAACAGAAGAATGCCAGCCAAATCGTTGCTTTCATAATGTAGTTCATCGGTATAAATATTAAAGTACTGCTATGCTTTATTTGCATACCCTGTTATTTAAAATATTACTGACAGTTTTTAGAAACGCCCTCTTTAGCTTTTCGTCAACAAATATTTTTTGAGTGCGTATTTAGACCTAACGAGCAATATGCAAGTTCTTTGAGCACTTTTATGTAAGAGCAGACAGATAATCAAAATAGAGAAAGAAAGGGAATATAGTGTATTTTGAAGTGCAAATAGTGTTATTATGATGATGAATATTAATATAAATATTTCTAGTCAAATGTTGAACCCTCGTGACAACAATAACGCTTATCCTAGACACTTAAACTTATACAAACAATCGACTCGGTAGATCGACTGACACAAACAGAGCAACTTTTTTTCACGTACGCTTACTTACATTCATTTAGTATTTATTAAACCATAAAATTGGTAGACAATTGATTCATGTTTTACAAAAGTCACAATGTGACAGCACGGTTTCACGATATGTATTTAACTTTGGATGATAAGGACGTTCCGCAGCTTCCCGCACACACAATTATAAAGTAGCGTCAAATATCACACAATCTTCAAACACATCCATCAATATTAAACCAGCTGGATTTCATGCATATGTGATGGTGATATCTGTGCCAAGTTATTCGGCAGATTGGCAAGCGGCTCCTTTGCATGGCTCTTTTCAATCTCTGTGAACAAGAAACCGGGCCATCATAGCGGGCGTATAGATCTCAGCTACAAATTTTAAATTCCTATTCTCTCTATAGGCTCGATATGAGTCTAGAATATCCGCTGTAAATGGTGTGTTCTTAAGTGCTAGGTCTCCAATAGGGGTTCTCTCTCCGCACACCCCTAAGGCAAGTGTTGTTGACGCGCACTTTGGGAGCCTTAATATAGCAGGTTTTCAGCTGTAGGTGATGACGAGATTTTGCTAAAATAACAAGATATTCGGCTTAAAATTCAAAATAGACTTTAAGGTTATCTGCGATCTGCGATAAAATAAAAAGAAATGAACTAGCTAAATCTGCTTAGGCTACTCGATAGTTTGCGTTACTGGCGTGTGTACATAGTGGTCGCCGTTCTTTACCCAAATTATTCTGCGCGCTTATATAGTATGAACGAAGTTAAAGAGGGGGCCTGTTATGTTAAACTTTGTGCGAAGCGTGTCTAGTAAACGGTCCCTTGGCAATCGATAGCAGTTTGCAAATTAATAAATGCAGCGTATATCATTTTTTTTTTATCAGAGAGTCTGTGTGTCTAAAACACTGTCTAAAACAAGAAACAACTGAATCTGATGACGATTACCTCTTTAAAAAACCGCACTGTTCTGGCGGGATTTTTCCTTCTACGCGAGTGTGCTATCGGCCAACGATAGTCGAAGTTAATATCTTGCTTTAAAGGACGTTTCTAAGTGCTATGGCCCTATAATTATTTTTGATCAGTTGCACTGCCCTTTCGCTTAAATCGCTGTTCGCTTAGACTGTAGATCGTTTTTCCGCCACTCATCAGGGATCTTATCTTGCGTTGTCGATCCAGCCTCCGCTTACTGATATTCAACACTCAACACTACGAGAGAATAACCGAGCAAGATGGCTTAGTGGCAAAAGCCTTTGCCTTGCATTCGGGAGGTCTAGGTTCTAGACCCAGACCGCAAGGTGAATGCCGGAGTGGACGAATAATCGACCATGATCGAAAAAAAAAAACGGGGAGCACAGATGTCTCAATAAATAGAGATGGTGCATTATCATCCAATGCCCCCATAAAAAAAAATCGGTAGGCTCTCACTCACCGCTGGTTCCAGGCTGCTGGGCGTCGACATTCGCAACGGCCACTATAGCCAGGACGGCGAGTACAGTCGCCGCGAGCGTGCTAACGCTGACAGATCTCATGGTGGCAGATCGCATCCAAAAACCACACAATACACACGAAAACACAGGCGAACACACCGAGAAACGACGCAACAGCAACAGCAGCAGCAGATGTCGTTAGCGGTCGTTATCTGTGTGGTCGAAAGCGCGCCGGTCGAACTGGAGGACGTGACGCCATTACGTCGAGCTTTTGTAGCGCTCAACACCTTGCCGTTCGTTCTGCTACCACTAACATGTGCATTATTACTTTTATTAGTATTATTATGATTACGATTATCATCACTATTAGAAATATTTTCGACATTTCGACCATTCGCGCACTACGCACAACATAGCATATCGTAGTCGTCCGTTGACGTCATCGTTGTTACCATCAAGCCCTCATCATCCTCTAACCCGCGCTCACCGTCAACCAAGCTAGCTAATTATACGCGGTAATGTGTGCTTTGCTCGTAGTAACCTTTATCTCTCTCTCTCTCTCTCTCTCTCTCACGTACTCTATCTTCCTCTCCTTCTCCTTCTTCTAATAGCAGAAAAAGTGGTAGCGCTTAATGAGGCGGTAATACTGGCGAGCGCAAACTGCAGGAAGCTCGTGAACGGGTCACTCGCTGTGTCCTGCAATACACGCAGAGACAGAGAGAGAGAGCGACTCAGAGTGAGAGTGAGAGAAAGAGGGAGAGAGAAAGCAAAAGATCCTGATCAGTGGCACCTTCCTGCATTCGGGTGCATTCGGAGTGGCAGTGAACTGCGACGGTTAGTCATATCCGTTCGGGGCCGGCCCTGCCAACCAAGCCCGGCGAGTGGAGGATAAACAACGTTATTACAACGGCAATCGGGTAATTGCGTCGGCAGCAGGAATTGATCATCGAATTTGGCCAGCGCCTCGCCTGTTGCAACTGGACTGGCTAGAGAGAAACTGACACAAGATCTCATCGAAGGCAATCGGTAACGATACAAATCCGCTATTTGTGACTCCGCTGCCTCGCATCGCCGTTCCGCGTTCGACACAACAGACACGCTGTGTCCGGTGGAAAGCATAATTTAAACATGCGGAAAGTTGTAACGGCAGTCATCAGTAAAATTTGCAGGCGCAAACGTTATTCTTAACTGAACAGGAATCCAATTTTAACCTGGCACTTACCGGAATATGTATATCTACAATATATATAGGCTACATTTACTTTGTAGTGCAAATGTTTCCTTGAATAGGTGTGTACCATATATATATATATATATATATATATATATAAAAATATATATAAATATATATATATATATATATATATATATAGGAAGTATAGGTGGTCTATTCGTAGTCATTGGAGTTGCTGGATCTTTATCGTCCCATCGCCACCGATCTTTACAGCAATTTAATGCGCATAAATTGCTGTCCAAATTATGAATCACACTTGAATTACGAGTGAGCCTCTATTAGCGCTTTAGACGTGACAAAGGAAGCGGCTGTAACGGCAGCTGCAGTACCGTGTCAGCGAGATCTCCGCTTGTAGGCATTGATCTGCGGCACATGCACCAGACATAACAGGCCAAATCCAGCCGCGTAACATGCCTTTTCTGAGGCGCTGCTATTATAGCGTAGATCACCCTAACGCATGGTACGTCAAGCTTACGTAGGCTTTTCATAGCTCCCAAATACGAGAAGTGCGGTAAGTCGAAGGCCACAGTGAGCAATTATTGGGTGCAATCAAACGCAGGAAAAGCACATATATTTTGGTAACATGAGGGCGTAAGGTTATTGATTGCTGCGTTTTATAGTCCAACTAAATTGCCACTATTCCGCTTGATTAAAACCAGCAAAAGTGTGCTTTATATGAATACTGATTGTATTCCCAATTAATGAGGTGGTATGTGACGTACACGCACACAAGCATTTTCATGTATGGAAATTCAGTAATATATATATATATATATATATATATATTACTAAATAACGAGCTCGAGTGTAAAAAGTTTTTATCATCGCTTTAAGGAATTGTAGAGCTTGTTAAAGCAAATATTTTTTTCAATGGAACATGGTCTCTGAGAAGTCTTGTTTCCGAATGAGAGTTAAATTACTACAATTTGTGACACTAGTGTTTTTGCCCGACATAGGAGTATCAAATGTGCTGTGCAACAACCAGTCCTCCTAGACCGAAACTAAGCACACCGACATGTTTCTGAGAAAATTCTGCTTCTTCCGTCAGAAGATGCGACACGGTCGTTTAAAAGAGAATTCGCCAAAAATGAAGTGCTTTATTAGCCTTCATGCAAAATATCAAAATCCTTACCCTACGACCACCCACGTTGCTACGACCACCCAAATGCGCATTTCAACAAGTGACAATTACTTTGGTTCCAAATCCATGTCAATACGAGCTGTGGTTGCGAAGTAATTAAGATTTTTATATATATATATATATACATATATATATATAAAAATCTTAATATACATATATATATATATATATATATATATATTCATATTTATTAAAATGACATTTAAGTGTTACAACGAGATGTATATATATATATATATACATATACATATATATATATATATATATATATATATATATATATATATATATACAGGGTGTGACAAAGAGATTTTTAAAGCGGTACATTGAATTGTAGAACTCGTCAAAGCAAATATTTTTTCCGATGTAACATGGTCTCTAAGAAATCTTGTTTCGGAGTGAGAGTGAAATTACTACAATTTGTGACACTGGTGTTTTTGCCCGATATAGGAGCACAAAATGTGCTGTTGCAAGACAACCAGTCCTCCTATACAGAAACTAAGCATACCGTCGTATTCGTAAATTCGTAAATTCGTAAATTCTACTTTTTCTGGAGATATAAGGTCGGAAGATGCGGCATGGTTGCTTAGAAGGGAATTCGCAAAGAATGAAGTTCTTCTTTAGCTTTCACATCAAATACCTCAAAATCATTACCCTACGACCACTCACGGCGCTCAAAACTAGCATATTCAGGCAAACTCACATTTTGACGATTATTTTGATACCAAACGTATGGCAATGCGAGCCGCGGTTGCGGAGTAATTACGATTTTTTGGCCAGATGTCGAGATTGAGTGCATGTAAAAATGACTTTGTTCCAGAAATATTTAAAGAGCGATATATGGAATTGTGGAGCTTGTTAAAGGAAATTTTTTTTCCAATGGAATATGGTTTCTGAAAAGTCTTGTTTCGGAGTGAGAGTGATATTACTACAATTTGTGTCACTGGTGTTTTTGCCCGACATAAGAGCATAAAATGTGCAATTACGAGACAACCTATACAGAAACTAAGCACACCGTCGCATTCGCGAGAAAATTCTACGTTTTCTGCAGAACATATAATATTGCAAAAAAGTAAGTCCTTTTTTTGCCTTCGCGTTTAAAATCTTTGACCCTACGACCAATCACAGCGCTCAAAACTAACACATTCAAGCAAGTGCGCATTTCATGCCGATTATTTTGGTACCAAATACATAGCAATGCGAGCCGTGGTTGCGGTGTAATTGAGATTGAGTGCATGCATAAATGATCTACTAGCACTTAAGGTCATTTTTGCATGCACTCAATCTCGGCATCTGGCCAAAAAGTCGTAATTACCTCGCAACCGCGGCTCGCATTGCCATAAGTTTGGTATCAAGATGATCGCCATGTCATAAGTTTGGTATCAAAATGTGCGTTTGCCTGGATGTGCTAGTTTTGAGCGCCGTGAGTGGTCGTAGGGTAATGATTTTGAGGTATTTGGTGTGAAAGCTAAAAAAAGACCTTCATTTTTTGCGAATTCTCTTCTAAGCGACCATGCCGCATCTTCCGACCCGTCTTATATGTTCTTCAGAAGAAGTAGAATTTTCTCAAATACGACGGTATGCTTAGTTTTATAGGAGGACTTTTATAGGAGGTTAGCTGTATAGGAGGACCGATTGTCTTGCAACAGCACATTTTGTGCTCCTATGTCGGGCAAAAACACGAGTGTCACAAATTGTAGTAATTTCACTCTGACTCCGAAACAAGACTTCTCAGAGACCATGTTAAATTGGAAAATGTATTTGCTTTAACGAGCTCTACAATTCCATGTATCGCTTTAAAAATCTTTCCGTCACATTGAGTATACACATAACATTGATTTTTATACTGTTGTCAGCTCCTCTCAATATGTCATTCGAACGAGGCAGTATAATGTATATATATATATATATATATATATATACAGAGCAGCCTACGAAACCGACAACATTTTGGTATTTTCTCAACTCGGAGAAGATCTCCAATGAAGCGAAGGAAGGCCAACGCCCCGATAGAGCCTCGGCAACAGAATACACGAAAAACCAGGCCCCGCACCTTTATATACAGGTAGTCCAAACACAGTTTGGTCAGACTTGAGAGAATAGTACAACTCGTTAAAATAACAGTTTTTTTCTAATGAGATGAGAAGTACAGTAGGTTATTCCGCATCGAGCACAGGTCAACTCATATAAAACATGCAGTTAAATATTTGCAATTTGATAGTTATCCGTACGTGAATTTCTCCATCCATGTGAATTGAAGGCTTGTGCAGTTTCTCATACCACAAAGGATGCACGATGGCCCCCTCAAGCTATAACCGCGGAGTTACCAGACAATCAACTCCTCAGCCTGCTCAAACTACCGGTCCGAACATAGAAAAGGCAGGCGTCAACTAGGCGATAGGGGTCCAGTCCCGACATGTCAGAGAACCCATCCAGCCCTCCCGGATTCGGCACCTGACCTTTGCAAAAGAGGATCACACAGTCAACCGTACGGTTCGCCTAATGCTAGACGAAGTAAGAGCCAGAAAAGAAGGGTCTCTTAGCCCAGTCAGCGAGACGAACATTAAACTGGCTCGTGGCACCTTCTCTCGGCTCCGACTCCATTGCTGATGAGTTTTAGGGTTTCTCACACGAGCGTCCTCGAACGATGTTTCAGCCTTCTTAATTGTTATACTATCGCTACCGTCCAGGTAGGCACCACGCCTCCGTCGAGGTCATCAAGCGTCTTATTTTGGCGGTTGGTGTTTCGCAAAGGTAAGGTTGACTCCAGGAGCCACCTTCCGACCCGTTAGGTAAATTGCCTCTGTTTTCTTTAGCGCAAGCTGTAGACGACGGAAGATCATGCACGCCTGTACGTGGCTAGCACCTAAAGAAATCACCGTCGGTGATTTATTCAAATCCAGTCTCGCGGCGGGCCGTGACGAGGACTGCTGTCACACTGTGTTGACTTTAGCGTGTTAGGAACGTTCTGTGACATAATCCCCCTCCTCTTTAAAAGCATGGTTCACATCGAGAATGATAAGAGAAAAGAGCGATCGGGTTTTAAGAGGCTTTGCAGTCTCCTGGTTTGCCGTACGCATGATCTATTGGAAAGCGTTTATCGCTGACGGGCTTCGTGGAAGTCATACTAAGCATCCGACATGGCAAAAAGGTCCCCGATCTCTGCATCTATTCGCTCCATTCTCAAACCGTTTACCTACTGTGTCCAATAGGCAAATTGGTCTGTAAAAGGTAGAGCCTGGCCTTCAAAGTAGCGCGAGTTGTCCCCGCTTCTCTTGCGCTGGTACATTCCGTGTGTCAACAGTCGGGCGGCCATGTCTACCAACTCCTCCGGCGCCTGCCTTGCCAGAAGGCAAATGACCCCGGGCAGCACCCCGTTGGGGCCTTTTCCGGCGCCAGGCTCTCGACGGCACGTTTTACGTATCTTGACAGGTGGGATGTTATTTGGGCAGACAAGGAAGGTCCGTAGCGAGCGCGAGAATTGGCTATGGAAAAAGCGGTCAATCCAAGGTCAATACGGGTTACAGGGGGAGGGAGCAAGGTTGTCGAAGTTTACTTGTGATCACCCGATGAGGCAAGCCCTAGGGGTCAGCCCCGACCTCTACTTCCAGCCCCTGCCTCGCTGTTGATACCTTTGTTCGAGCAATGACAGTTTTCAACGTTCGCTGGCAATCAGTTGTACTGCAATTCGTCTGCTTTTCTTTGGCTAGGATGACAGAAGAGGAGTCATTTTCTCGTCGGCGTCTTACTGCAATCTACGACCTGGCTCCCGTAACACATGCATCCTGTTTCGTTAGTCAAATGGCATCGTTTCAAACGCTACACGCTGTGCCCTCCTCTGTCACCACCTGCCTATCAGCGCCCCCTCCGTCGATGGCGGTCATAGTAGTGGGTCCTTACTTTTTTCCACCCTTTCGTCTTCGGAGCTCATTGGCTGCCGGGCCCGGTGGGGCGCACGATCCGTTGGTCTGTCGAGCCTGGCTAGCTTGCCCGATTCAGTGCAATACAGACGCCACCGTGAGGGCTGTAGACCCACAGCGATGACGCACCCAATTCACCGCCTCGTCTGCCTTGCACGCGTATGCACGACGGCCTGGCCTTTGGCACCGGTAGTTCGTTGACAACCACAGCCACGCGTCCAAATGGCACGGTCCATTACTTATCCGAACAAGACTTCGATACCATGAGAGGGGAGCCTAACTTTCTACCGGCTCATCGTCTCCAAACTCGGGGAAGTATGTCAAGATCCTTCATCTGAGAGCTGGGTTCATTGGCCGTCACAAATAAGGCTAGATCATCCACGAGAAGATGCAAGAGAGGATGCGCGCCTCGAAAAGCCGCGAAGTCAGATAACGTCCTATTTCGGGAGAAAGTGAAAACGGTCCATCTGCAATAAAGAAAACCATATGTTGAAATTTTTTATATTTCATTTTTCGTACTGTATTTACTCGTTTTATCTTTCTTTCTATTAACTCTCTTTCTAGAAGTATACACACAAACGGCTTTATTGTAACAACCACTTAATAGACGTGATAATTAGTTATTTCAGCCAACACGTATTCATTTTAACGCCACTTGGGCTTGGCTCAACATTTAGTTGTATATATAAACCCATTTTCTTGATAAAAATGAACTGATAATGCCATATCAAATTTGTCGTAGTAGCGTCTAATGCCCATCGCTCTACGGCGTCACAACAAAGCAAATCGTTGATGCTAGATAGTGTGACAACCCCTTCTATACTGTTAATAATAGGGTGTATTTATTACGTGCTTATCTGACTGCATACAGATAACCAGTTCGTGGTACGCTTGATCGATAACTTGATTTGTCCAGAAGTGTGGCCACTAGCTTATCATAGTCTGCCCAACCAGTTATTCAATGTTATAAGCGATTATTGTTACATATATATTGCAGTATATGTGTTTATAGTCTTTAAAAAAATACATATATATATATATATATATATATATATATATATATATATATATATATATATATATATATATATATATATATATATATATTCATTTCATTTCATATTTATTCACTCAGGTTGAGTAGCGATTATAATCACAAATACATCTCTTTAACAACTATAAGGACAGTGAGTCAAGACTATCACCGGGTGATCTGCATATGTATGGATACATGCACATACACATATATACACACATATATAAACATATACATACGCATACATATATATCTATATATATATATATACAATATATAAGCTATAAGGCCCCACAATGACGGGCTAATTCATTTAAAGATTGCACAAGATTGCATTTTGCGGCATGGTATCTTCGGCAGTGTTCACCGCAGCGGCGGCATACACAAGTCTCACATGGTTCATGGAATTCAGCACGTTGACATAAAATGTGATGAAAGCCGTGTACTGCAAATCGTGTTATCACGTGCCTGTTGCTACGCTCTGGCCCCTTCCACTCTGCATTTCTCATCGCTCCGGTACTGAAAAATTCCGGATCGAGCTCAGAAAATTTCGCCTCCCATTTTCTAATGCAGTCGATGAAGGCTGTGGTTTGCGGGAGGTTATAACGGCGCGTTAGGTCTTCTATAAAAAGTGGACAGTCTGCTAATAAGAAGACGAGGCGGTTGCGCGTTGACGTGTGAAGTCCCAGAGTCCGTTTCAGGAAAGCTGCTTTTATCTGATTCAGCTGGTCGAGGTTTCTGGGAGTCAGGTGCGCCCATATTAACTCCACTCCATATGAAGCCACGGGGGCGATCTTCAGGTCGAAGAGGCGAATGGCTGTGACGAGGGACAGGCGGTGCGGGCTCCTGATGGAAGATGCCGCTATAAGGGCTTTCCTGCATCTCTCCATAACATGCGCCGAGAACCCTACCCCATTTGACGGCATAATTAGTCCTAGATAAGGGAACTTATTGACGTAGGCGAGAGAGAAGCTACCGATATGAAGAGAGTCGTCACGCGCGACCCTGCCCCCTCTACGGAACTTTAGTGCCTCCGTCTTACGAAGATTAATTGTTAACCCCAACTCTGTAACGGCTGTGTTGAGTCTGGCCAGCGCCTGTTGGACCTGGAAACGGCTACTTCCATATATAGCTAAATCGTCTGCGTATAATAAAACCTTAACGAGATCTCTACACCCCCGAATTCGTTTTGGCAGGTCCTTCAAGAGGGCGGAAAAGAGAAGTGGACTCAGATTGTCCCCCTGGGCAAACCCGGTTGTTTGCGAAAACGCCGGCAGTTCCGACACTCCATCGTCGATTGTCACCCGGTTTTCCTGTAAGATCTCTCTTATGAGGTTCAGCATCTTCGAGGGAACGCCGACTTCTGCCAGAATGTTGAGCACACGATCACGTGGAGCGGAGTCAAAGGCGGCTTTGAAGTCGACGAATACCGCGTACAGAGACTGCCCTGGTCGGGAGAGGGTTTCTTTGACGTCATCCAGGAGAATTCTGCACGCTGTTTGCGTAGAACGCCCCTTCCGAAATCCATGTTGTTCTTCAGGTATAACGTTCGTGGCCTCCAAGAAGGCGCTTAGTCTTTTCGTGATCAAGCACGACAGCAGCTTATAGCACACGCTCTTCTTTGCAATGCCTCTCCAGGCCGAGGGGTGGGTAGGGTCACCTTTGCCTTTTGGGATCACCAGTAAGGTCGCATTTCTCCATTGTGTTGGGAGAAGCCCCGTTTTGAGGCATTCGTTGAACAATGCTGTCCAACACGGAGCGAGTACAAGCGAGCTTCTAAGGTGCTCATTCCGAACGCCGTCCGGTCCAGATGCTTTGTTGTTGCACAGCCCTTGAAGAGCCTGCAGAACTTCCATGACCGTGAAGTCCTTCTCAAGTTCGCTCTGATGTCTTGTCGTTTCCTCGTCCCAAACAGCAGCGAACAATGGTGATTCGCGGGGGATCGTGTCACTCGATGCAAACATTTCGGTGAAATGTCCAACGAGGGTGACAGAGCTAATAGGACAGGAGGTCTGCCCACCGCGTGTAAGCCACTTGTATGGAGCTCGTTCTGCGTGTGTGAGGAGGATAGCCTCCTGTTGTTCGAGATATAGTTTCTTCTGCTGAGTGTATGTCTTCCGGCAGATCGTTCGGAAAACATCAGCAAGCGGCTTAACGGCAGGTTGCAGCTCTGACAACAAATGGAGGGTCTTCTGTGTCGCTCGAGCAACGTGACAGTCGTGGTTGAACCAAGGGCGATGTTTCTTTTTCCTGGGGGAGCAAGTAGACGATTGAAGGATCTCCACGAGGCGATCAGCATATTGCTCGACGTCGATGAAATCGGGAATCGGCAGGACCTCATGCGAACGTTCCAGTAGAGCCGCAACGTCCAGATTGCGGGCCCGAGGCACTCGTCTGGGGGCTCTCGACGTGTCGTCATGTACCTTGAATTCTAGCGCAATTGGGATATGTGATCGAATAAGCCCGCCTTCACTCAACGAATTCCTTTCTCCAATATAGTTTACTCTGTCCTCGCTTAAGCTGACCGCAAATAAATCAATGACCGAGCTCCCCGAATGGTTAAGGAAGGTCGGACATGACGCTGGGGTAACTATCCAGCAACCATAGTCAGCTAGGGTATCACGTAAGGCTGTCGTGCGACTGGAGGAGGGACAATCAAGACGAGCGTTGAAATCTCCCGCGACGATCAGAGGGGCAGCAGACGGAAGCGTGGCCTGAATGCCGCCGACCAACTTTTCAACGAGTGCGAGGGTAGGTTCCGAGTCCGCAGGCCTTGCGTAGGCCGCTATGAGTCGAAAGCGGGAGCCTCGTAGGGCCACGAGGTTGTCTCCGACAAGGCAGGGGGTGAGGTCCCCCACTCTATGGTTGTACAGCACGGACACTCCACCGCTGGGTCGTCCGGGGCCAGCACTCTTTTGAGCCATGCAGTGGACGGCGTAGAAACCTGGGTAATCAAAAGGCGCGGTCGCCCACGTCTCCGTCAGAACCAGAATATCCACAGCATCCAGAGCCGACGGTGCGAGCAGCGCTACGGTTGCAGCGCCCTCGCAATTCCACTGTACTATCTTTAGCGACGTCCACGGCTCCTGCTCCGACCCCTGCTCCGGTGACGGCCGGTAGGTTCCCTCCGATTGTTGGAGACGCTGCGTCTGGTAGCGGGTTGCTGGGATACAGCCGCTAGGGCTTGGCTCAGAAAGTCCAGGATTGTCGGAGATGCCGGAAGCTGATACCAATTCTTCGGGCCTGACCGATCGGTCCCGGCGCTCGGCCCGGTGCGGCGCGGGTTGATCAATCTCGGTGTTCCTTGAAGATGGGCACAACCGGCAAACCTGACCTTGCTGTTGGAGCTGGCATCCTTGACCGGGGGGCGGGGGCCCTGTCTCTCGTTGCACTGAGACGTCGCTCTCGATACCGGATTCGGTTGGGGCGCGGATGTCCAGTTTTCTTTTTTCGGCTTCCTGAGTTTCACCCCTAAAAAACGCTTGATCCGTCTGGCAATGTTGTACGCGATCTTTTTGGCGATATCCCCCTTGTACGAATATCGGCCGCTCTCGACTACTTGTCGTTGGGTGATAGTGAGAGGAAGTACTGAAAAGAGAGCATTGTCTTGCACAGCTTTAGCCGCAAGCATATCGTTGGCCGCCTTACAGTCCTGTCCGAATAGAGGTACGGACAGGACATGGAGTTCAGACCCCGGGCGAGAGACGTGCACAATTGCGGCCAATGCTTCAACCGCTGCCACAAACTTATTTTTCTCGAAATCCATACATTCGTGGTATCCCGCTTGCAGGAAAATCGACACTGGCCCACTGGCAGCATTGATGTGCTTCTCCGCCTCTGCCACTATGGTATCGATGTCCATTCTCGAGGACGGACGCACCGACACAGGTGTCCCATTAGGGAGAAGTTCCTTAAGAGCAGGCCCAAGTGGACCAACGACACTGTCACCCAGCACCAACACAGATTTCTTCGGCGGGGGCAACACTGCGGCATTATCTCGACCGTCAGTGGCATCCATAGGGTCCTCGCGCGGTTGATCGGGTGGCATTTGAGCTTGGTTACGTCTGAGAGCGGTAACTTCATGTTCAAGCGACTGCACTCGCCGGAATAGAAACATAACACAGCCCATGAATTCTGTCTCAACGTTGAGGCTATCCAGAAAGGTTGTGAAACGATCCACCGTGAAGTCAGCTGTTGCCACACTGCATACACGACAACGCCAGCCAGCTGTAATTGCTGCACTGGGTATAGTCTCATCTGATTTCAAACATGCTGCATGGATGGTTCGATTGCACTTTGAGCAGCTCAGGTTGAGCCCACCCTGAGCAGTTTCTTGGCATCTTGCACATACCAGACTCACGCGCGATTCTTTTAGGCGCTGGTTGAGGTTAGACGGGGAGAGCGGTCGCTTTTGGCCGCCGGCATAGATGGATGTTCCATTTGTCACGCACTGTTGTTGTTGTGGTGCCGCAGCTGACATTCCTACAGATGTGTCTCCCGGGCTGTTCCGAGCAATAGGAGTCATGTCTGTCCGCGCTATCCAGGTCTCAAAATGACGGAATCACAGTTGCCGTACTTATAGGCGGAACACTAAAAGACTAGCTTGCGCTGGGGTACCGACCTTTCTATAGCCCAGACGGGCGCACGGAGTTACGAGGAGTCGATTGATATGACGATATCCGAGCTTCGGTTCATCATACTCTCATAACTTGCCAATCACACAGAGCCATGACAAAAACACGACCGCACTCTATGACAGCTGACAGCACTCTTTCTATTCTTCTCTCTATATATATATATATATATAGGTTAAAGGAGAACCTGATTGTCAATAGACTATTGATCTTCTTGGATTCAGACCGTGAATATGTTTTTTTTTAAGTTTAGGTCTTCAGCAACTCCGATATAGAAGCCGTTCCAATAATTTGAAGACCGGCACAAGGATCTAATTAATTAAATAATAAGCCAATTTTCATCTCAGCGTGCATGCGGTAACAAACTTAAACACACGCACACACAACGTCCGGTTTCAGATGCAGTCAATGTGGACGCATGCGGTGCACTGAGTGGTGCATGTCAACTCTACTAGTCAACACCACCTATGAGGAACTCCACATTATACCAGATAATTAGAAATAATACGCCAAGCGTTTCTATAAGCTACCTGTTTCCACGATTAACTCTATTGAAAAACGGAGGCAGAAGCGGCACATGAACACACATCACAACTGTTTTATGCTTTTTGTTGAAATGTAATATAAAAAGTTGTATGAAAATTTGACTTTTGAATGTCTAAGTGTGTGGCCACGTACTCAGAGGATCCAGCTCTTCAGCAGTGCTCTTGGTGTTCATATATAAGCCTTGTAAGCACCTTAGGTAAATCGTCTGAATGTTGTGCAGCGAACTATATGACCAAATCGCTTCGGTGGAAAGTGGACAAGCGGTGCCCAGAATCCTGAATAAAAACCTGTGGTTATTTTTTGCCCGCCGCTTTGGAAGATGGAGATCTGCGCGACCTCCAGGTTCCGTGCATTTGTGAGCTACGTTGGGCACGCGGAGAAACTCCTGGAGAAGTTCACGGATTTTTTGCAGCCCCCTCTTTAGCCTCCTGCCCGCGGTGAACGGTTCCAGAACCTGTCAAAATGATCAGCCACGACCGCCTTGCCCCTCCTCTGCTCGCAAAGGGCGCTAAGCAACTCTATAATGAATAATAATAGCTACAAGACACCCGGCTTGAAGAGAGTAACTGAATGGGGACTTAGATCAGGGTTTACTTGTTCGGATGGGGGGGGGGGGTGAGATTTGTAGACAAGGGCTATCCCGTTAGAAGACAATCAAGCAGAGCCGCTCGAACGACGACACCAAAAAAATACGTTTTGGGATGACCCCCAGCCAAGGTTTAACGTCACGGTAACACGGGGCCGCTTTTCGCATTGCTTCATAGATGGACTCCCATAAATACAAATGTGCAACGGTGGGGTTCGCACCCGCGAATCTATGTGTCTCCTCCGGTCGCGAGACGCAGGCAAATGCACCACGCCAGTGGGCTCAACGAACGACGACACCAGGCGTCAACAAACATTACGGGATGATTCATTTATCTCTGACATCAGAGCCATGATAAGAGACGTTTGCTCTCGTCTTCGTCTTATACAAATTTTATCCAAGTAATGCCGCAGATGGCAAAGTTGCTCAGATAGTTTGAACAGCACTTAGGTTTCGTGACGAACGTTGGGTGGAAATATGCTATATTAGAGTTGGGATTAAAAACGCCTTCAACACGGCAGAGAGGTACCACATAAGGAGAGTTGTAGGTCAAAAGACTTCCCAAATGTACGACTTATTCCGGGCAGCCTACCAGAAAGCTTTCAGGCTGGTGGCTTCCGGGTAAAATAAATATTCCAAAGACAGGGGTCAAGCAAAGTGGCTGCATAACGCGATTCCTAGACGAGGCCGGTCTAGAAAAGATCAAACGCAACCTCACAAATAAACAAAGAGAATATCTCTTATTAAACAGGTAAAAGCACTGAAAAAGACGTGTGTCGGCATGAGTAGATTACTTGCCCGATCGATAATTAGTAGTGACGGTTTAGTGTGCTTGGCTTATTATGACTCTGCAAGAGCAGGTCTGAGAGCAGTCACAGACAGGGACGCTTGACTGTACGCTCTTCCCAGTGCTTCATTGAGTACATTGCTCGAGAGTACTACTATGAGGTTACGTGTTGGCCTTCAACTTGGCGCACTTAACACGAGTGCAGATTTGGAGAGACAGTAGAGGCTAGGGCGCATCATTAGCTGTCATGCATTAATATCGGTGGTTGTACGACAAGACGGTGACAATCAAGGCCGCCATTAGCAGAGCCGTCCGGTCGACTGAAGTCCAAGCGATATGATTGAAGCAGAGACCTCGTCCCGAACAGACGGAGAACTGCTTGACGCTATGACAACAATTCCCTTCAAGTCAGACAAAATGTCTATTACCTGCCATGTGATGCAATGTTAATTTGGATCTAACGAAGCAACGCAAAGGCGGTGTTTGGGTCTTTGCCGAAATTGGTCAGTTCTGGACTGACCCGGGCCGGTGGCTGATGCACAAGACTGAAGAAGGAGGGGCATCAGCGGATGCCAAATAAAACAAAATGATCAAAACACTTACGGTAATTGTATCACGAATCCTACAACCATTGAATTGGTACCAAATAATCCCC
This sequence comes from Dermanyssus gallinae, assembly GCA_003439945.1. Lineage (NCBI taxonomy): Eukaryota > Metazoa > Arthropoda > Arachnida > Mesostigmata > Dermanyssidae > Dermanyssus > Dermanyssus gallinae. The sequence goes on along the minus strand of QVRM01005844.1, from coordinate 18,760 downwards.
GTAAAATGTACATTCTCTGACTGTGTTTATTTCATAAGCGTAAGGGCACATTCTTAATTCATTGGACGTGAGGCTTAGATATAAGACATCACAGGATCTCCATTTGCAAACTTTTCTCAACGCGATTATTTATGTTACCCATCAAAATAATTTTTCACATTCAACGACTCGGTCAGTCTTTCATTATCAACTGAAGAAATCTTAATGTTTTTTAAGTAAAAAACAAATACTGCATCCCATTGTGTCCCTCCCTCAAGAGTAACTACATTTTATGCGGCGTGGCCTAAGAGACGCCATGTTGATCGACGATCCAGTAATAAAATCCTTTAACGCCAGTAAGATGTTGCCCTGAAAGGAGGCTGGTAAACGACGCACGCTGCAGTGACATTTTTTTTTCTTTTTTTTTTGTTCTGGGAGGTTTCGGGAATGCATGATGCACATGCGCCACTAGCAGCCTGCGTGACTAGTGTGAGACTCGCAAACCCACTAAACCCGGATTCCTCCCCACCCCCCCAGGCTCGGTATTACTTTGGCATTACATCGAAGTACGCTTTACTTGGCATTACGCTGCAGTGACCTAGATGAGCTTAAATGTTCCTGTTATTCTAACTCTTCAATATAAATATCTTTCTTGTCCGGCCGTTCTGTGAGTGCATCTGCCCTACGAAACAGTGATTCACGGCAAGACACCTGACATTAGCACACGTGAGGGATGACACGTGATTTACTCATCTTATCTAACTTAGTTATACGCCGGATTGTTTCCAATGGGAACGTGTTCGAAACGCTCCGGCAGTAAATTAGCCCGACGGGTCTCTGTCAAAGGTCATAATTTTTCTACTGCTGATAAGATGAGAACGCGGTGACATTACTTCACTTTTATGTGCAAAAAAAGAAAAAAAAAATATATATATATATATATATATATATACAGGCAGTGCACCTGTGGGCACTGTGGAACAACTTGTGCAATCTATCATCTATTGCACTGCCGTAATCCACCAATCCTTCGGCAAATGAATACGTAACATACACTCAACTTGAGTAATAAATGATTGTTTTGTATATATATATATATATATATATATATATATATATATATATATATATATATATATATATATGTATATATATATGTGTGTGTGTACGTGTATGCATACTTCAGTATTTATGACCCACAACTTTATTTATTTAAAGAAAATCAACTTGCATATACTATCTGAGCCTTGGTGTCAAAGCGGGCTAGACTCATCGGAATGTCGTCGCCATCCTCAAAATCCGTACCAAGGTCTCGAAGTTAATTAGAAACCTTCCCTAGTAAAAACCTCAGCTTCGACAATGAGGTAACTTTTGGTAAATCTTCCGTAGTAAAGTTCGCGTCTGATGAGAGAATAGAGCGCACGGCCATCATCATTCATTGGCCGCCACCAAAAAATGGACTCGACGGCGAAAACAACAACAGCAGTAGCAACAACAACAACAACAACAACAGTAGCAACAACAACAACAACGAAGAAAAACATTTTGCCCCTGCAAATTGCCGTCTGACGATGATGTGACACTCGGTGGGCATAGACGGTTATTTCTCCAGGAACTGTGGTATCGGCGGCAGTCCAATGGACCGACCTTCCGTTCCCACAGCCTGACCACCGCGTGCGGACTTCGGTTAATATAAATACGATGATAATGATGATCATGGCAATGGTGATGGTTATTACAGTTATGGTGGTTATGAAAATGGTATTGATGATGTAACAGTTCAACATCAACCTCCGCCTATTTGATCGTGTCCGCCAGCCCTGAAAAAATGGCGTAGTAGTAGTAGTAGTAGTAGTATTTGTTGTTGTTGTTGCTCTCGTTGCTGCTGTTGTTGTTGTGGTTGCTGTTGTTGCTGTTATAGTTGTTTTTGTTGCTGCTGTTGTTGTTATCATTTATCTTTCTTTTTTTATTATTGGTGCCCACGTTTCCCTCCTCCCACATCTTCCGCATGTTTACGTTTACAGGGGAGACGTCGAAAACGTCGCGCAAATAAACGACAAATACACAAACACTCGCACGCAAAAACGAAAAACACGGGTAACGCGCTTTGGCAGGTGTCAACGACTGACCGTCGCCCGGCAGCAGGTAAATAAACACCGAGTCTTACCGACTAACTAATTCCTAATAATACTACTTTCACTACTAGGAAATTACCGCTGTTACTTTTTTACTTATAGGGATACTGTCGTACACTCGCCACCTTGCTATGCGTCATGCAATGCATGACTTCCATCATGCAGTGTGCTCGAAAGTTGGTTTCCATAAGGCGTGCAGGCAAGCAGTGCACCTGTCGGCACTGTGGAACAACTTGCTCAACCTATCATCTATTGCATTGGCGGAGCCCACCAGCACTCCGGCAGATTCACAACTAACATAGACTCGACTTGAGTAACAGATGATTGTTGGAAAGCTCCACACTGCTGCCGCCCGTACTCATGATTGGACTGTACACCGATTTCACGTACTTATCTCATTGATTGATTTGGCTTGTGTTTACTTTTATCGCTACTTGTTTATAATATGTTGTGTTGTAGCCTTCGCCGCTTCGATTTATTGGTACTGCTGTTGTTTTCGTTACTGCTGTGTTGTTGTTGTTGTGCTATTGTTGTTAGTTTGTTTTGTGACTCTTTGTGACCGTTGTGACTGTTGTTGTTGTTGTTGCTATTATTGGTTTTGCTTGCTTAGTGCCAGTATTGTCGATTACAATCGTACTAAAGTGATATATGAATCTCTACTGACGGGTATTATTGAGGCATTTTACCTTGAACTCCTTATAAAGCTAACGTTTCACTACTTCATTGACCTTGGTAACAACGACTATCCGTGGCAGTGATTTCCCTCGATTCAATCGTCAACTGATTATGAAGCGCAGTCAGTGTTGTGTGCATACATTTATATATAAAATACATATGTGTGTGTGGGAAGTTGTCTTCATTGACCATCTATATAATAACTATAAACGGGTTTTCGGAAGAATGAAGATATAGCGACGCATAGCAGACGGCTGAATCATCAAATGACCGCAAATGACCATTTTGTAACTCTAGTTGCAGTTGACGTCCCCATTGCCTATCTGTGGCTGCAACTGGTCCGTTCAAAGTGGTCAACTGGTCATAGATTCGATAGATTGAACCAGCTAATCAATTCGAGCGATCAATGGATGTTGGTTGATAGTCTCTGCTATCAGCGTCTGCTTTATGACGAAATCGCAAAAAAATGCTTTTCACTGGCCGAGAACGTGATGTTTGTAGCAGAGCTCTCGCCGATGTCACTGTTCACAACTTCGATAAAATTTGCTTACGCGAAAAGCTTGTTTACGTTTTTGTTTACATTGTAACATTTACTACTACTACTATACTACTAGATCAGCACTAACATAGCGCCAAAAACAGCTGTATTGCCACGCGATTTTCTAATCTAGACCGCCATTTCTAGCGGGGGTGATAATCTCGACCGCCATTTCTAGCGGGGGGCTTCCGACCCCTTTCTGTTGTCTTCTTTTTGTTTCTATGTGCTATATCCGTAGTGGTCGCAGTTTGTGCGTACAGCGTCTCCTTTGACAGGGGCCCCGAAGCGAGTTGTAAGATGGAGAGAGGGGGCAGACCGCTGGGGGCAGACCCGCCAATCGTGTCGTTCCGTCTCCACCTGTTTTCTGGCTGACAGGCATGCCATAATACTGTTTGCCCGGTGACTGTCTTTGGCATAGAAGTTTTTGGCAAGGGCGTTCTGCCTTGTACTCTGTAACTAGGTGCTTAGGACTTTCATCTGGCCTGCAAGCCCGGCCGCTGGCGTTTATTGACCGGAGGACACGCAAGAGGCTGGCCACGTTAAATGTGCGGCTGACCCCCGTACGTACCCCCTGGATACCGGCCCGGTCTGGCCTAAGAGATACGGAGTATCTTCGTAATGGTCTCGAGCGAGACATGCTGCTCTCAAGCTATCTGAAAGCCTGCCGCATGTCCCTGTCGTCACTGGCAGGTCATCTCACACCAGTGAGGCTAGTGTGATTGACACCAGTGATTTGGCAAACTCACTAAAACCCTATATATATAACCCTATAAAAAGATTGTGAATAACCTGTTTTCTTGGCAAGTAATGCCTCAAGATAGTCTCCTAACTTGATAGTGTGGCATAATATCCTCACAATTTGGCCTAATACTTTTATAATGTGACATAATATTTCCGTAATGTGGCATAATATTTTCATAATGTGATATAATAGTTTCATAATCAAGCAGAACGTTTAAAACATCCATACGGCGGTCGGAGGTAAAACTAAGATATATCCAGATATATTCAAAACTAGGGCAATGACGGATTATACTTGGCAAAGAGCAGGGCGAAGGAATAGGCATTTGGCAACGGCGTTTGCGCCGCGGGGCTTTTACCACATTCTCCTTCAGCTGTCCCGCCCAGCATGTCCCGCGGTTCGCTCAACAGAGGGTTCAGCAAGATATATATATATATATATTGTTGTCGAAAATATCTTATTATCTAGCCAGAGTTGAGTAAATAGTGAATAGATAAAATACAAATTATTTCATAATGTGACATAACTGTTTTATAAAAGCGCTCAATCAACATCACAACCGCTTTGGTTTGGGGAGTCCAAAAAAAATCTATAAAAAATCGTAAACCTCTAGGTCATTAATCATAAAATACACAAAAATACGTTATGATTAGAAGCACATAATTAATTGCCTTAAAGACAACAAAATCTATCTTGTTAGAGCTCATAAGATAATATAGTCGTACATTGTTTCGCATCTATCCATAATGATATAGTACACCCGATTGCTAGTCATGGGATGTGGGTTTTGCGGCATGTTCAACAGCCCTCTAAATAATGAGATCCAGTTCATAAGACTGTATTCTGCAAGCACTGTATTTTGCAAGGGCAACAATTTCGTGGTTCACACTTAAGGTTTAGCTAAGTTGCAACTTATATATATATATAATTAAATGGTATTCGATTGGTAAGTCAGGCACAAAAGGGACTTGTCGACGTTTATGATGTTTATTATTTTATGTTTTTCAAATATATATATTAAATGAACGCCACAATAAAAGTTAGACCAACATTGGGATTTAATTGACTAAAAACAGTTTGCTAAGACTATTTGGCGCTCGAAATGATGAGTTTTCTGAAAAATAATTACATTTTGCTATGGTAGACGTCAGTCCATTGGCCAGCGTCTTAAGCATCTGTTTTTCTTTAACTGCTTGAATTGTCTTGGTTTTCGACGGTAACAAAAGCTGGTCTTGGTCATATCGATCACAGAAAAGCAGTCAATAGGCGCAGGAGCCGTGTAATTGTGGCGCATTTGAGGAGGCTATAAGAACGTCTTAGGGACCTTTCCTGGTTCTGTTTATGGACAGAGATGTAGATCATGCATGCTCATTCGACACGTTTGTGCCTAAATTCTATGCGGATGTAGCATTGTTCCAGCAATTTCAAGATAATGGAATTCCAGCCTAAGATCTTTAATGGTGTATCAAGCACAGTTAGTGCCTTACGAATTGCATTCTAAAATGGCAAGAAGGTTACAAAATAATTCCATGTCAAGCTTAATTTATTCTGGACGTTGCTTTGAGGGCGGCCTTTGGTCATTGTAGTGATTTTGTAACATTTACAGGCCGCACGGTATTTCTATTATTTATCTTCGTCAGCTGAGCGCAGCGACTTTAAGATGTTGAAAAAAGAATCCAGCTGTGCGATTTCCTTTATTGTGCTGCTGACCAACAGAGAAGTCTGCCTTTACGGTTTCACCTACCAGGGGAGCGATGAATTTAATCTCCGCTTGACATTCATACACCTAAATGCATACCCTTTTAAATCAGGGGCGTTAAGAGCGGCAGTATAAACAAACATATATATACCCTTAACATGGAGTTCACTCCTTCCCCCGTGAAATCCAATTGCTAACTTAGTTAAACTTGTTCTAGGTAAAATCAGAAAATGTCAGTTGTTGCTTGTGGCGACGTTAGATGTCTACAGTTGTTGTGTTGAAACTTAGTGCTATACGGCGTAGGACTTGATATGATTTTAATTATTTAAATATTATAGTACTTGTGAGAAGTAATGTGAGAACCCAAGCATTGTAAGACAATAGTTCTAAATTGGGACATAGTCACTAGATTTGATGGAAATCTCCAACTCTGTAGGGTCAGCTTAGCATACACATAGTCACTTTGCAATTGTACCGTTACAGTTATGTTGAATAATATTAAGAACAACCCTCTAGAGATGATTGATTTCTACACTGGACGCTCTGTAGAGGTGCACACGTTCGCAGGGACCCAACTGTCATGTTTACACCGTTGATGATTGATTACAATAAATAAATGATTATATATTGAGAATAACAGCAACATTTTTTAAGCCTTCTTCGTTAATGAGTAAAATACTATTCTCATTGGTTAACTTGCGCCTCGCCATCAATGTTCCAGCGCTTGTCAATAGTGATGCCTTCCTACAATGTACATTTAATTTTAACTAATTGGATCTACAGTCTTCGATTTCTGTTCTGTTTAACTTATTTTACTAAACCAACTCTACACCCTCACTTCTGGTTAGCCAAACGTAATTTATTTTAACTTAAGGTGCAATTCAGAATGCATTTTTAATTTTTAAAAAAGTAGGAATTACATTATTAAAAAATAACACCTTTAGTAAAATTGGCACGAGCTTGTTTATGGATGGGTTGGACGCCATGAGTTACATGGTTCTAGCGTATTAGTTGTGAGATCATTAGTATACTTGCGCATTTGAGTTGTACGAATATTGATTACTAAGCGGAACAATGCGGACTTTGCTAATGTTATAAGTGTTGCCGCGTATGCATTGTTTATTGCTATCTTTAAGCCAATGGTGCGTTGAATAACATAAATCGTGATCATTTTGATTTAATCTTAGTGGTGGGATATGGCTCGTATGTATAAGTCAACATTTAATTTATTTAGGTATCTAAAAATCCAATGTAGTGCTAACGAGCAATCCTTACAAAGAAGGTCCCACAGACACGCGCCACCTCCTTGAATAAATTACATGTCATGTTACAAGTTACGTGTCTACGATCTTTATTAGAAGATTAAAAATCAGTTGTCACCACCATCCATAACAGCGACATGCAGCAAAAAAGGCTGTTGCCGTTGCCGCTGCTGCGAAATTTGAAGACCTACAAGGAAAATTAAAGTGGTACTAGCGGGTGGATGAGTTTAACATATATATATATATATATATATATATATATATATATAATGCTTAATTGCAGATACAGCAAGTGGCAATTTTAAATTGCTGTAACACGTCCTTGCCGTTTTTGCTGTAGCAACAACAGTGGTACCTATCGTGACTGTGTGCAGAACAGAAGTAGTAATAGAAGCAACAGCAACAGCAGCGATAGACAGAAAAGCCTTTCCTTCTCTGGCTGAAGTGGTAGACGAAGAGACAGGGGGGGTGGTGGCCGCCATGCAACGGGCAACAGCTTCTGCTAAATGGGACTTGCGGGGGGGGGGCAACCCAAGACAGTCAACGTATACACCGAGAAGTATGTTGGCATACATACATTCATACATGTGCACATACACGCACAGAGACACACACAGAAGCACATACGTACATAAACACAGATATACAGGCGCATGCGTCTGGGCACCATCTCGTACGCCACCCAGCACGCTCAGGGACTTCGGAGACGTGCGCACGCAGCCCGACGCAATGCCCCGTGTAGGCAACGTCCTCCTTACAGCGGCGACGTTGCACTTTCCTCCTGGTGCAGCTCGGGGGTGCAGCTCTTTCCCATCGCGGTGGCGGCAGCGACGACGTTTCGGCGCCGACGACGACGTTAGCGGTCCGCGTGACCGACGACAATGACTTACAGGCGAACCGTCACACCAAATGATGGTCGCTCGCGTGCGCGGCGCGTCCACCATCATCGCCACCTCACTGCTGAATAGCTACTGATAGCCAATCGTAGACGATGATGTGTTAGGAATAGTGGTAGTTAGTTCTCTTAGTTGCAGTTGGGCGTATTGGTGTTGTTGTTGTTGCTTTTCTTGTTGTGTGTGAGTGGTTTTAATTGCTGCAGCAGCAGCAGCAAAAGTACCAAGTGCCACCGACGAACAGTCTGTAGATTCAACGGGGAACAGGATCGTACCCATTCGTCGTTGTGTGCTGTTGTTGTTGTCGTGTTCGTTTTTATTCGGTTGTCGGCAAGCAGTAACAACGTCAACATGCAGTCAATAAGGGCCCGCCGGCGGCAGGAGCATAGCGCTTACCCGACCGGGGGTTTGGCCACCTCTGGGACTTTGTCCCTCTTTGCGCTTATTACGCTGATGATTGCCTTATTCAGTGTCCGAACGTGTCACGCCAAACATTTGCTTGTCCGTGTTCAAACGCATCCGACAAAGGCCGCCACCACCGACGACGGCTGGTCGTTGCCAACGAAACCCACAGCTCGCGAGGAACTCTCGATCTCGGCGGATTCGAGCGAGGCCCGTCGCTACCAGGGCGCAGGATCTCGGCAAGATCTGGCCGCCACTCAAGGCAGCGGGAATAACGGTAACAATCATTACCGTGCCACAACGGAGAGCAGCCGCACAGGCGGACAAAGTCAAACGCCGACAAAGTCCTCCGCTACGGCTAGTAGAATTTCGTCTAGCGCGGACATTCTAACCGACAACCTGTCATTGCCGATTAACCGCGGACGTGATACTGCTCAGCTCAAGAGCATTCAGGGCGACATCGAACAAGCTGTCGCCAACGGCCGTGGATCACCAAATGTCACCACTGGAGAAAGCAGCAAAGGGGAGAGGAACCGAATCGCCCTTCTACCTCAACGGTCGACCTCCAAGAAGAGCAGAGCGAGGAAAACGAGGTACTTAGCCAAAAAGAAATGGCCGAGCTTAAGCCGAGAGAACGAAAGCTTCGTGAGCAGGAGCATCAGCTGCAGGTTCAGCGGGCGCTCGCCGAGGAGGAATTCGATTTCGAGCACTACTTCGATAAGATCCCGAGTTATGACAACGAACGCAGCGATGATGAGGCGGCAAGCCGTGAAGGAAGCCCAACCGATTCTCGACCTACGACCTCAGCACGCGGCCCTCAGCACGTGAAGCACCTAGAGGTGCCTGAGCCAGAAGTGAACGTTGGTACTTCGCTTGGTTCTATATTAACACCTGACTTCACAATGGTGAGAAAGATCATTGCGTTGCTAGGTCTCGGCGATTCGACGCTTGTTGACCATCACCTTCAGGAGGCAGAAAAGACCGTCAACGCAACGGTCGAACGTGAAACGCGGACTCAGCGGGAAAGTGGTCGTGGCCGAAGCCACACTGTAGATGATGACGAGGATGATCTAATTATTGTTAAGAGCGTGCGTGTCAATGTTCGCAAGATCCCATAAATGTCGTGTTGGCTAAAATCGCCTTCGGTTTGTGCTAAAGGATACGCTTTTTTTGATAGTGCTTTTCTGAGTGGCCAGACAAGCAGTCTCATACGGATTCGCGTCGGTAGCTGTCCAAAGCATCTACTTGACTCGCCTTGTTGGGAATAGCGTCGTTATTAATACGTTTAAATAACAACGTGATGAGAAAGTTATGTATGATCTACGCCGACGAAATACTTGAAATACCCGTGTGATATTCGGACATATATTAAAATGATGTGATATTATTCCTGGTCCGAATTCTTATCTTCAAGAATAATTTAGGTGCTTCTAGTTGCCTCAGTGAAATCGGATTCTTCCTCTTGTCAACAAGTAATGCTTGGCATATATATATTATATATATATATATATATATATATATATATATATATATATATATATATTATTTTTATTGAAGTGCGTGATTACATAAAGGAGCGTGAACGAAGGTATCTAATTTTAAGTGTCGCCTCACCTATACCTCAGAAGCGATGCCAATACTCGACATATGGGCCGCGTACAAATGGAGTGAATTCGTGGAGGTAAAAGCCCAGCGTCAGAAAATGCTGTTCTTCTAGAACATGTAAATGTTAGTAACCCAGCTGGCGCAAACCACTGTCGGTAACGACTTGCCGAGGATATCTAATGAAATAGTTGCCAATATCTGCATATACACATAATATGCATATATATATGCAGTAAATGCCAAATAATGATCGCGCCAGAGCAAGCAGTTGTGACGTTACTGTTTAGTGTATTGTCACGCGCTTATTCGCAAACACTCAAAAACCAGTTTATGTATTTCGAGACCTATGCGCGATATATATATATATATATATAAATATATATATACATTGTCAATCACACGCATACAGATTGCCCACATGTCAATGTTATGCAGAAAAGAGATTGAGAGAGACAACCTGCGTGGTTTGGTCATCGAATGTAGGTGTAGAAACATAATTGGAGCTGGTTGAGGGCTCAACACTTCGAGCAATGCTTCAGCGTAGTGTACGACAATCGAACAGCCACGATCCAACGCTGATCCAATTATTTATATTGAAATTGCTACGCAGATCGGCTTCTTCCAATTCTCACCAGACAGCGCAGACAAGCCAAAGCACTGATGGCTCATTGATGAACTACATCTCGAAGCATCTAAATTATACATAATAATAATAATAAGCCCGCTTCATATATGACCACACCCGTTTGTTGTTCTTCGACTTGCTTACGAGCAAACGACTTTTAACAATTTAGATGTACTCTTTGGCGACCCGTAGCTGCTGTTAAGTTGTGTTCACAGTGTTCTCGAATGATTGGTACGCTATATAAGGCCGATGACAATATTCATAGTACTACTACTACTACTAATAATGATCACTAATGTATTCAAAAAGCATCATAATTCAGTAGGTGGCCGCTACAAAAAGCGGATTTGTAAGCTATGTGTAACTAGCATTCCAGTCAATCCGCGCATAACAATATCGAAAAACGCGCAAGAACAAAAACAACGAAACAAAATTCTTTGTGTGTTAGGTTGCTTAGCGGAGGAAATGTTAGTATGGAAGGTATACTCTTTATTGCTCCAAAGCCATTAGTATGAATATTGTTATTATTGTTACTATTAATGCTATTGCTATAAAAATTGGCGTTGTTGTTGTTTTTTTTATGTTGTTGTTGTCGTTGTTGCTGCTGTCATTGTTATCGCAACGTAATGTAACTGATAAGAGACATCACTCTGCAAAGATCAACTATACGTTTTCAAGGATTCGGTAGAACCGTGAGGAAAGTGATGGATGCTGGCTGCGTACGCGTCGATGTGACCACATGACAACACTTACAACAAACGATAACCAAGAACAACAACGACAACAACAACAACTACAACAACGACAGCAGCAGCAGCAACAACAACAACTTAACGACCAATGGACGCGATTAGTGGGTATACGGAGGGTAACTTGACTGGAAACGCGAAGCAGCCGGGAAGAGCTTTGGGTTGGTGTTGTGGCGGGAGGGTGGCAGAGCGAACAGGGGAACAACCGTAGTGCGAAAAATAACGATCAAAGCGAAGCGACAGAGCGAACCGCTTTTGGACACGACGCGCACTAAAATGTAAATAGATAGCGACGAAACAACATGTTGGGCTTGAAGCGTTGGCCAACGACGAGTTCGTGGGACCCGTGTTCGTGGCGGGGGGGGGGGTAGTTGTAGCCGTAGTAGAAGTTATTTTAGTCGTGGTGTGTTTGTTGTAGTAGTAGTAGAAATTGAATCGATGTTGTTGACAGGCGATCAACGCGCCCGCGTGCACGATGGTGCCGCCGATTTTCAGCCATTTGACAGCGTTAGGTTCCCGTCGCTCTGCCTGTCTGGAGCAGATTTGTCGAACCGCGGCTGCGACGGCGACAACAACAGCAACAAGAGCAACAACAACAACAGCAACAACAACAAACAACAAGAGCAACAACAACAACAACAACAACAACGACAATGCCAAATAGCCACAACAAAACATGAAAGTGCTTGTGGTCTTCTTCCCGTCGCTGCGCTGACTTGACTTACGTTCTGGTCGTGTTCAGTCGCCTTCTTCGGTAGCACCATCGTCGTCGTCGTCGACGTCGTTGTTGTTGCAATTGGTCGCGTTAACCGCTAAATTCTCTGCAATTTTTGCAATAAACAAGTAAGATGAAAATAATAATATTAGAAGTAGTAATAGTGATAATAATAATAAAGAATAAAAAACAAATCAAACGTGTACGATCGACGTCATCCATTCATCCATCAGCCAAAGTACCATTTATTAGTCATTGCAATAGACGATGATTATTATTAATTTGTTATTACTATTGTCATCATTGTCGACAGCATCAGCATTCGACAATTAATCAATGCATTTGTTTGCGGTAGGTTACTCGAGTCAAGTTCACGACTGGAAACGCAGGTCAGATCGAGCAAAAGTCAGATAGATCTATTGCACTTCGTAACGAATGCTTGAAAAACGTATGCTTAACGAAAGCTACTCTTCTTGAAAATGTTTGTGCAATACCCGTGAACCATCGGATATTTGTAAAGCAAGTATTGTACGCCATATATAGTATGTATAGTGTGTTGCGCTTCGATATAGACAAGAGGCAGAAACGTGCAAACCTTACAGTCCGAGCCAGGACAGGAGACGGAAGGTCGTCCACCTGATTCACTGTAAATATACGACTAAGTTGCAATATTCAGAAGATTGGTATTTGTTGTGCCAAGATCAAACCCACACATATATATATATATATATATATATATATATATATATATACGCATATATATACACATATATATATATATATATATATATACACATATATATATATATATATATATATATATATATATATATATATATATATATATATATATATATATGTGTGGGTTTGATCCTCCCAATGCCTCAGCAAATCCTCTGAGTATCATCACAAATACTCCAGTTTGTCGTAACTCTTAACAAAACTGCGGAGGCTGAATCTCTGTTTAAAAAATAGAGTAATGAGAGAGGGATATCTTAGAGCATGTCCCAGTGGGTCGCGTTACTTGATTTGTGTCCTCACCGAAGAATTGACATTTGTTGTACCAGGGAAAAAGTCTCAAGCAGCTACGTCTCCTAAGAATGCAGCGCTGTAGACCGTTACCCGGTCAGCTTGACCCCTACGGCTTTCAGTCAACGTGTCGCCTACCGGTAGGTTCCAGTGAGACTCCTTGCGCAGCTGGAAATGGGGGAACTCTCTGGTATATGTTGGAACAGCGTTTCAATAAAATTCCTCGTGATCCGTACTTGCCGGGATGATAAGTAACTCGTAGCAGAAACTCAAAAAAATAGTCTGAACACTTAGTGCCCTTAGAGCTGTAACAGTGCAGACATTTTATGATCCAAGTATATATTGTTCCCGAAACTAAAACTTACTGCTAAACCGTGCTACCTTTATATGCAAGGAGCAGGACACGCTTCCAAAGAGATAGGCTAAATTGATAAAAACGAAAGGAAACACGTATATCGCACAAAGAAAAAGAAAGCGAGAGAGAAAGAGGACATGCTGTTTAATTCGGCGCAACAATGACCGTATATAAGGCGTATTAAAACATTAACATCGGGCACAGGTTTTGTGTATCCATATTAATGAGCGTACCTTTGTAGTAATCCTTCCCGTTAGCATACTTCAAATAATCCTGTTCACAGGAACTTTGGGCATTTGCATAGATTGCGTTGACTTGACGTGTGGTGCCATCCGACATTAGAACGACTTAGTACAATGCATGCTGCAAAGCAACTAACCGTTAATATAACATAGCAACTGTGTGTGAACAAAGGGCTGTCAGTATATATATATATATATATATATATATATTTATATATATAGCGCAACACGCTAGTTACCACTGAAAGCAAAACACTAAGACAGCACCATGGTTAGTTCTTTGTTATTGAAACATATCTGATCAGGTCAAACGGTGGCAAAATTGCCTCTTGACTAGGTTACGCGCGTCGAATAGCTTGTACAGAAGAAAGCCTCTTTCACACGTGGCTGTAGCTTCATTTAGGATAACAAACGCGTAATGGACGCGCCAGACTGACAATAGCAACAACAATAACAACGGCAACAACAACAACAATAACAACAACAACAACAACAACAACAACACCTGATTCCTCCAACGGACGACTGGTTTTCGTTTCGCGTTTTTAGGCGTTTCTAGTTGGCGCGACACAGAACGGCCTCATAACAATAAATCAACGAACTGTCAGCTGAACTGTGGCCTCTACTATGGCCGTCTTGGCTTTGCTTTTGTGGCGTAGTCATGATGATGATGATGACGTTGATGATGATGATGATGATGATGATAATCAAGATTATCTGGTTGCTTCTAGCTTACGGTAACGGGAGCGTTTGTTTCAGTTCGATCAGTACTCCTCTACTAGGCGAGCCTTGGTGCCAACTATAGAGAGAGAAATATATATATAAATATATATATATATATATATATATATATATATATAAATATATATATATATATATATATATATATATATATATATATATAAATATATACCGTTTGTTCAAAAAGTATCGCGGGGGGAAAAATTTTCGCGGGTTACGTATATTCGAATTTCGATTTTTTTGTGGCGTTAGGTTGTTACTCATGTCTCTCACTTATGCCGACAAGCTCGGCCATTTTGAATGTTCACTTAATTGTTGACAGCTGCTTTGCTTGCACGTGTTTTGGATCGTCTTCGATTTTTACCTATTCAAAAAAATGGATCAAAGAACCTGTATCAAATTTTGTGTGAAAAACGAAATTAAGTGCGCGGATGCATTCCGAATGTTGACTGTGGCATACGGAGAAGCTACCTTGGACCGAAGCAACGTTTATCGGTGGTACAAAATGTTCTCAGAAGGCCGAGAAGATGTGAACGACGAAGAGCGTGCCGGACGCCCGAGCACTTCAACAACAGACGAAAAAATTAATGAAGTGGAGAAAATGGTATTGGCCAATCGTCGAATCACCGTTAGAGAAGTTGCTGAGGACCTAAACATATCGATTGGCTCGTGCCATTCGATTTTTATCAATGATTTGGGCATGAGACGGGTCGCCGCGAAATTCGTACCAAAATTGCTCAATTGCGACCAAAAACAGCATCGCATGAACATTGCTAATGAGATGTTGGACTCTGTCCGCGACGACCCAAATTTGCTCCAGAGGGTCATAACTGGTGACGAATCGTGGGTTTATGGTTATGACGTGGAAACCAAAGCTTAATCATCTCAATGGAAGCTGCCGCACGAACCAAGACCGAAAAAAGCGCGCCAAGTTCGGTCGAATGTGAAAGTTTTGCTGACAGTTTTCTTCGATTGCAGGGGCGTGGTGCATCATGAGTTCTTGCCACAGGGTAGAACGGTCAATAAGGAATATTACCTGCAAGTTATGCGCAATTTGCGCGAAGCAATCCGCCAGAAACGCCCGGATTTGTGGAAGAACAAAAATTGGCTTTTGCACCACGATAACGCCCCTGCTCACACATCGTTGCTTGTGCGCGAGTTTTTGGCCAAAAACAACACACTAATGATGCCGCAGCCACCGTATTCCCCAGATCTGGCCCCCTGTGACTTTTTCTTGTTCCCTAAACTGAAGAGGCCCATGAAAGGACGACGTTACGCTACGCTTGACGAGATAAAGACGGCATCGAAGGAGGAGCTGAACAAGGTTAAAAAAAATGGTTTTTTGAAGTGCTTCGAAGATTGGAAAAACCGTTGGCACAAGTGTATAATATCTCATGGGGATTACTTTAAAGGGGACAAAATAGATATTCATGAATAAATGAATAATTTTTGAAAAAAACACAACAGTCGCGATACGGTTTGAACAGCATATGTATATATATATATATATAGAGAGAGAGAGAATGCATATACTGGAGAGTAAGCGGGAACAGCTGCGTTCAAAATTGAGCGCCTTCGACTACCACCGTGAAGTCTACCGCTCTGTTCTGGCCACCGCAATGACGACTTCTAGCTTGTATACGTCTTGTCAGACCAGACGCCCGCTTTAGGGGCCAGAATTTGAAGCAAACCGCTTCTTTTTTTAAGCGTGGCAAAAATGCCACTATTTGTTTTCGGCTCGTTTGGCATAATATGAAACAACTTTCGTCGTAATCAGGCAAGCGCGCGTGCTAATTGGGTGTCGGTCTTTTTTGTGCCTCCTTTGCTTGTAGCCAACAGTCGATATATAAAGCCTTGCTGGGTGTATTTACTACTATTCGTTTGACATGTTTACCTAAGTGCACCACGGTTACCCGTTCTGTATCAGGGCAGCTTGGAGCGGCAGCATAAGCGGGCATGTTCAGATATCTAGGGTTTGCGCAATAGTCCTTGTGGCAGGATGGTCGCTCTATGATGTGATATGATATGATTTATCATCTGTTTTCAAGAAGCATCGCTTAAAGAAATCTGGATGGAACAACAGAGATCGAACCGATGACACCCCGGTAGATGATTCCAACCATGATTCGCGCACTAGTGCCCTAGATCATATCGCCACATCTTAGTCTTGTCGCAGCAGACATATTCTTACCAATATATATATATATATATAACATGGTTATTTCGCTGCTTTCTCGGATTAACCCGGACAGGCTACAGCACGGCCCCCTTGATGAGGCAATAGCTGAAGTCACCAGCGTCCTTATAAACTCAGCTTCTAAATCACTTCCAAATATGCGGCGCTCTCCACGCTGGTACGACAGTGATTGCTTTGCGCTGAGGCAAATTCTACTTAGAGCCCTCCACCAATCGTCATATGACCCAGCTGCGGCGGCTATTTACTCAATCACACGACAACATTATCGGAAGCTTCAAGACCTCAAGAAGCGGTCATTTGCTGACCATCAAGAACGCCTCCTCATACTAAAAGCACAACAAGAACCCCACCTCATTATACGACAGCCTCACAACTTTACGAGCTGTCCAATCCCATCTGAAAAACTCTTGGGCCACTTTCAAGCAGCTCTCACCCACGCGGATACGGTACCTCTCGAGATTCCTATTTCGTACGAGCTCGAAACTCCTGAGAGATTTTTCTCTGAGGCTCTTGATGAACCGTTTAGTCTAGACGAAGTCAATGCTGCCCTCGCTCGTATACGAAATAACAAGGCATTCGGGCCAGATCTTGTAAGGAATGAACACCTTCGGCAGGGACATCTCCTCGTGCCTATATGGCAGTCCCTTTTTAACAGATGCCTCTCTGAGGGCGCTCTGCCAGCCAAGTGGTATGAATGCCTTCTTAAAGTAATTCCAAAAGGAAAAGGAGATCCTTCGGACCCTGCTGCGTGGCGGCCGATATCTAAAAGAAGTTGTGTCTACAAACTACTCTCAAGCATACTGACAAGACGTCTCACGGATTTTCTGACAGCACTGGGGTTTCTTCCAGATGAGCAGCATGGCTTCAGGACCGGGCGTTCCACTATCTCAGCCTGCGAAGTACTTCTCGAGCAGATCACAATCTCATTAAACCGGAAAAAAACTCCCGTTGTTTGCGGTTTTTATTGATTTAAAATCTGCCTTCGACATCGCACCCCGTAACATTGTCTTAAAGAAGTTGGGACAGGCCGGAGTCGGACCGCGAATGCTCACTCTACTCTGCGCACTTCTGAGGGCTAACCAAATTATCCTCGATGATGGTGTGTGCGAGCATAACACGTTTGATCAGACGACTGGGTATCCGCAAGGCGATAATCTCAGCCCATTGCTATTTATAACGTTACTCAGTGATCTGCCACGCATCATGAAAGAGCGGCACTCAACGGTCATGACTCTGCTCTACGCAGATGATCTGGTAATATTCAGCAGAATCCGTACTGACCTGCAGGCTGCTCTTTGCACACTGGATGAATATTTCTCGCAGAATGGCCTCATAGTAAACGTGTCAAAAACCAAGGCTGTTAAGTTTCGGCGGGCGGGCAACGAGCCCGCGCAGATAAACTGCGATTTCACGGTGAGCAAGTGCAGTTTGTAGAGAACTTTTGCTATCTCGGGGTAATTTTCTCGTCTCGAGGTACAACTTTTTCACAGCATGTAACTGAGCGTTGTAGAAAAGCACTTATCGCGGCAGCGGGTATCAGAAACCCAACACAGTTGTCCGTCCAGACGGCCATGACATTATTTACGCTCAAAGTGGCATCCGTAGCTGCTTACGGAATTCAAGTGACATGGAAACATCTTAGCACTTCGCAGTTATGGCAGTTGGATAGGGTGAAGCCAGCCTTCTTGAAGCGAGTACTTGGCCTTCCGTCAAATTCGCGCAACAGATTAGTGTACATGCTCGCGGGTTCAGTATCATTTATTGATGAACTCGTAGACCGCTTTAATTTGCCGCAGACAGTCGCTCTGGAAACGTTTCGGCATGAGTATTCTCAAAAAGTGTCTCTAATTCCCAGAGAGTTTTATCTATCACCAGCTATGACTAACCAGGCCTGGAAGGACGTTCTCCGGCCATGTCGTCACCTCACTACTCGCTACAGTGTTCACGGATTTCATCATCTACTATGCCGGTCTGCTGGGTTTCATGAACCCAAGGAGGACTGCAGATGCCGTCGTTGTGGCGGCCCATGTCCCCTCTACCACCTACCTGATTGTACGGAATCCGTGTCGCTTTCTCAGCTTGAGCGAGAATGCTCATAACTCATTTTACCATGTTTGTTATATATACCATGTTCGTATTTACATACCCAAACAGGGTGCATTTTAAATAAATAAAAA
>QVRM01005843.1:0-74602 GCA_003439945.1 Dermanyssus gallinae | reverse complement strand
ATTCAACCGTAGTAGTAGTATTAGTAGTAAGAAGTGCATGATAATTGTAATTGACGTTAATTTTATACTTACGATTTCTTGCCAAAAGATGGAAGCAGTAGCGGCGTTGGTCGTCCCTCAAACTGATATTTAAATTTATCTGGGTCCGTATCCGCGAGTTCACCACCACTCCAGACGGCTGGAAAAAAAATCGCTTTTGGCTGAACTATGTGAGAAAAATCATTGAAAATGATCTCCAATAGTCTAATTACAAATACACTAAAACAATTATTATTAGTAGTTAAATCGTCTGAGTTTATATGTCTAAGTCTTCAAGGTATTCGGTAGGCAATTGGCACAAACGGTCGCTAAGAAAATGCAGCAACTGCAAAGTGCAGTGTGGGTGCAGGCTGAGACCAATGATCATTTGTACCAAATTGATCTGTGTCACCCATCATGCTGCTAGGGAGCTTGCACCGATCTCCAATCAGAAATCGCTCGACGGACACATTCTGTCATTCAAAATCACATTCATTCAAATGGCACAATAATCCATGTCACACGACCCTGTCAGGACTCGTGGGCAATCATTATTTGTGGCGGCCAGATTACACCACTTGTGCATGATCTGAATATTAGCACCCCGAAATCTTATTTGTTCGGCTCAATCGTCTAAGCAATAGACAAAATGCTTTATAATAATAATATTCATCATCAAAATATCTAATATTTCTATTAGCTAGCAAGTAGTAGTTCACCATATTCGACAGTTGAGCGGGTCGTTTGCAGCACGATCTGCTTATTACTGCTTACTTGACGAATAAGCAGCACTAATGGTGCAGACAGCGTGCCCGATAAGCCACGTATAAAAATCGTATGGTAGCATTACGAATTGTTTAACGATCTTTTATTTTAGTTAATCCCCAGGACAGGAAACTGTCTCGTTTTTTATGCGTAACCTAATTTATTCTTGCCTAAAGATCTAACTGCCTTGTCAACTTCAAATACCTACACCTCACTAACCGACGTGGTAGAACTTACTCTTGCCGGTCAGGTCGCCGCAAAAGTGCCCACGGCGCGGACCATTCCTGTCAACCAAACGCCGTTTGTAAGTTATCAAAAAAGCAAAAAAGACTTGTGTAATCGCTTGTAGGATTCGCAGTGTTGCATACCGCCTGCAAATGACTGTTAGGTGTTCTGTAACAAACTACGTGCATACCGTCTCGTAGATAGCCAGCTATTCTACTGGTAAGCTAACCGCCAGAACTAATGCAACAAACTATAGTTGCCTCTACAGCAGACCTGGCTCTTGTACTTTCCGAGAAAAAATGTTGTATAGAAGAACATTTTATTTATGGCTGTATACAATCTACGTGATATGAGAATATATGCTAAATAAATAGACGTCCTTTAAAATCTTACTACCTAATCTACCTCGACAATCACAGTAGTTAGAGAAGTGAGCATTGATCACACAAACGAGTTAACTAGAGAGGAATAGGCTACAAAGAAACTGCATGCAACCAGAATCTCGCTTTCTCAGTTAAAAGGCACACTTATATTCTCACTGGAACGTCTTAAGCTACACATCAAAGATTGCAATACTTACTTAATGCTGTTTTCGGCAATGATCTTATTAATACGCCCCGAGTCAGTGTGAACCGTAAAATTGTACATTACGGATGTGTTCGATTGGCTGAACCATGCAGCTTTACCATGAGAGGTTGCTAGTGACCACAGTTTGTCCTTTACAGTCAAATCGCCAAACCTGTATGTCAAACGGTAACAGTGCGTAAGCCATCGAGAGCAGACTATCCACTTAAGTATAGAATAGGAATGCAAAAAGTATGCTTAATTAGTATTTCCGAGCACTTAATTAGTCTATCTGATATCTTTAATAGTTACACCACAATGTAATGCTTCTGACCGCATATAGTTTCGTCATTCCCTCGGCAAAGCTCGGAACAAAGGAATCTCTGCATTCTGCATCATTTCCGGGCTGCGGTTAGGGGAACAAGTCTGCACTACCTATAACGGCGTAATTGCGGCTAAGCAGTCACCTTAGCGTTACACATACGCGTAAGAGCACGCTGCAAAGTGCGCACATCTCAGCAATAAAGAAACCGATGAATTTGTCGACCAACAATAAACTGCGTCCCCCAAGACTTTCGGTAACGGTGGGGATCATCTCTTTCGGTTGCGAGGCGCACGCGAATGCACCACGCCACCGAGCTCGATGATTGCGACCCGACGCATTGATACTGCGTCGTCCCATGGGGTGTACGCCAATGTCTTGAATACGACGTACACAGTGGTTAAATTTTTATTGCGTCAGTCAAGGGGAGAGGCCCAAAGCCGCTGCTCGCTTGGTATGTAGGCTTGGCAAACTATATAGTAAAACAAGTGGTGTTCGAGACACTACGACCGATGGAAACGATTACCTATGTTTTCTTACAAAGCTTTGTACCAGGTTATCTGTCACAACCAAAGCGATGGACTCCCGTTATAGCCGTTTAAGGCGGCTTAAAGTCACGCTGCCTGCATATTGTATAAATATATGTATATTTTTTATAGATTTCTCGTAAGGCAATTGCCCGTGTACGGATTTTTCATGTCATGGCTAAGTTTACTCCACTCCGGCATTTACCTTGTCTAAATTGGAAACCATGCAA
The DNA here is from genome assembly GCA_003439945.1 of Dermanyssus gallinae. Lineage (NCBI taxonomy): Eukaryota > Metazoa > Arthropoda > Arachnida > Mesostigmata > Dermanyssidae > Dermanyssus > Dermanyssus gallinae. The sequence goes on along the minus strand of QVRM01005843.1, from coordinate 71,951 downwards.
ACCAATTTAAGAGTGGCCGGTCTGGGTCTCGAACTCAGTCCTCCCGAATGCAAGGCAAAGGCTTTGCCACTAAGCCACCTTTGCTCGGTGTCACACTTATAAGCACACTTTGTAACCCTTAGCAATAATGTTATACGCACATACTTGTGCGATAATGCATGGAAATGAACCAGCACGCAATCAAGGTGGCTTCTAAAGAAATAAGTCACAATTGTACTTAGTCACTAAAAAGCCTTGTGTAACATTCCACTCTAAGCAATCGCTCAAATAAACATCCGGGTTAAAAACTGCAGATGCATTCATTAATACTTTTTTACCCAACATTGTAAAATCAATGGATTACGATCAATTATTTTATTAGTCAATTTAGTCACCAGTGTATGGTATGTTATAATATAATTTTCTATATATAATTTTCTAACTAGCAGCTTTCCTCTGCCATCTAAAAGCAGGACCTTTTTGCGCCAATTTAAGTGCACCTTAAAGCAAAAACGCACTTCTTTAGCTATTCTGGAGCACATTTTATATTTTTCGAGATTATGTGGATATTGACTGGGCGCGATTGCTTAATTTGGTAGTTAAAATTGTATGTCAAGGCTTTGGAGAATACATTTTGAATTTACAATCATACCAATAAGCTAACACGTAGCCCCTACGGTATCTACAGAATCCATGTACCTTCTTCCGAGCCCCGGTTACTGGCTTCTATGCATGCATTGACGTTTCTGACAAATGATGTAATGTGATTATAGCTATCCTTCAACATGCTTTACCGTATTTTGTATGTTTTAGTCAATACCGAGCGACCAGTTAGTATAGCCACTGAGTAGTCATTTGAACTGTGCTGCTGGCATTAAGCCTGAAGTTGTCCGTATATCTATTGCCTGTCAATAGTTGCTAGCGCGCAATGAAAATCTTAGCGGTTGCCTTTGAAACAATTTGCAAACTGTTAATATGCTTACCCATGAAATAAGTAATCTTCAACGCTGACCAACACAAAGAGCTTTTGCCCCGCAGTTTTCATTCTTCGCAGTAAACGATTGGGAAGCAGGGATATATAATCTACCGTCCAGATTAAATCACTCAAGCGACCGGTGGACAACGATGGCTCAAAGTGGTAAACGTCACTTCGGAAACCGAGATGCTTTCAGCCGACCAGGACAGGATCTTGGCAGTTTTCATACTGGAAAATCACGAGTACGAGATAAATTATGCGTTTTTGCTTTAATGTTTAACCGGTTAGCCTCTTTGCTTTATTATTTATCGGGTCGAGGTTTTAATATAGTATTGTAGCCACACTACAGAATACACTAATTTTCTGCAATTAGTTTTAGTCTCTTGTATCTTAGCCGCGGTATTATATTCTATTCTTACAGCAATGATGTGCAACGATGTGCAAGATTTGTTCAGTTGACAGCTACGAATTTTAAGAGCAAAGATCGAACAAGGAAAACTACGGTAGAGTTTGTAAGTGAAGAGGACTGAGCCAGCCAATCATCTTTAGGTCTGAGAAACATGCGGGATGATGATCAGGAATAGAGCTGATTTAGCTACTCGTTTCTGCCATATATTATTAGAAAAACACATCAACTTTATCAACTTTATGTAAGCTAGGCTGCCACATTTAATTTAACACGTCTACTGGTAAAAGCAGCTAAAAAACAGTTATTGACGTAATGACGTTGCAAACTAACCTGAATGCATAGGGCCCACACTCGTGTACAACCGGTGTTGACTTCGGATTATGGAGCCATGTCTTGTAATTGGAAAAATTAAATATATAAAAAAATGTATAGGAGGGAGCCGGTGGGTGGGCGAGGACTTTGGCTAGCATAGAACCTTTTTCCAGCGGCGGAGGCGAGAAAGGTTTTAACTGTAACGTCATACCCACCCACAGGGTCATGGCTAAAGCCACCGCCAGGAGGCCCAACACTGAAAATAAACGCATTTTTTTATAGCGGCAACGCAAAACGTTTACCTACAAAACATTTAGTCATAAGAAGTTGCAAAAATAGTGCAGCGTTATATCTTTTGTCAACTTTCTGCATACATATGAACCTACAAAGTTCAATACCCCTCAATAAACTCTTTAAAGCAAACGCACGCATATTTCGAAACGTACTCTCCCATACACATTTTAGTACAAGCAACTAGATCTTGGGGAAATGTTGGTTGTATGGCTCTAAAGTAATTGGGTTGGTTTATGTACTGCGGTATGTTTATTGAATATAACATGAATTATCAATATCCTGTATTTTAATCAGTATTGTGTCATTTACAAGTACAAAACATATGTTTTTTCTAACTACCCTATTACAAATGGTACTCCCTCTTGTATAACTGTATCACAATTCGACCATCCAGGTGCAACGAACACATTCATTGACGCTAAATTACCGAGTCTAGTAATAATGGCATTGCTTAAAATAAGCATAAACCTGAAATACTATGTTTTTAAAAGTACTGATTTTTAAGAGTCATATTAATAACATTGAATTAATAAAAAATCCATATAAAACAGTACTCAATAAGACAATGACCAAGCTATTGGCATCTACTCATTATACAAGACACTGCAACAAACACTGTCTTTTTTAACACTGAGCGAGAGCTACCGTCTGGGCACCTAAAACTGAAGTTTCCTGAGGAGCGCGTCTACAAGATATTAGCATATCAGGAGACTTCCCAGTTACCTCCCCCATCCCCTATGCAACAGTACCTCGAGACTAAGAGAGGGAAGCCTTATGCTTCAACCTTCTTTTAGATCTACGGAAACTGTGCAAACTGAGGGTGGGACTCTCACTGCTAAAGTAAGTTGACTCGACCGAAAGCGTGACCTCCGGGCGTCCTCTAGACTTGTCTTCTGCCTCATGATGGAGTCTAAACAGGAGGCCCTACTGCCTAGTCTGTGGAGGTATCATCAATCTGGCGATATTCTCCGCTGTTGATGAGGCCCGAAGGGCTCGTCGGTTACGCTTTGTCCGGAGTGCAAGATTGGCCTATACAGGGGAAGCGTATAGCACAGTATAATAAGCGACAAAAGCTAGGAATTTGCACCGGCCTTTCTTAACTTCTTCCTCTCGTGGAAGTATCTAGGCTAGGTTTTCTGATACCCTTAATACTTTCTGAAAAAAAAAATATTTGACGTGTGCGTTTCCCGAAAGCTTACGTGTCAAGAATGAAACCTAGATATTTTGCTTTATTTTATTGAAACGAGGTGACTCGCAACCTCAATCCTGATGCCACGGAAGTGCCTAGATGAGGCCGAGCGTACCATTCAGGCGTGTGCTGCGTTGTGTGCGTACCGGGATTGCTCAACGTTTACTCTTCTCTTTCTACTGCGCAGATATCGCCGCGCACATGGTCGATTCGACGACTAATTAGGGCGCTTGCTTAAATTAGCTTGACGAGCTCATGCGCAAAAAGATTCGGCTGAAGGGTCATCGCCGCACGGTTCGTCTCTCGGAACCCCCCTTACAATCCGGCAGGACTTACCTGCTCGAGACGCACCTACAGGCTATAGAAAGGATTGCAGCATAAGGCTCTCCTCTCCTGTTCTCGAAGCAAGGGTTTACATTTGGGACGGGGAGGGGCTAATGGTTAGTACGCTCGGATTAAATTAAGTCGTGTGCTCTTCCCCCTGCGTTGAGCCTCACACTTCTCGCTATAATGTTTGCGGTGTGCGTAAGTGCATATTCCACCCCGAGAAGACTATTAGCAATTTAAGTCAAGAGCATCTGTTCATCCTCAACCAGTTGCATACGACTTATATACGTGTCCATCTGATCTAAAAGCAGACCTGTTTGAGTTCGGTCGATAAGTAATTAAATCGAACGTGTACTAATTGTGCCTTTGATCATTTTTTTTAATTGCAGGGCAAGCATTTAAAAAAATCGATTTAATAAGATAAGCTGATTCAGCGCCGCGATTTTTCAGTTCGAGGGATACAATACGAGAACATCTTAGAATCTTACCTTCAGAATTTAAGGGTTTGACTGCGGCTAAGATTTGAATACAAATTTAGTTATTTCCAGACCGTTAGTAAAACCCGTAACTACTGATGTCGCGCAGCACTAAGCTACTTTAGCAGAACAAACTTGCTTAGATTTAGCAGTTGTTGAAATACAAACAAAATCAACGTTGCATAAGTTAAGCAAAGACAAGGTGATGAATTGTAATCAGGTCGTTTGACTCACCGGTTGTGACGTGGCGTTTCATATTGAAACGAACACCGCGCATGCACTATGGACGCACAAAGCACTTAGTTTCACTAAATTGACAAGCAACGCAGCGAATGTGATCTGAAACGCCGAGAACAAGGTTAATAAGTAGGATGTAGATTTTTTGCCATTCGATTCTGAGGAGTTCGTCTTTTGTTGGCTCCCGTAAAATCGATTATTACGAGACTGACAAGTGTGTTCAATTTGCCGACGTTATTGCTAGCCATACGATTGTGGCTAACCTGCGGTTAGGGGGTCGTTACCGCTTACGATTTGATCAGATACGTAAATTTGTAACACCTTATGTTACGTTTACTCCTTCCAATGCATTTGGATGCCTAGGGCAATGACGGTGGATCCAGCGGCAGTGAGCCGCCTGGTTGTTTAAATCTTTCCGGGCTCAGAAGTACAATAACTAAAGGGACACCAATTGCGTCCCTGCTGGTGTCTCGGAGTCTGTCGGTAACAAGGCTTGCAACACTTCGTCTGATGTATCACAGGTCAATCCCAATAGAGGTGCCGGAACGTTGACGTGGGTGGTGTCTCGTCTTAGCAGAAAACTATGACGAATGTTCAACCGGATTAAGGCTCAGGGATCTGACGCACGAGAATCTAGAAGTAATGGCCACCTCAACGATGACCTTTCAAGGTCAAGTGGGGGTCAAGCTGTCGGAGGGTGATATTTCCTCTGCTGCTAGATTGGTAAGCCTGCGCCAGCCAACAAAAATAGGAGGTTCTCCGCTCCAAACTTCTACATGCTGGATGCTCTGGATCTTTTTATTCCCACAACCCCGGCAGCAACACCGCCTTATTCTGGCTCGCATGAAAAGGTGCTGAATGCATAAAAAACCTTTAGCAAAAGTTCAGCTGCCGGCCTGAAATGTACGCCTCGTTTATTGCAAGACCTGTTGTCTGATGCACGACAAGCTGACGCTATTGCCAAAGTTATTGATGTGTTCAGATGGGGCCCTCTCTGCCACGTATCTTTGGGGCGAGAGGTGTTTGCAAAAAAATTGTTTATTATGTCCGATTGCTTGTTTCTCAGCCTGGGCGGCAAAAATAGGCAGTTAAGATAATAGGGATGCTACTTCAGCGACTCTTGGTCACTACCACTTAGGATTCGCCGCCCCTGGAGGTACAGAAGTAGCAGTCCACTGTGGCCATGCATTTTTGCAATCGCGCAAAGTGCCGACGGTGATAGTCAAACTTCCGAAACGTTTTCAATAGCGTCCAGGGAATCCATTTAGTTCCAGCTGTCAAGTCCAAGCCCCTTACCGTTATAATAGAGACCTTGGACTGACCCCTCACCCGGTCAAACGTAAAGTGTATGTCACAGCCCACAACGAAGTTGAGCCAATAAATTTAACAACCTCTGGCTTTTTTTCAGGCTATCGCGTAGTGGACAAAATTACTCTGGAGCTACTAGATGTACATTTGTTGCATTGCTAGATGTACCTTTGATGCCAGACGGCATTGCAAATGCATTAGTTAGTTGAAAAGACAAACTGGACTTTGCCACAGCCAGCAGCATTTGTGCGTGGCGGCGTGGTCTAGGGGATTAGTGCGCTAGTCATGGTTGTCATCTACCGGTCCCCGGTTCGATCCCTGTTGTCGATCGAATTTTCTTTGAGCAATCCTCATTGAGATTAGATGATTAACCAAACCGCTGAGGGTCAGCGGCCATGCTGCCACAAAAACTGTTAGGGAAACCCTAGATATCTTAACATGTCCGGCTCTCGGTGCTTTGAAGATATACCTCAGGTTGAGTTCCAAGCCCGTAGCGGACGGAGGATAGTCTAGAATTAAAAACAACCCCTTAAAAAAATTTAATTCTAGCAGCATTTGTGCAAAGCACATTGTTGAACTGGGCTAACCCTGGGTTAGAGAGCCCGTGCTCACACGTTCGCGCGGAGAAAACTGTTCCCCCCAAAACGCTAACATCTAGTTATTTTAATTAAATTAAGATTGTGTTTGTATATATATGCTTTGGATGTAGATTAAAAAGTGAAGTTTTTTTTTTATTGAATAATTGTGTATTATATTGGACACGCTGTTCACGATGCAACGTCCTATAAACCTGAACGATTCAATGCCCATACAATTGCAAAAAAAATAAAAGTTCCTGGTGAGAGTTTGCCACCATGCGCATGCTCATCACATAATGGTCAAGGCTCGTAATCGGCCTCTTGAATGTATTGTCTCTCTACTTACCCAATAGCCACGCTGTTCTCCCACTCTTGACTTGCACTGTCCAGTAGCTATTGTCGCGCGCTCGTTTAAATACTGTCGTATGATCAGAAGACTGCGCACTCGCACAGTCGGTTAAATAATTGTTGCCACGTTTAGCTAAGGCTAGCTGACCAACCGACCAATCACAACCAGAACGCCGCACGTTAGCTTCGCCGTTGCGCGTAGACAGCGGGTCGATTATAAGCCGCTATATCGATAGAACACGTGGCTGATCCTTCGACGTTAGCACGTCGCAGTGCTTTGCAGCTCACTGCCAGCAGGTACAGAGCGCTCTCCTACTGTTGCATCTGCGATGACACTGCTATGACAACAATAGACCTGCAAAACAGCAAAAACAAAGCTAGCAAAACAATAGACCAGCTAAGGCAAGCGAAGTGAAATAAAAGTAATCGCAGCAGAAATCTGTGTACCGGATTAGCCAACGCAGGTAAGGAATGTGGGCTTCGCTAAAGTTAACCAATTCTGCTGTATTCATATAATACAAGGCATATTTAAGTCTAGTGTGAAACCAGGCAGCAACGGGGCAACCAGGCAGGTCCGGCCTTAAAAAGTCATAATGTCTAGATGAAAGTGGTTGCATGCAGTAGTCTGACAAAAATGATTTACCTAGAACCCTACCTACAACTCCCAATCTAAAAAACCGTCGAGAAGTCTCAGTAGGAGGTTACGGAAAAACCTCCGCTGCCGTGTATCATTTTACAGCTCTTTTAGCGTAGTTTATATATATATATATATATATATATATAATATTATATATATATATATATATATACCTTTTGTTAACGTAGAGAGAAAGAGAACTGAAAAGTTTTTTCTTTCTACAATTTCCGGCAAATGCTGTCGCGGACGGTATGTGGATGCCTAGGACCATTAGGACAATGCCGGTGGAGTCTGGCAGCAGTGAGCGACGATTTTTGATGGGAGACTCAAGAGCCTTCGAATGTTTGCATTATCTAACATCTATCTACGTTACTTAAATTAAGGATACGTTCTCATATATGTACCATAAATATAGACTGCAGAACAATTTTGTTTGTTGAATAATACAATGTATTGTATTACACACGTTGTTTACGATAAATGCTAACGTATCTTAAACCTGAACGATTTAATGCCCATACAGAAGCGAAGTGATACGCCTGGTAAGAGTCCGCCACTATGTACACGCTCAGCACACAATGATCAGGACTTGCTATCGGCCTCTGAATTTATTGTCTCGCTACTTACCCAATAACCACGCTGTTCTCCCTCTCTTGACTTTCACTGTCTAGTAGGTATCGTCGCGCGCTCGTTCAAATACTTTGTCGCATGATCAGAAGATTGCGCATTCGCACAGTCTGTTAAAGATTTGCTGCCACGTTTAGCTAAGGCTAGCTAACCAACTGACCAATCACAAGCAGAACGCCGCACGTTAGCTTCGTCGTCGCGCGTAGATAGCGGATCGATTATAAGCCGCTATATCGATGAACACGTGGCTGATCCTTCGATGTTAGCACGTCGCAGTGTTTGCAGCTCACTGCCAGCAGGTACAGAGCGCTCTCCTACTGTGCATCTGCGGTGACACTGCTATGACAACATGACCTGCAAACACAAAAACAAGCTTAAGGCAAGCAGTAATAAAATAATCGCAGAGAAATCTGTACCGAGAGAGAGGGAGAAGTGGCTGAAGTTAAACCGTCTGCGTAGACATAACAAGTCTGTGAACAGGGTAGTCCGGCCTGAAAGGGCATAATGTCTAGATGAAAGTGGTTGCATGCAGTAGTCTGACATTCTGTCAGGAAATGATTTACTAGAAACCCTACCTACAACCCCAATCTAAAAAAAACCTGAGAGTTCTCCGTAGGAGGTTACGGAAAAACCTCCGCTGCGCGCCGTATCATTTTATAGCTCTTTTTGCGTATTAGTTTTATGTATATATACCTTTTTGTTAACGGTACATCGTAGAGAGAGAGAGAGCTGGAAAAGAGACACTCTCAGCTAAACATTTACTAGTGAGAATACAGTCTTCAGAAGTCACTGCCGGCGCCGACCTTAACTTTCTACAATTTACGGCAAATGCTGTCGCGGACGCTATTTGGATGCTTAGGACAATGCCGGTGGACTCTAGAGGCAATGAGCGACGATGTTTGATGGGAGACTCAAGAGCCTTCGAATTTTTGCATCAGAGGCGCCAAAAAACCCAACATCTGTTCGAGGCACATGGTTAAACTAGGCTAGCTTTAGGTTAAGGAACCCGTAACCACACGTTCGCGCCGAAACAATTACTCCACAGTGCTAACATCTATCTACGTTACCTAAATTAAGGTTGCGCTTTCATATATATACCATAAATATAGACTGCAGAACCATTTTGTTTGTTGAATAGTACAATGTATTGCATTACACACGTTGTTTACGATAAATGTTAACGTATCTTAAACCTGAACGATTTAATGCCCATACAGAAGCGAAGTGATACGCCTGGTGAAAGTCCGCCACTATGCACAGGCTTAGCACACAATGATCAGAACTTGCTATCGGCCTCTGAATTTATTGTCTCACTACTTACGCAACAACCAAGTTGATCTCACTCTCTGGACCAGTACTGTAGAGTAGCTATCGTCGCGCACTCGTTTGAATAATTTGTCGCAAATTAAAATAACTACTCACGCGCACAACCGGCCAAAAATTGGCTGCCAAGGCCTAGCTAACCAAGTAAAAGCAGCACGTCGGGCGTCCGCTTCGTCGTTGTGCGCAGATGACGAATCGAAACCGAAAACACATGGCAGATTTTTAAATGATAGCATGTAGCGGTTCTTCATAGCTTACTGCGGGCAGGTATAAAGCGCTCTCCTGCAGTTGAATCTGCAATGACAGCAATAGACCAGCATAACAGCAAAAACGAAACGAGCAATACAATATATATATATATATATATATATATATATTATTATCTTCTTTTGACACTTATAGTCGCTTATTTATATCTCCCGGCTTTCCGTGTGTTCTAGAGCCCCGGGTTATTCGAGGGATGATGGAAAAAGAACTGACGGTCTGACTTTGACGTGGCCGCATGTTTGTTTGGACGCAACTGTAACCGACTCATTAGCCCTTTCGATGGTCGGTGCAGGTGCGGACCGAGCAGGTCATGCCTCCAGGTAGGCTGAGCCTAACAAATGCAGAAAATACTCAAGCGTTGATTATCCGCACGAATTTTGTTTGTTGGCGTTTGAGACTATAGGAGCTGCAGGTCTCCTTACGCCCAAGCTGATTAAGCGCGTTGGTAAAAGCCTTAATTTTTCGACAGGAGACTCGAGAGCATCCGAATTTTTGCGTCACAGGCTGTCGCTCGACATTCAACGAGGAAATGCAGCGTCTGTTCGGGGCACTATGTTAAACTGGGCTAACCCTGGGTTAGGAAACCCGTGATCACACGTTCGCGCGGAGACAGTTGTCCACTCCAAAGTGCTAACATAAAGTTATATAAATAAATATTCGCCGCAGCATGTCCTGCAGTTCAGTCAATAGCTGTGCTAGCAAGATGAGAGAAGACCCAATGACGTGAAGAATGCACTAGTTGTGTCTAATGTATATGTTGTACTGGCCCAGATTTATTAAATGACTTTTTATGTTAGCACTTTGGAGTATGTATATGTTTATAATTTTACCCAACCTGGGTGTTAATAAACCATAATAATAATTAATTAGTATTGTTAATACAAAAAAAAAAATATATATATATATAGACCATCCAATGCAAACAAAGTAAAGTAAAAGTAATTTCAGCAGAAATTGCTGTAACAAATTAGCCAATACTGTAATAGTATACTCAAATATGCCCGCCACCCCGAGCCGGGCGATACGACTAGGAGGTCTTTAAGCAGTACGTGGCAGAGCGTTTGAATAAAACGGTCAGATTGATTCTCCCAACTTCACGCGTTGCCTCTGTCACTAATTCAAATACAGGTACGGAATGTGTGTTTCTCAAGAATTAACTTGGATCTGCCGTATTCATATTGAAAATAGTGTGAGGACCAGAACCTGTCTACAACTCTCCTCCTAAAAAACCGTCGACAGTATCAGCACGAGGTTACGAAGAACCTTCGCTGCCGCGTATCACTTAACAGCACATTTCGCGTTGTTTATATATTGTGACGAAGTCACTGTGTAGCGCTATGGCGCAATTCAAATCTAATCTAACCGACCACGTCCAACGGCCACAGCGTCCAACGTTCACCGACCGATACATGTCTCAACAGAACAAGACATGTCTCAACCAACCACAGCCTTTCGCGCCGAAACGTCAACATCATCCGCCGTCCAAACGATCATCGGCCGACACCTGGAGAGGGTCGACCTATGATCGGCAATCTAAGTCAAACCCTTAACCTGTATTCCTATACGAAACAAACACAAACTGCTGTACATTTCGACCGAGTTGAGAGCGGGTTCTGACACCCTTTGGGGTGTCAGCACGCCGCGGTGCCTCGTGAACCAATAAATAGACTGAGCAGCATGGCTTAATAACCATCCGTTGCTCGGCCGTGCTTTGCATTAGACCCAATGCTACGTGTCGTCATTCATCGTTCCTGAGTCCCTCGGGCAGCAGTACCCGTCCGGCTGAGTCTACATCCCCAAGCTGACTTAGCGTAACACAACAACGTTACAATATACAGAGTCTATCATAACCATATGTACTTATTGGTTGATTGCTTTATTGTTTGCTTGGCATCCACACCTAAATACACATGTCACTTTTATATTAGGGCCGTTTTGAGTGCCAGCATTTATGTTACCTTCGCATCCATATAATCCATGTATACTTTAATACCTACTGAGAACTTGCTTTCCATTGGGACAACCTCTTGTTTGTAATATCGACCAGGTCCTAAGGCTAGGGCCTCCGACAGCTCTTTATCTCTGCTCCCCCCTAAGACTATACATTCTTTAATAATATTTTATGAATTGCGACGACGCTGTGCCCGACCTTTTTAGACTCAGTCTTGTCACCCCTGTCCACAAGAATGGCTCGAAAATAAATGCTGAAAACTACCTACCAGTTTCGCAATGCTCAATACATCGCTGCATTTTTGAGAAAGTTTTAGTTAACCACTTAAATCAGTTTTTAATCTTCAACCGCTTACTTGACCCTGGCTTTACTACCCACCGTTCTACATGTACACAGCTTTTAGAAATGACCCAGGACTGGGCTATGTTTATAAATGATCGAAAACCGTTTCACTGTGTCTATTTTGACCAAAAGAGCGCATTTGACAGAGTAGATCACTCTCTTCTGCTTTGCAAATTGGAACATCTGGGTATCCATGCATGTACAGTGCAATGGGTGAAGGCATTTTTAAGCGACCGTCACTTTCGAGTTAAGGTTTGTGACAAACTTATTCGACCATATCCTGCATTATCTGATATACCTCAAGGGGGATGTTTATCCCCCCTTCCATACACAATTTTTGTATTGGACATAAATATGTACCTGCCACCGGTGGTCAAATATCTTGAATATGCTGATGACTTAAACTTTATTATCCTATTTGCTCTAGTGACTCCCACGCTGTTCTGCAGACTGCTGTCGACGGCATTGCTCGATGGTGTTCTGAAAACAACATGATTCTCTCACCCCCTAAATGCATTGTACTGAAAAATGGTGCACTTGACTTTGACTATAAAATTGACAACTGCATTTTACCGACCTCTCTCTTATACACGTGACTTAGGCATATATATTACGCCTGATCTTAACTTTAGCCTTCACATTACCAAGGTTGTGGAGACATCTCTGCGCACAATAAATACTATCTTCCGCTGTTTTATTTTATGTGCGCTCCAATAACCTAAGGAGTCAACGATTAATCACCTCAAAAGTCGTGGCCCGCGGTGAATTCGTGAACGGACTGTTTGCTTGGCGTATGGCCAAATGGGCCCATGCTAATCCAAATAGCGCTCGCCTATTTGGTGATTAGTCACGATTGTCTTACAGAAGTATGTATATTGATACCAACCCTTTTTGTGAAATAAAAGTGATGTTATGTTATATGCTCGATTGACTTATTCTCTAGCCCACATGCTCGACTGTCTGTACTTTGCCCCTCCCTACATCTAGCTCTTTGTATCCTTGTATCCAACATCCCTGCCCTGGCATGCCCTTAACTATCGTATACCCATTCTACCCTTCCCCTTTCCCGCTTTTTCTTGCCAATACAGATGCCAAACTCGATCTGGAACCAATTGCCAACTTCCATATGGCCTGTTTACCCTCAATCTGACCATTTTCTCTGATATTCTTGCTCTTGTCCATTGCTGACTATTGTACCCAATCTTCCTAGCTGCAAATTCTACTCTGCGATCCCACTTCGTCTTAATTCTTAGTTTACTACCGCCTTTACTAGCTGCATCTGCTTAACCCATCTTTGTTCGTGACACTTTTAATCCTACTACTAAATCTTAGCTCACTTTGTACTTCTTTTTGTATAAATCTTGACATTCCCCCTTCCCCCTCAAGAAATTCCCTGAAATAATTAAAACGGCAACCCAATGCAAATCTTATCACCTATCTTTGTATTGTTTTTAACTTTTTTCTCAATCCCGCGCTGTGGACCAGAGATGCAAAGCTCAATCCTGGCACATACATGGCTTTTCATATATTCCTTGTAACTATATATTTATTAAACCCCCATAGGCCCTTACACCTTACTGCATTTCTTCCTCTTGCAGCCTTCTTCCTTCGTAATATCTATTTTTCTAAATAATCAGACCCTGTGGTCATTGTCACTCCAAGGTAGTTGTACTGACTTTTATAATCTAATTATTTTCCCTGTACTACAAGCTTCCTTTCCTTCCTAATCCTATCAAACACTAAAACTGCGCTCTTTTTTTCATTAAACGCCACGCTCAGTTCCTCCGCTGCTTCCCCACATGCATTCAATATTTGTTGAATTTCGCTAGTGTCCCCGCCGTAACACTACCATATCGTCAGTAAACAGCAGCACGGGTGTCTTAATATATACGCCCTTTTCCCCTATCTGCCATCCTAAACCCGTTCTATTAATCCTTCGCGCTATTCTCCCTATATACATAAAAAAATCACTGATGACAACGAACAGCCTTGTCTGGCCCCTTTAGCGACTATAAACTCTCTAGATTGTTTGGCTGTTATTATTATTCTTACCGTGTTATTCCTGTATATTTTTTTGTAACTCCACCCAGCTTCTCTCCAAACCATCCTCTAACATAATTTGATACAACTTTGTTCTGTGCACCATATCGTATGCTTTTTTTAGATCTAAGAATCCTGCCACGCACCCTTGTCCCTGCAATCTCGATGTTTCCACAACCTGACTTAATAAGAAAATATGATCATTTAGCCTATACCCCTTCCTAATTCCGCACTGTCATTCTCCTATTTTCTCATTTGTCTCAAGAATACTCTGCACTCTACCTTTAAACTCCTGCATGAAAATTCGTTACGTTATAGGTGTAATTGTGATTGGTCGCCTATCTTTTAAGTGTCATTATCTACCCCCTCCTTGGGAAGAAGAGAAACTCTTCCCTTGCGCCAATTCTCCGAGATTCTGCCCCCTCTAAATACATTCTTAAATTGCTTGTCCCTTATTCACTGTTGACGCTAGTCGTGAAAAATAGGTTTTGTAACGCTATGTCCATTTAATCTCCTGTGTATGTTATATCCTGGACGTTATTTTTCATTCTTGTTTTTTTCTGTTTGACATAGTCCCAAAACTGTTTTGCTCGCTGGCCCTTGGCGCCCCTAAAATCCTATTAAATTCCCTCTCGTCTGTATTTTTAATTGCATCTTGTATTAACATTTGAGCTTTATTCTTGGCTTCCTTGTAAGTTTCCAAATACTCTTCTGCCCTGTGAGCGTCCCTTCCCTTTATTTTTCTATGCTCCTTACTCCACCCTTTCCGCTCCATGATTGCCTTATTTATTTGATCATTCCACCACCCTCGTTCTCCTCCCTTTTAAATTCTCTTCTTAATCTTACAGCAATTGCCAAATGCGTCTTTAATATGCCTGTGCATCTCGTCTACCAGCCTTGCCACTAAGAGTTGTTTTATGTATTCTACCTCCTGTGCCCATTTGTGTTTGTCCAAACATTTCTTTTGTACAACTACGCGCCTGGGTTTCTTTTTCCTGTTGCTCACTTCTACCCAATTTTGATCATTTCCAACATTGTATGTTTTGTCTTTATCTATCCTAATTTTCCCTACCCATTTATGTATTTTATTTACCCTTCGTAAGAACATAATCTACGCATACATTTTTATCTCCCTGTGTGTACGTATATCTCCCTTCTACCAACGGGTTTAAATTTAAAATTTGGGCCTCACTCGACTCTGCCAGTTGTATCAGTCTTCTGCCCGCTCCGTCTTCTCGTTCATCCAGCTGTTTGATATGTGCATTCCAATCTCCCAGACATATTACCCCCCCAATACTCAGATATTCCTCAATTACTTTATGTACTCTTTTTAATAGCTGCTCGCTTTCTTTTTCCGTGTTGCTTGGCGCTCTGTATATCCCCGTAACTGCCCATATTGACCCTTCTAGGTGTATCTCTATAACCACCAGATCCCTTTTTTGGCACTCCCAACTTCTTTGCACGAAATAGCATCTCTGGCTATTATCCCAACTTCTCTAAACCTGTTTTCCCCATTGTCCGTATTCCAATTTATACCACACCAATTGAATCCTATTAAACCCGACGGCACTTCCATCCCACAGAAATGCGTTTCCGTTACTATCATTATATCGACAGGCCCTATTTTCAGTATTTATGTAGTTCTTCCCAGTTTTCTTTTGCCCTGCTTCCTCTTTTGCATCTTATGTCAGCCTTTAACTCTTTTTCTCGATGCCACTAAATGTATTCAAGGGACAAATGTGTGTAATTTGCTGCCCTGACCAACTGCATTATCCTCCTATTGACTGCCCTGCACGTATCCCTATAGTTCCGTCCTTCTTCAGCACCCACCACCATTGGAAGCCAACAGACTGTCAACATCACGTTTCGCCGTTTGCAAAATTCTATTAGATCTTGTACCTGTGTGCTTATCTCATTCACAGAACTTTCCATATCCCGGGCCTGAAAAACATCTTCCAGTCTCCCATAGAACACCAGTCTATGTTCTACATTATTGAACATTTTATTTGCTGTTGTTGTTGTTGTTCTAGCGGTTGCTGCTGTTGCTGCAGCTGTTTCTTGACCGCTAGCATATTTTCTTCTTCCTTGCACTCACCAGCCTCTTCCTCTCTCTTCTTCACTTGTGGCCGTATCCACGTATCCCCTCTGGCGATCTTTTTTCTTCCTTCTGTTCTTCTGTTGTTGTCGTCTCCTGCATCCTTTCGCTTCCGCCGCGCCGACCTCTTCGTCATGTTTATAATTTTAAGCGTTTGGTAGAACTCGGTAAGCAAAAACATTTTGTCAATGGAAGGAGGGGCTGAAACAACTTGTTTAAGAGTGAGGTTATGCTTTAAGCCACAAAAATGCGAACTCTTTGTGTCGGGACTATCCGACTCCTTGGTCCAAATAATCCGACTCCTCGGTCAAACTAGTAACTCTAGGGGTGCCACTTCTTGATGGCGGGAAAAAAACTCTGATAGTTCGTTGGCTGAAGATGTTAAAATCGTGTTCCAGCCACTTGGGTGGCTTGGATGGATACATGAGATTCTTTCTTTTATAGTATTGCTTCTCAACGACACGGGTAAACTATCTGCTCTGTGGAATTAGCTTAACGGAAGCTATAAATATTTTAGAACAATTGAGCGCCCACAGTTGGAAGTCCCTGTCTTCCTTTCCTAAGTTTACCAGAGCTTGCAGTCAAGCCTTTCTGCCCCTAAAAAAAAGGCCTATATATTCCAGACTTAATCTCGGTCGCAGATCCCCCCGGTGGTCGCATTAATATCTAGACTAACGAGTCCCCGATGCCGACGCTGTGGTTCCACCAGTCACATTAGAAAAGATTGCAATCACCCGCTTGCTGTTGCTTATGCAAAGGTAACCACGAAGCGACATTTGGGTCGTGTGTTCAGCGGCTAAATCGTATAGAACTTTTAAAAAGTCCGCCAAACATGTAATTCAGAAACAACCTGAGGCCTTACCTGTTAAACTTTGTGGTGGACATAAAGCCCGCCGCAAATTTTACTAGGCGCAGTTTTGCTGCTGTCGTCTAAAATGGAGTCACAGTTCCTTAGAAGAGCTTGCCCCAAGTCAGCCTGTAAAGACAGTCGCTGACAACGTGAGTACTCCTGCACTCAGCATTAAAAAGATCCTGCAATCGGTTACAGAGAAGCTTATCCCGCGGATAGTTGACACCATTGTGGCTCAAGTAGGCGCTGTTATCGAAAAAACTAAACGCGTCGATCATCCCGGGGCTGTCTCTGAACTCTTGGGCGGTATATGCGGAACAATTGACTTCCGCGACCCAGTCTGGTGAGATAGACATCCGTAAAGAGATAGAAAATGCAATAAAAGCGGTCTTCACCCCTGCACAAGCAGAAGACTTAATCGTAGACCCGGCTTCCTTGCGATCTCGTGTCTCAGATGGCTCACAAGTGGTACAGACTGAAAACTTATAATGACCAGTCGACAAACTGATATCCGACGCTGGGTCTCGTCAACCACGCAGACAGAACTGACTACCGAACCAACGACTTCAAACCGACCCTGGCCAACCTTTTCACATCGCCGACTATTTTCCGAAAGTCGTGGAATAATTAAGTTAAAAATTATATTTTGCACATCCCACTCTCTTAGAAGCCATGTTGCAGCAGAATTATCTATAACTATAAATTATCTGTGCTCGTCTGCCTCAACGGATTTGCTTCTCTAGTGTTTAGCATCCGCGCAAGAAAAGAAAAAGGAACGCACCCTTACATCAGTTATTCGGGAAAACTTGGCACGCTTCCGTCGGAGAGCTAAAATAAGTGAAAACCCTTACCTGTGTGAAACAAAACGCGAGACGTCCTTGCCGTGCGACACTGACATACGACGGTCAAAAATGGTACAGACAAAACTAACTCTTGGAGATATTTCGTCGACCACCCGCACGCTTCTGTCTACTGACCAGATGGCGCAAGTGGATCCACAAATCCTCGAGAGCCTCATAGCCAAGCACCCCGACCACCCCCCAGACACAACCTTCCCAGAAGCACCAGTGACCAGACCACCGGAATCTGAAATCTCCGTTACCCCAGCGGAAATCCGTAACGCAATTAGAAATTTCCCTAATTGCTCCAGCGGGGGCCCCGATGGACTTCGGCCTCGCCACTTAAAGGATCTCTTTGGCAGACAGGATAAAAACAGTAATCCTTTGCTGCTTTCTCTGTGCCGCTTTGTTACTCTGGCCATCAACGAACAACTACCAGATTTTATATTGCCAATATTTTACAGAGCTTCTTTGATCGCTCTCCGGAAGAAGGACGGCGGAATAAGACCTATTGCAGTGGAGCTCACCCTACAAAGACTTGTTGACAAAGTCCTCGTCAAGAAATCAATCAAGGATATTGTTGAGTTAGTTGCCCCACTGCAACTTGGCTGTGGTATTAAGGGGGGGTACCGAAGCTGCCATACATGCCACCGCTGCATACATTGAATCACACAGAGCCGCAAACCATAACATTTTAGTAAAGTTGGATTTTCAAAATGCCTTTAGCATGATGCAAAGAGACCACATTTTCAATTCGGTTAAACAGCGAAACCCTGGGCTGTAAGCAGCTATCTACCAGATGTATCGTTTCCCGACCAACCTCTATTGGCAAGGAAAGACTATACTGCCAAAGTGTGGGGTGCAGCAGGGCGACCCGTGTGGGCCTGTCCTCTTCTGCATAGGATTATATGAGCTCCAGGCACGATTGCAGTCAGAATTGCGACCGTAGTACTTAGACGATGGACTACTTGCAGGCGATTTGCCTGCTGTTCTTTCCGACATTAAGAAAGTTCACGACTTCGAGGTGGTCTCGGACCTGAAGCTCAACGACAATAAATGTGAGCTCCCCGTTTTATCGCACAACGACAGAGAGGAAACTGCTGCCGCAGTACGAGCAAAAGTACTCAGTATCAAGTGGTTAACAGAGAAAAACGTCGAATTGCTGGGTCCACTGTTAACTGACGCTGCAGTTGTGGGTGCCCTCCAAAACTGGCTCACAGATGCGAAACGGTGGTGCAGTAGATTAAAACATCTAGACGCACACCCAGCCCTGTATCTTCTACGGCAAAGCCTTTCTACGCCTCGTTTAATTCATCTTTTACGATCTTCTCCCTCGTACAAGAGAGATACCTGCTCCACATTTTCGACGAACTCCTCCGAACGACACTCGAGTGCTTACTCAATGTGCGCCTAGGAGACAACGCTTGGGCCCAAGCTACGCTGCCCGTCAGCGTCTGGTCTGCGGCTGGGGAAGACGGCCTGTGCCGCTCATCCTTGCAATTGGTGTCGGTTCCCCGTAACAACAACAGGGGAACACGCTCTATCGTGCCGATATAGCGCCGGCCGCCACCCACGACAATATACAATAAACGACGTCGTCTGTTGTGCACTGCATAGTGCACAGGTGCCGGCCGCGAAAGAGCCACTAGGCCTCAGCGCCAATAGTGGGTTATGACCGGACGGAAATTCACTAACCCTTTGGGAAAGAGGTCGCCTACTTGTATGGGACGTTACCGTGTCGTGTACATTGGTCAGGAGTTACGTCGCTCGAACAAGCCAGAAAGCTGGTGTCTCGGCTTGTCTTGCGGAGGACCGCAAATTACCGAAATACAGAAAACTCATCCGCAGTTTATCGTCCAGCCAATTGCCATAGAAACTTACAAACCCATGGGTGAAGAAACGTCAAAATGTTTCTATTTGGTGGCAATCCACCACTGCGTGTGCATTGGCTGTGTTTCGACTATCAACAACACAGTGAGCTTAAAACCTTTGATTGTGGAGTCGAGTGCAGTAGGTAGAACGTTTATCGGCAATTTTAAAAAGGTTTGGTAGTATAGCAAAGCGATATATTCTCCGTGATTAACTGATAATTTTGCGATTTGCTTACTATACCTACCTCTCTGCCCCAGACACACGCTACTGCGTGTCCTGCACAATTCATCGAACATATGGTAACGTTGGTGTGTTACGCTAAGTCAGCTTGGAGATGTAAACTCATCCGGACGGGTACTGCAGCACGAGGGACTCGGGAACGATGAATGACGACACGCGGCATGAGGTCTAATGCAAAGCACAGACGAGCAACGGATGGTTTTTAAGCCATGCTGCTCGATCTATTTATTGGTTCACGAGGCACCGCGGCGTGCTGACACCCCAAAGGGTGTCAGAACCCGCTCTCAAATCGGTCGAAATGTACAGCAGTTTGTTTCGTATAGGAATACAGGTTATGTGACGGCGTGGTCTAGAGGACTAGTGCGCTAGTCATGGTTGTCATCTACCGGGGTGTCACCGGTTCGATCCCTGTTGTTGATCGAATTTTCTTTAAGCGATGCTTATTGAGAATAGATGATAAACCATACCGCTGAATGTCAGCGGCCATGCTGCCGCAAGGACTGTTAGGGAAACCCTAGATATCTTAACATGTCCGGCCCTCGGTGCATTGAAGATATACCTCAGGTTAAATTCCAAGCCCGTAGGGGACGGAGGATAGTCTAGAATTAAAAACCACCTCCTTAAAAATGTTTTTAATTCTAATTCTAGGAATACAGGTTAAGTGACTGTTTGACTTGGACTGCCGATCATAGGTCGACCCTCTCCCGATGTCGGCCGATGATCGTTTGGACGGCGGAGGACGTTGGGGTTTCGGCGTGAAAGGCTGTGGCTGTTCTCTGCTGGCTGGTTGAGACATGTATCGGTCTGTGAATGTTGTGTACGTTGAGATTCTGGCGCGGGCGCTGTAGCTGTTTGACGTGGTCGTTTAGGACTTATTTGAATTGCGCTAAGATGCGTATACAGTAGGTGGACCTCGTCACAATAGACTCAGGTCAAAACAGTTCTACCCGATTCTAGTTCTTAAATATGCATATATGATTTATTAAATGTACATACTCATTACAAGTATCATTCTTGTCATAATCCACTAATTTATGTAGGTTATACGCTGTATTACAGCCGTAACCTGTAATAGCCAATTATAATCATATTATATAATTATATTGACTACTACGGAATGCACTAATTTGTTTTGAGATTTATAAAAACCGACTGCACATATTTAGACGTTCATTACGTCAGCCCACAATCGTAGATTATATTATAGCTCATATCATATAGACAAAGACAGGCGTCGAACGAAAGTTGGCACAGAACAAAGATTGCTTTGAAAGAACGCTTTTAGAGAAGCAGCAGCAGTCAGTTTCACGCCATGGCGGGAAACGCGGACGGTTTGAAATCCTGCTCCCGATGCGCGGAAAGGATTGACGGCCTGGTGCTGCACTGCGGGGTCTGCGAGCGTGCGATTGTCCAAGCTTGTCCGAGAAGAGGCTGCCGACGCCCAGCTACTCGCTCAGCAACCGAAGAAGACTGCGCTTCTCATCGGTGACAGCGCTGTTGGGACCTTCAGACCGGCACTGAAGCAGCTTCTCCCGCGGTTGGCTGCCATGATCGTCCGCAGCTGCTCAAAGCCGGGCATCAAGGACATCATCAAGGAGACCGAGGACGCTATCGAGAAGGCCGCCCCCGGTCCTGTCTGCGTAGCGCTTCACGCCGGCTATCACGAATGTGGCAACTTTGAGGGCAACGACTTCATTGAGGCCACGGTGGAGTTCGTCAAGCAGCTCAAGGTGGTCCGCCATGGATCCCAGCTGAGCGTGCTCTCCGTCCCGCTCTTCAACCAAGCTGCCAACGAGGCCCTCTCGCTGCGCGCCGCGGCTGCCGGCTTCGTGTACGTGCCCCTGACCCAGATCCAGCGTCAGGAAGTTGAACGCGGCTTCTACAGCTACAAGGGTGAGCCGGCCAAGAAAGCGGCCCTGGCGACCCCCGACGGGTAAAGGATTTTTTAGGGGTGTCCCTAAGAGAATCTTTTAAGGCCAGCAACGACCAAACTACCCATCAGTCCAAGCACTCGGGCACGGAAGACAAACGCAGCGCAGCAGGCCCCGGAGCAAGAGGAGGGGCCGCAATGGGAACCGCTCCTAGTTGCACAATGGAACTGCGAGGAGATTCGAACACTCGACCTCCTCGCGCCCTTCGCGTTTGAGGGCATTGACGTTCTTGTACTGACGGAGACTTGTGCCACGACCTCCTTCAGCATCACTCTCCGCAGAGTTTTCTCTCACTGAGGTGCTTGGCGCCATGCAACGACTCCGTCCCAGTAAGGCCGCCGGCCCTGACCAGGTCCGCAATGAGCACCTCAACATCCTCCAGCTCATCGGGGCATTCCTGCAGGAAAACCCGATCACCATACGGGATGGGGTAGCTGAGTTGTACCCCTTTGTGCAAACGACGGGAGTCGCGCAGAGGGACAACTTAAGTCCGCTGCTGTTCTCCATCCTGCTTAACGATCTCCCGCGCCGCATCGTGGGCACTCGAGAGTTTTTCCGCCCAGACATCCTGCTATACGCAGACGATCTCGCGATATATATAACAAGACGATTCGAGGTGCAGCAGAGCCTGGCGAAGCTCGAGCAGTACGTAGCGGATGTAGGACTCGAGATCAACATCGGCAAGACCAAGGTCATAACGTTCATAAAGCTGGTCGACTCGCGGCGAGCGATGAGCTAAGGCTGTACTCCACAACACTGGAGTCTGTCAACAACTTTCCGTATCTTGGCCTCTCTCTCTCGACCTCCGGTACGTCGTTTACAGAGCACATCGCCGAGAGGGTCAGAAAAGCCCTCGTAGCAAGCGTCGGGATTGAGAAACCCACGCTTCTTTCCCTCAACACGGCGCTGGGACTTTTTAACATTAGGATCGCGCCTATGGCATCGTACAGCATCCAGCTTATCTGGGAGAATTTGAGCGTGGCCCAGCTCGCAAGGCTTGATCCAGTGAAGCCCGCCTTTCTCAAGCGAGTGCTCGGTCTCCACACGTCGTACCGCAATCGTCTGGTACTCGCCGGTATCCCCGCTCTTCATAAAGAACCTGCAACGCCAGTTCCGGCTGCCCAAAACACGGGCCTACAGGGATTTCATCTGTCAGTGGGAGGACAGAATGTCAGACGTGAACCCCGACTTCTTTAGTACGGGTGCAATGACACACAATGCGTGGAGGGAACAACATCGCACTAACCGCAGTGTGGTAGTTCGATATGCAGTGCACGGCTTCCATCATGTTCTCTGTAAAACACAAGGATTCCATGACGCCGACAGAAGAATGTTTTTGTAACAGGTGTGGGAGAGCCTGTGGGAGATATCATGCGGGAGAGTGCTCCAGAGTTGAATAACTGGCCAAGCTGGCTCAGTAACCGTGCTTTTATATATTATATTTGACTATATACCTAACAAAGGTGATTAATAAATGAAGGAACAATGAGGTGTTCCGCTGACTGTGTTTGCTTCTTTTATAATGAGTCCTAAGTCTGCTATATCTAATATTAGACACCACTTGAAATTTTCGACAAACAGAGGCATCAGCTTTTTTGCTAGCAGTTTTCTCTAGATCAAATAGATTCTAGACCTCAGTATTGTTTGCGGTCTTTTATACAAGATATGTTTCAGCTAACTGAAAGGAACGGACCAATTAGTCTTGGTGGGTGTCTAGCTCAGGAAATTTGAGGTCTTTGAGTAGCGGCAGTGCTGCAGACCCCTACAGCCCGCAGTGTTTAGGTAGTGAACGGTCTAAACTTAATAAAAAGCCCTCTCTGTTGTAATCACAGATACATATTCTTTATTTGACTTGCAATCAACTTTGTGATGTGGTTTTAGGGCACATCCCCTATCAGTATAGCCTTTTCTTTTGAAATAAGCTAAGAAGATATATTGTTAAGTTCCAATGTTCTGAGATGATCCGATCATCTGCCAATTATCAAATTATTTGTTCGAAGCAAACAGAGTTGCTTGAGCACCGTACGGAGCAATCCTTTGCCGAAGCTGAGAATACAGGAATCTCTTCAAACTAAGTGAAAAAAACACATTAAAAAATAAACATAACATATAATTAATGTGTCTGTTGCATTAATAAAGTGTCAATTACTGCAAATGTGCTTCATTTGGATAAAAACCAAGGTATTTTTTTTTGCTATGTTCCCCGAGAAGCTCAATATGTTTTTCCGATCACTGTTTCAGGTATCTGATAGCAGCTTTTGTCTCTTCATTGTTGAAAAAGGCTTTCCATCGAGGCTATTCTACAGGTGTCTTGACAGGACATGACCACAGGTCCGAAGTAAAAAAGGAATGTTTCAATAAATTCGAACCTCAATTCAGCCAGTTTTATTCTTTTTTTAGAGGGCTAACTGGAAAATGCGGTTGCACACGCGGTCACCACAGCGGGGAAGCTCCCTGCAATAGTGGGCCGGTAGTGTGGGGCTCCAACCCACTAAAAGTCAGTCGTGTCCCCGTCCCCTAACCTGACTGGGAACTGCTTGCGCATCTCACAAACAGTCAGAGGGGGCTAGTCTACTACTCCTGGCGGGTGTTCCCCGGGAGCCACGGGGACGGGGGCACCGTAGGTGGTTAATGCTCGTCTTCTTCTGTAAAATGGCTCTAAATACTTCAGCTATGTTATTCCAGTTTAAAAGCGATTCCGTCATTTTTTGCAGATGTCATGTAACTCTGCAAAACCCGTGCTGGGCGTCTGATTCAGCCAGTTGTGGCAATGCTAACCGCGACTACTGCGCAGAACCATTGTCCTGGTGAAACAGCGCAGCCTTAATTTGCAACACTGGTCGTTTAGTTCTAGCGGCAAGCGGTCCAAAAGTTCTGCATTCTCCTGTGATCGTTTTACCGATCTCAAGATAGTTGGCTAAAGGCGGAAACACGCTCGAATTTTTGTTCGTAAGCAAACTTTGCTTATGAGTGTTTTCATCTTTAAGTTCCAGTGCAGGGTGGAATGCACACTATTCAAACGTCTTCTTAACGCGGTTCATCATTAGTGCTCATGCAAACCATTTAAACTGTGTGAGCTCATTAGAAACAAAAGCAAAATTTGGCGCAATATTACCGTATATTCTGGTTAACGATTAGCTTCTTGCATTGATCTTTTTACGTTCCTTAACAAAAAGCCAGGCCATGCATTTAATTTCTACGGTCTGAGCGTGGAGTATCTGCGTAAAAATAGAGGTCTGTCAATGCTAGTGGCTCCAATACCAGTAATTGACTAGTTTGCTTTTCCAGCAAAGCTCGGTATCTGAAGAGAGGCATTTTTACGTAGTTTTAACAATAAGTTGATAGAGCTGAATAGATATTTTCTTACCAAGTTGATTTATTACTCACCACTAGTATGATGTTAGTTTCGTTGCAATCTCACAATCGGTTCGTACATATCATCAGTTGGCTAGCAAAAGAGAGAGATACTTACACTCCCGCCGCCCGCGTAGTTACGCGCGGATCTCTTGCGGGAGTGCCCGTCAGCCCGAATAGACAGGCCAGCGGCTTCCCCACCCTCTCCCTATCGAGGTTCGGAATGGAGGTACCACACTACTCCTACCCGACAATTAGACGCGATCACCTCGCGACTCCGCGTTACACCGCGGAATATACTCCCCCCCCCCCCCGAAGGGTGGCTTGGCCCACTCCAAGGCAGGGGTTCCCCACCGCTGTAAAGGGCAGCAGCGGAGCCAGATGGTCCTCTCGCCAGGAGGTCTGCTTTCATGCGGCTAACTCGCTCTCGTTGTGCCTATTAAGCCAAGGCAGCAGGCGTCCCAGTCGGTACCACCGGGTTGCTAAACCCTGGGGCGTTGACCGACCGGCCCGGGTTCCGTGTGCAGCACACTTCCTCCCCGTACGTTTAAAGTAGACTTAACAGCCCCGAATGGGCCACAACAAAATTACAATAGAAATTCGTTGCCACTCAATCGATATCGTATGCCTTGCCTCCCGCGCTAACAAAAGTGACCTCGGGAAAGTTACTATTGGGAGTTTGTACAATCTGACCAACTTTCTATTTGGCGCGTGAAGGTCACCGCAGCACGCGTAACTCGCGCGCCAGCTACGTCCAAATTCCCCATTCGCCGGACTTCGCTCTTGCTCGTTTTTCTAATCCCATTTATAAACAAATTGAAGCAACAATGTTTTAAGGCTCTAGCACTATCATATCAGAAGCACCTTTATTTTGAAATACGCGTTTAAAAAATAAACGCCGCCGCTGATTGGCACGAAATTTGGTCTGTAGCTGACGAATTGGGCTTCTAACGAAATAATTTAGGAGACCTTGGTGACCCAGTGTGGCGACAAAGTTAAAAGTACTGAAACTGGTTGATTCGCCCTTGCATGTGTATTGAGCATCTTGTAAAGTACAAATCAATTGCGCATTAAATCAAATTTTAATAAGGCAAAGGCGACAGTAATAGGCATTAGCGACATTTGGTTATATGTTGCTATATATGCTAAATGATATACGTCGAGACCTCGATCAATTTAAAGGCCTCGCCTTCAATAACCTATATACGGCTCTACAATAATCTGGTAATTTCCCCAGATGCATATTGTAATATACGAAAAATAAACTTCTCTATCTATGATCCCAAAAAAAAATCCTCCAGACACATCAGATTGGCCGATTCAACTACGGTAACCCCACGATGCATACGAAATTCCGAATGCGGACTGACACCCGACGCACCACCATTACTGGCTCGGAAGGGGGTGTCAGTTTCGACTGAAGAGGGGGTAGTGCTGTGAAACGCCCTTTTCCCTAAAGAGTAAGGCGTGCATCAAACGCTACGACACTATGCCGATCACGTCTCAGCCACCGCACTTGCAGCGACCAACCTATTACAACTTGCGATCCATTTCTCAAGCAGCATCTGGCATTTATTGTGTGTTTACGCCACGGTACCATGGACTGAAAAAATATACAAGCCGAGGAGACGTGTAAATCCTTTCTAAGCTCGATCATCCCACCTTTCGCTATGAGGTTGGCTTTATCGTTGTCACGAGATTATGGTTGTCTATTAGCTGATTGCTTAACTTTACCTTGTGTCAGTTACCGCCGCCCTCAGCGTACAACCCGCCTCTCCGTAAGGACATACCTTTAATAAAATGTGGGTCGGAAATGTTAAGATATCTAGGGTCTCTCTAACAGTCCTTGTGGCAACATGGTTACTAACACTCAGCTGCATATTGTATTATTCTTCTTCCTCAGCTGCATATTGTATTATTCATCATTCTTAAAAAGCATTGCTCAAAGAAAATTCAATCAACAACGGGAATAGAATCGGCGATACCTCCGTAGAAGATAACCTTGACTACTGCAGTAGCCCTAGACCGCGCCGTTACGAGATTACACATCAGCCATAAGCCAAGTGCTAAACATAGCTTAAGCGACAAATGCGCCGAAAGCCAGTTATACTATCTGCCCATCATTTTGTTTATTACCAATGCGCCTATGTAAGGCATCATGAAGGAAAACTCGGGGAGTATTCCCTTAAAAGGATCGAACATCTGTCTATAGAGCCGTAGACTATGCGGTTAAACTCGCACATCCCTCGGGAGTATATTTCGTAGCTTATTATAAAATCTGGCTTTAAAATAACAGGATCAATTATTATAAATAGTTTAAAGTACTCTTCCGAGGATGTAGCTAAAAGGACACCTAGTAACACGCACACGATTAAGTGCTTGAGCGCAATCTTGGATAAGGTTCTTACAAATTTTCAGAGCTTACCTGCCCGATGTCGCACATCATTTGAACCTAGTTGCTTGCTCCGCCCAACACGACCAATATCCACTCCACTACTACGCCAATTGCCCAATCCTTTACAACGTAAAATCAAGTGAACTAGCGAAATTATTAGCCAACCGCACGAAATCAATAAAAAAACGACCGCTTACACCCGAGGAAATGTGTATGCAGGCAGATCTGGTTTCGAAACCAAACAGTGCGGAAGCGTTTTTTGTAGATCTGAGTAAAAGATCTTGTGATTCTACTAGTAGACTTGCCGGGCCGCCGCCTACCTAAGTACTAGTAGAATAAAGAGATCGCCAAGACAAGAAAAGCATGTACTAAACTTCAAAGATTACACCTAAGAACGCGGAACTGGCTGGGTAGAAAAACCGAAGGCAGGACGGGCCAAAGGAGGCAGACGTGAGACAAGCCGACCTCCAACCGGCTGAGTACAAAGCCGCCCGAACGATACTGCGAGGACTTACCGCTAAAAACAAGGCATGGAGAAAGTCGATAATTACAGTGATATATGGGACCTACCGTATATGAGTGTCATGACCAAGCTCCGGATATATATATGCTAAATGATATACGTCGAGACCTCGATCAATTTAAAGGCCTCGCCTTCAATAACCTATATACGGCTCTACAATAATCTGGTAATTTCCCCAGATGCATATTGTAATATACGAAAAATAAACTTCTCTATCTATGATCCCAAAAAAAATCCTCCAGACACATCAGATTGGCCGATTCAACTACGGTAACCCCACGATGCATACGAAATTCCGAATGCGGACTGACACCCGACGCACCACCATTACTGGCTCGGAAGGGGGTGTCAGTTTCGACTGAAGAGGGGGTAGTGCTGTGAAACGCCCTTTTCCCTAAAGAGTACGGCGTGCATCAAACGCTACGACACTATGCCGATCACGTCTCAGCCACCGCACTTGCAGCGACCAACCTATTACAACTTGCGATCCATTTCTCAAGCAGCATCTGGCATTTATTGTGTGTTTACGCCACGGTACCATGGACTGAAAAAATATACAAGCCGAGGAGACGTCTAAATCCTTTCTAAGATCGATCATCCCACCTTTCGCTATGAGGTTGGCTTTATCGTTGTCACGAGATTATGGTTGTCTATTAGCTGATTGCTTAACTTTACCTTGTGTCAGTTACCGCCGCCCTCAGCGTACAACCCGCCTCTCCGTAAGGCATACCTTTAATAAAATGTGGGTCGGAAATGTTAAGATATCTAGGGTCTCTCTAACAGTCCTTGTGGCAACATGGTTACTAACACTCAGCTGCATATTGTATTATTCTTCTTCCTCAGCTGCATATTGTATTATTCATCATTCTTAAAAAGCATTGCTCAAAGAAAATTCAATCAACAACGGGAATAGAATCGGCGATACCTCCGTAGAAGATAACCTTGACTACTGCAGTAGCCCTAGACCGCGCCGTTACGAGATTACACATCAGCCATAAGCCAAGTGCTAAACATAGCTTAAGCGACAAATGCGCCGAAAGCCAGTTATACTATCTGCCCATCATTTTGTTTATTACCAATGCGCCTATGTAAGGCATCATAAAGGAAAACTCGGGGAGTATTCCCTTAAAAGGATCGAACATCTGTCTATAGAGCCGTAGACTATGCGGTTAAACTCGCACATCCCTCGGGAGTATATTTCGTAGCTTATTATAAAATCTGGCTTTAAAATAACAGGATCAATTATTATAAATAGTTTAAAGTACTCTTCCTAGGATGTAGCTAAAATGACACCTAGTAACACGCACACGATTAAGTGCTTGAGCGCAATCTTGGATAAGGTTCATACAAATTTTCAGAGCTTACCTGCCCGATGTCGCACATCATTTGAACCTAGTTGCTTGCTCCGCCCAACACGACCAATATCCACTTCACTACTACGCCAATTGCCCAATCCTTTACAACGTAAAATCAAGTGAACTAGCGAAATTATTAGCCAACCGCACGAAATCAATAAAAAACGACCGCTTACACCCGAGGAAATGTGTATGCAGGCAGATCTGGTTTCGAAACCAAACAGTGCGGAAGCGTTTTTTGTAGATCTGAGTAAAAGATCTTGTGATTCTACTAGTAGACTTGCCGGGCCGCCGCCTACCTAAGTACTAGTAGAATAAAGAGATCGCCAAGACAAGAAAAGCATGTACTAAACTTCAAAGATTACACCTAAGAACGCGGAACTGGCTGGGTAGAAAAACCGAAGGCAGGACGGGCCAAAGGAGGCAGACGTGAGACAAGCCGACCTCCAACCGGCCGAGTACAAAGCCGCCCGAACGATACTGCGAGGACTTACCGCTAAAAACAAGGCATGGAGAAAGTCGATAATTACAGTGATATATGGGACCTACCGTATATGAGTGTCATGACCAAGCTCCGGAAAAAATTACAAATGAAGGTTTAGGGATAAAGTCTTGAAACAAGCAGGCCGGAAAACTGCAACTCCCAAACCGAGGGAATTCGTGCTTCGAATCCTCTTGGATGTAAAAAATGTCTTCAATGCAATGAACTTGAAAATAGTAGCGCAGGCGATGAAAGGGAGGGGAATACCTATGTATTTCTGTTAAATAGTTTCATCCTACCTGGATGAACAAAGTCCGGTTGTAGAAGGACAAGGATGCAAGGTTACTGCTGGTGTTTCATAAAGTTCGATTCTGGGATGATTTGGTGTACGTCATTGGTGATCTGCTTTTGCTCTTTAATCACTGTCGCAGCAGGAGGCTGAACCTTAGGTGTCGCCGCGGGTACATTTACCCCATTCTGAAAAACAGCAGAGAAAGACCCTTTGAAAAACGAGGACGACGGCTGAATATCGGTCACGGGTGCGCAGATCTTGGCAGGCATGGCCTCGGGCTTTCTTTGTATAACTCTTATTGCTGACTCTTTAGCTGCCCCATTCGGCAAAGTTGGTGCGGGCAACTGCCGGAAGTAGCTTCATGCTTTGATTTACATAGGCAACACTTGCCGCTTGGTTGCAGTCTTTCTGGAGATGGTTCGTGGAACCGCAGCGGCGACAACGGGGTGCCGCCCAAGGGCAGTCCGCCTTGATGTGGTCTAAGCTATAACACCGGTAGCACTGGTGTGGCTTCCTATAAAGCATCACCCCGTGTGTTTTTAGACCCAGACAAATTTCCGCCGGAAAAACAATTCCGACAAAAGTTAGGATTACTTGGTCAGTGGCCATAACTATGCCAGTTTGGGCGTTCTTCGCTCTGACTCGGCCTCTGTGACACCTAAGGTTGTGTCGCTGAGTGACGAATGCACACCGCATTTTTTCTTTTACTGCCAATCTTTAGCCACTCTAGACTGAACCGGAATACCACCGACGGAGGTTAAACTCAGCAATGTCGCTCTCCCTCAGCTTCCTCGGCGACGCTAACAAGTTCACCGGCTCGTGTAAAACATGGTTCCTTGACTTTTCCTTTAAGATGTCTAGCGATATAATCGCAACCAGTCTCCAGCAAATTATTAACAGCGGCAAAAATAATTGCCTCAGGTAGCTCATTTGTTTAAACCTTTGGTGTTGCCTCCTTTCTCATAACTTTGCCACCCGCACCAGCTACATTCCAGCCCTCGGTGTCTATGGCGGCGTGGTCTAGGAAACTAGTGCGCTAGTCACTGTTGTCATCTAACGGTCCCCGGTTCGATCCCTGTTGTTGAACGAATGAGTGTCAGCGGCCATGCTGCCACAAGGACTGTTAGGGAAACCCAAGATATCTTAACATGTCCGGCCCTCGGTTTATTGAAGATATACCTCAGGTTAAGTTCCAAGCCCGTAGGAGACGGAGGATAGTCTAGAATTAAAAACAACCTTCTTAACAAATGTTTAATTATAGCCCTCGGTGTTTTCCTCATCGTGCGCCTCATCGGAGTCACCGGTTGGCCGCACTGTGGCACCGCTCTCCATGGCTTCTCTTTTAGCGCTCTTTGTCAGCTTTGCTCCACTCTTTCCGGCCGCTCTCGTCTTCGATGGTTTCTCCCGTCGCAGTGGGCTGGTGGCTTGCCGTTTGATAGGTGCCGCTGTCGCAGCGGTGTCGATGCCGACGACATCCTCCCACCGGCTGTGCGTTGCGGCTGCTTTCCCTAACCTCCTTTCCACTTGTTGACATTTCTGCTGCTGCCTCGGTCTCTTGACCGGCTGCAGCTTTTTGGACGTTCCCCGATGGTTCCGCGTCTGTGATAGACGGCAGATCATGGTTGCCGCTGCTTGATACGTCTGCTGGCGACGCTGTTGTTGTTGTCGTCGATGAGCCAGGTTAACAAAACTTCTCTGGAATTCTGCATTTCTCCAAAATCCTTCTCGCATATTAGTAGTTGTAAAACAGTTGACCTTCCCGGGATATATGCGGTAAGCAAACTGTTATTTGCAGATTAACCTCTGACTATTAGCATTTTGATATATATTGCTTTGCGACGAAGAGGGGCGTCCAGATTTACGCAAGAAGGACTTATAGGAAAAAGATAGCCGAATCTAGTGGAACAGCAGCGCTCCAACAAGCCGTTGCCACTACTAGCAGCATCTCACAACCGCCGTATTGTCCGCACGCTTTACTAGCACTACCCTTTCCTCATCCCACCAGCCAGCCGCCGGTGAATGGAGGACCGACACCTGGTCAACACCTGCCGCCCGCTACTCATCTTTCTCTCCATCGGTTACTCGCCAAGATGACACGCAAGGTGCTGCGCTAGATCCCAAAGGAACAGGGAATCCCTCTACGCGGGCACTTCCACCGTCTGCTTAAAGATTTCCTGAAAAATAATGACGAAGCGAGCTGGACCGCGCTGCTCACCCTCGCCCCAAAATTCCTCTACGTCGACAAAGAAACCCAAGGAGGCCATAGCCTGGCCAGCGTGGTCAAGGAAAAGGTGGCCCTTCTCAGAGGTGCCGCTCTAACTCGCATGGAGGCCGAGGGTCGAGGCAAACATGTAATGACGGCTCAAGCTCGCGCTTATATTGCTGCTCACAAGCTTCCAATGACACGATTGCGCCCGTATGGAGGAGTTGATCAATGAGATGGTCGCAAATTCGCTAAACACACTCCTGCTCCAGCAGGAGACGTGGTGCCAACGTCCCTTATCGGCTTGCTAGCGGTCGGATCGTGCTCAAGCGAGGATGTTGCCAAGACTCTTTGCACCTTTTCATCAAGTGCGGCGGGAGGTCTCGATGGCCTCACACCTGACCATCTAAAATGCCTTCTCCCTGCCAACAGAGATCACAACGATTTACTGGAAACACTTGCAAAGATCTGCGACATCATACGTAACGGGCAAGTTCCAAAGGCTGTCAGAAA
The DNA here is from genome assembly GCA_003439945.1 of Dermanyssus gallinae. NCBI lineage: Eukaryota > Metazoa > Arthropoda > Arachnida > Mesostigmata > Dermanyssidae > Dermanyssus > Dermanyssus gallinae. The sequence continues at coordinate 39,388 of QVRM01005843.1, read as the reverse complement.
CGTCATATATGGAGGGTGGCTTATCGCCCTGAAAGAGAAAATCGAAGGATACCGACCCATAGTCGTTGGCTGCACTCTGCGTAGAGTAGCCACAAAGACCCTGCTTCCTCAGGTTGAATGTGAAAAACTACCTGCAGCCACGGCAAATTAAGTACGGCACTCATAATGGCGCAGAAATAAATGCTCGCACCTTCCTCGAAAACAAGGAGAAGTGCTGCCTCCTAAAATTAGATTTTAAAACTGCGTTTAACTTAAGCAAACGACGACACCTCTTGGCAGAGCTTTCCAGGCACGCCCCGGCCCTCTATCTGATGATGCTTGAGGAATATAGCAGGCCGACTTCCCTGATGTTTGGTGAGGTTGAAATCAGGTCATCAGCCGGTTGTCAGCAGAGAGGCGTAGCGGCTCCTCTTGCGTTTAGTCTGCTTTTGTCTGACTTTAGCAGAAACTGGACCATCTCGGAAGACATCAAGTCTACTTTTGGCTCCGGCACGCAATGAGAGTGCAAAAGGTCCTGTATGCACTACTGACCTCACCTGCCTTCCTTCAGCCGTCAGAAACTTTAGATCTCGACGGCCAGGTGAGGAGAGCCTTGGAAAACATACTCGACTTACTCCGGCTGGGTGGAATGGGCATTCGCTAGGCCACGGACCTTGCCTTGCCTGCTTTACTTGCCTCGTCACATAGCTGCGCCTCTGCAGTGACCGCTACTGCCGGCGGACTAATCGGCCATCAACAAGACACCGTTCGAATCTCGAACGCGCGTCAGTCTGCTCCTCCTTCTGAAGAACAGGTTGTTAGGCAGAAGGGGTGGGATCAAATCGCCACACCGGCTACCCACTTAACTCTTCTGTCGGCCCGCGAGTTAGATGTAGACGGCGTTATACTGAAAGCGGTTTCATGCGACGCCGCCGGAGCGTGGCTCGACGTGTTTCCGTCCGAGCTATTCGGCAGTAAGCTGGCCGATTACCAGTTCCGTGCCGCCAGTGGCCTCAGACTTGGCATTGCCATGTTTAAGAGGGAGGAATGCTCGTGTGGTGGAACGGTGGATAAACGCGGCTTTTTTTTTGCACTGGCTTTGTTGCACTAAGCTTACGCCAAAGTCGCCACGATGCCATTAATGACATCCTCGGGCGCGCTTTCAGACAAGCTGCTACCGCGTCACGCTGGAGCCTGGTGGACTGCAGAGGGACGACAAGCGTCGTTTGAGGCCACAGCGGAGCCAAGATCGACCGCGTTCCTCCGACAGAGAGTGTCATTAGAATTACACTAACACTCAAGCAATAAGAATAATATAAGCTAATATAATAAAGATTTTAGATATTATTTAAGTCACATCTTAATAATTGTGATACATGTACATATTAATAAAATAAACTCTTGTTAAAAAAGTATTATGATTATTATTATTATTATTCTTTCAAGCGTATTTTTATTTACCTATTGCACATTATATACGACAACATGAGCATGCCTCCATTAGGCAAATTCCCCAATATTGATTGTGAATGCTTTCCAGTGTATTTGTATTTAGTCAATAAATTAAACAATTCATTCAAGTATAAAGTGAATATCCGAACATAGTATATGAAAATCGCCGCTTTCTTCATTTTAAAGATATTCTTAGCTTGCCCAATAGTATCATTGTATCGAGCTGCCTCCCGTAACATCTAATACTAAGTTCCATTCTAAAAACTGACCCTTATAACGCTTAATAATTATCTATTGCACATTTATAAACCTAAGAGACCACTATTTAATAAAGAGCAGATCATGGTCATGTGGACTGATTTGCCCCAGGAACTAAACTGGTATCTAATCTTACCATGCGAATAAATCGTATTCTCAATAATACTCTTAAGCATAATAATCTGTGGACAATATTATAGATGTTACGAGAGGCAGCTTGCAGATAGAATTGTATATGCAGTGAGTATGGCAACTTGCGTGTAACTACTGATCTTGTTCTTACCGTAAATAGACGAAATCCACGCCTACATCTTTTTATAATTGCAGATGATGCTGGTGCTTAAAAAAGAAGGCCTGCGAGAAGGGCACACGTGGCAAGACAAGATAAACAGGTGGCCAGTGCTGCCCAACAGACACGGTTTGGCTTCTGTAGCATATCCAGCAGGTAATCTCTGTCTGAAGGTAAATACGCCTAAAAAAGATGCATAATAAATCGCTTCCAAATATTGCACACAGCTCTAACACTTAAATATATTATATTTCAGAGATGGGCTGCCTTTTTACCCTAATCGAACAGAACAAAAGAAAGGCCGACAAAGTTTAAATCGTGCGTGTAGTTTTCCTGTTAAGCAAATTGATTTCTCACAACACTTGTGAATGCAACGTAATTGTACTGAGACGAAAGTCTACCTTCTTATACGTGGTTGTGTAAGATGGCCAGTCGTGACCTTTCTGAAGAATAACCGTCACTCTACGTAAAGTCACAGACTATTGCGGGAAGCTACAGCATTTGTTAATTGGCCAAAAGTCATGCTATGGCCTTTGTTTAGTATTCCGATACAAACACTACGATTGCTGCCAAAAGGGACACTAACATATTTATCCGGCAGTCACATATCATCACCTTATTTTTTGCATACTCATATTGAGTATGCAAAAAGCGACGACTCGCCACACTTGTGCCCACGTATGCATAAACGAGAGCTTACTTAAATCGCATAATCATTCTTATTTATGCAGTTTGATTGAGATAATGCCTGCTGTTGCTTGTCCACTGACGGACAAAAATAAACTGCTCAATTTGCGGTAGCTTATAGATGATGATATGCGTGAGCACTGTAGCGGAGGGCAAGATGCCGATATGGCCGAATACAATATTTTCAGACCTGGTCATAACTGGTGCTAAATAATTTCACTCGACACGAGACTTCTCCGAGACCATTTTTTTGGTCCATGGCTTCTTCCTTCAAAAATGTTTGCTTTAACGGGCTCTACAATTTCCTGTATCGCTTTCTCAATTATTTTGGGTCACTCAGTATATATAGGTCTTTTTGATAACCAAGCTGTGCGTCAGCTTCTAAATTTCCACATCAATTTATAAGGACACATAATATCTATATGTGCATGCTTCATTTCTACTGTACTAAAACGTCGAACAATTACACAGCGTATATACTACGTATACGATAATATCCTTTATAACTCGGTTAGTCTACCACGATTAATTATAAATTTAAAAAGTAAAGACATACGATTAAAGAAATCTCTCAACGTTTCTCCGACAGCGTTTAAATATGCAAACAAATAATTATTGGTGTACACGTTTTATTACTACCTCCACAGTAATTTGCTTTAACTTTCTGACACTTTGCGTCTGCAAATATCATAGTGAATCTTGCAAGAATTTCGTGGCAAGCTCTGTAAGGGAACATATGTCGTTGATGGGAATAGCTAAATCGGAATGTTTAATGTCCACACCTGTTATTCTCTAAGGGATTAAAACAAATATGCTAAACAGTAAATGTATATTATTATCTATTTTGACGAGTTGCATTTAAGCTGGCTAATAGTAGACAAATTCAGTTGCAAGGAACGTTCCGGAATACAAAGTGCATACATTGTGCAATTGTTTGACATTTTTGTAGCGTAGATGTGCAATATGCAAATATTTTCAAGACACAAATATTCATAATATTTGCATGCACAAATATAATTAGGTGGTGCTAGTCCGTCTAGCAGAAAAGACGCTGGAAGCCACAAACAAAAAAAACTCATTATCGCATGTTGATTTACTCTACGTTCTTATTATTGCAGGGCAAACAGTGTAGAGCAGTGCCGTAAAGAGCGTAATTCTTCGTTTCTGAATGTTTCTAAAGTAGCATTAATTAAACGTAAAACAGCGCCAATTTATACTGTATTGTAAATATGTTTATTGGTACATGTATATTATACATATTGTTACAATAAACATATACACGTGTGTATTAGATTATGCATGGATAATACAGTGACGAAATTTAAATTCTAAACTTTAAATACAAAACAGTTATTCATCATGTATCAGTAACACATGTGCACATATTGCAAATACAACAACGTTTATTGAAACTCGCAATTATACTATAATAACGTAATTTGGTGTGTCTATTACGATTAAACTTCATATAAAAATAAAGACATACGACCAGTACAAAAGTGCTTGGTCAAAAATTAAATCTCTTTCATAACATTTCTTCCATGACAGCGTTTAAATAGAAACATAAATGATTTAGCACTTACGTGCGCCGGCAAATACTATAGAGCATCTAGCCAGAATTTCTTGGCTAGATTTGTGATGGACCTGTTATTCCCTCATACGGAAAATCTCTTCATGGCATGTTGATTAGGTCTATCTTCTCTTTGTAGGGCAAACAGCATAAGGTATTTTAAAGAATAAAGTTTTTTCGTTTCCGATATTTTATAAAGGTTGTAATATTGAATGGTATATAGTTGATGTATACTGTCTCGTAATGTGTTTATGCGTACGTATATTTTATACATAATGTTACAATAAACATATTCACATAATAGGTACAATGTTATACAAATATATTAAAATTATGAAACCTTTGTAAACTTCAAACGCAAAACACTTTTTAACCATATATTACTTTGGGTAGCACTCACCAATTCAATCCAAAATATAGGAAAAATTATTTTCGGAACTTGTTCTGTTTTCAGGGGTATTAGCTTTAGATTAGTCTGAGCCCGTATTCTCTTGTCAATCGTCATGCCGGATCTCTAGAAAGACAAATCGGAAGCATAAAATTATCTGTTTAGTGGACTCATTTCCCAAAAAAGATTTGAATTTAAATATTATGTGTGTGAGATATTGTTTGAATAGTGCAAATAATATAAGCCTGTTCGACCTACATTGCGGTAGCGGTGGCTACAACTCGTGCTCTCTCAGAAGCTTCTCTCACTGACGTCATGCTCTGTGGGGAGAGGGAGGCAGAGATTCAAACATGATGGTCCCGCTGCCGGCCGTCTGCTATGAATGCATGATATATCAAATAAACGGATTACTAGTCGTTGTACATAACCGCCAAGAACGGCTTGTTCACTCCCGTAAATAGCAAATCGAAATCCACTAATTCGCTTAAACAAAGGCTCCCCCAAAACTCTACAATATGTTTCTACAGTATAGCTGTAGTGATATATTTTTGCTGGTATGATAATTACATCAACGTTAGGGGATGCGATTAACTAAGACGCCCATGGTACTCAATTAGATGCGGGAGGGATTTGTTTAGAAATGAATTCCTCTTTATAACGGGAGAAATAGTCATTTATAACAAGGGGTGAATATCCCTAGTTACCTAGAGCTCGTACTTCTCGAGGATAACTCGAGGACACAGCTTGTGTTACGGATGCTATGAATTACAGGAACCCAACTTGGTCCTGATGAAGAAACTGTGTACAGTGTAATCTCGTGAAACCGTGGGTATCCCTCTCTGGGGGAGCTCTAAGAAAGGTCGCCGATAATGAAACGGCTCGCCGGTAGCAATTTGCACTCCGCGATATTATCGAAGGGTGTTCAAATTCCACGCTTAACAGAATATTAGCGTTAAAAGGACAAACGGAATACGCAACACGCGGAGGCAGAAGAGGCACTGTTAACGGAAGGCGGTGTCTCAACAAAGCCGATCTGTGTTAGCGCCACCGGAGAGAACTGCAAGGGTAGCCTCTCCGCTGTTAAGTGCAGCACTAGTGCAGCTGAGCTTAATAGCAACGACTGCAGTAGAGATGACGACAGCAAAACAACAACAACGCCTCTATCTTCTAAACCAGAACGACTTACTTTCAGAACGACTTACGCATTTCAAGACGAATGAGTTCGCCGCCCGTCACCACGTATTGCTTGATGACACACTGTCATTAGTCAGTGGCCGTCATAGTCAAGGCAACTCAGAAGCAACTTCTGAGCGGAACGGCCGATACGCCGTAGCAAGGCGCGCATACCACAGGTTTTTAACAAATCAAGCGCCAATATATTACCAGTTATCACCTCAGCCAGGTTATTTCCTGAGCTGAGAATGATGCTGGAGAATACAACAGTATCAGCTGGAGAATACAATATCAGCTGAGAATGATGCTGGAGAATACAACACTACGCACCGTTGCTGGCCTGCGGTAAGGGGTGTCGACGTTCGTCTTATGCTTATTGTTCAGCATACCGGTATCGCCGACGGGACAACATGACCCTAGCTGTTCTAAAAGCTGCGGGAGCCATTCGCGCCGCGCCGCTCTCAAGGAAATTATTTCAAAAGCACCGAAATTTACTAATGTGCCCTGCACGAGGAAAAATGTATAGTAGTGCCAGTTGCAGTAGAAACGTTGAGGATATGGGTGAATCGATATTAACATTCCTGAAAGAACTTGGAGAAGACAGAAAGTAAAGATGATAAAATATAGGGATATTACTGACGACTGACGCAAAGCGCTGCTTCTGATGCAGGGCATGCCATTGGCTGTTTGTTTAAAACGCGGCTTCAGTTATAGGCGCCATGGGCTGACGCAAAATTGACCACAAGTAGTAAAAACGTTTACTCATTACATTTGTAAGAATAAAGCACTAATAAAACAAAGCATGATTACTGTGCATACCAATAATAATACAAATCAAGCTGTTAATCAAATGTCTAAACTGCGGAACAATGGCAGCACATGGTAGAAATGAAACGCCCACGCGTGTACCTACTAAAAACTGGTAATCACAGAGGCTATCTTTGACTCAGCTTGTGCAACAAAAAGTTGGTTCGCGTTAAAAATAAACAAATGAAAACAAAAGTAAATGTACAAATCGCATAATTATTGTTTGCTCTTAACCACAAGAACGCATGGCACAACTCACCGCGTGGATGTCAATATAGGAGGAGTGCTTTTTCGCGTCGGGGTGTAATCCACTGACAGAATGTTGCAGAGATGGATCTCCGTTAAGGAAATGAGGCCGACTCAATACAACTGGTACCGTAGGTACGATGTACGTATTCCGCAGGCTTACGTCGAGTGTCCCCTTAACGTGCGTTGGATTCGCGCAAAGGCACCTAAAGGAAATCAGGTGCAGTCGCTGCGGTAATTGAGTCAATTTTCATCTTTCAAAAGGTCTGAGTATAAAATGACGCGCATTTGAATCTACGCTGAGTTAAGCTTTATCCATTTGGCTAGAAAAAATGAGTCATTATGGGTGCATGCAAATCGTACTTATCCATTTCGGGGTCTCCGGTCTCATTGAACAGGTCGCTGCCTCCTCGAAAGCGAGCGATTTGCTCATGCTTGAGCACGAACCGTTTTTCAAAATGCAGAGGCCACGGCTTATAAAGTTGAACAAGACATATACTAACGTCCCTTGGTGGCGTTTCAAACGCTGGAAAAAAATCACCATCTGCAGAGAGAATAACATTAATAAAGCTACGCTTAGGTTTACGTAAACTCGTTTACTGCTGGTGTTGCTCATTGTAAAAACAATCAGTGTGCTTTTCCTACTGTATGTGTTCCTTCCTAGGTACTGAACATAGTACAATAAGAACACACATGACTGTCTTAAGCAAATTAATGACTATAATAACTGTAATTTCGCACTCAGTATGTGCCGCTTTTGCATGCTTTTAATCTATTGATTGCTATTTGCAATTGTTACACTGTCAAGGCATAGTCAGGATGAGTACTAGGTATTTGGGTATAAGGATGTGCTTGTAGATGACCTACCTGTACCCTCCAATTTGTTACAGCGATTTCCATATGCGCTAGGATAGCTAAAAACAAACAATAATCAGAGTGTTTCATTTATACTCTTATTAAGTTCAGCTGTTTCATATATCAAATTTCAAAACGAATGAATATGACAACTATTGTTTGCTTATATTTTGTGCTGATAAGGCTAGCAGAACTAAACAGCTACATTTGCACTTCCAGCGCCATGACGGTTTACCTAATATTATCATTTGGGAAAACGTCCTGGTGGAGAGAAAACAATAACGACAATATCATTTTGGAAAAATGTCCTAGTGATAAAAGAATAACAACATTTTAGTATGATTTTAGAAAAGACTTAATTTTAGCACGCCGTCCTATAATATCAATACACAACTGAGAATTGCACCAATCGGCAAACTTATCCAGACGAAATATTTCTAACATAAAGCTATTTTTTTGCCTTTAATGACGTTACCTAATACTTAATATTACTTAGGATCGTAATCCAGGACTACTTACTCCCAATCAGAGCGATAAATCATGTTGTTGACCCTTTTTGTATCACTATACACCAGCTCCATAACGTATCCCGGTGTATCGTTGTAATCTTTGAAAAATGCGTACCCGCCGATAGTAGATGGCAAAACATTACGGGGGTCGTTGGCCACATCTTGATCGGCGTAGCTGCCGCAATGCAGTAAAATGATACATTCATTATTATTCATGAATTATTCATGGCAAATTCATGCATTCTTTTTAGCAAAGCTCACTTTAATCTCACTAATAACTGTTGCGCATCGACAAATGGTGTTATCAAATTACATACTTATGTATTTTTCCCATATCAGTGGGGCATGGCCCAAAATAGCTGGAGTGTAATACCTCCCTTGCTTCTGGTGAGCTCGATCTGTGGTTGTTGGCATATTCTATCACCGATAAGTTACCGACTTCCTCCCGCTTCTTTATTGTAAATAACTCTTCAACAATGATTCATAGTTTTCTCTAGAATCGTCCAAGTGCACGTGAAAATTTGCTTTATTTTGCTTTGTAAGTGTTCGTACACGAGACACCACGTAAGAGGCCTTTGTATTTGTTCTTCGACGAGAGCGTATTTATTGCGAACATACTACAAGCGTCAACAGGAATCTTACTATTGTACAAAAAATAAAGAACAGAAACTTACCCGCTAAAGAAATACTGGCCAACGGTGGTCTTTACGAAGAGTGTTTTCTTGTGGATAGAATAGGACCAATCGCGAGAATTGCCCTCAGGATCATAATAAGCCATGGCGGCGTAGTTTGCGGTTGTAATTTTATCATATATGCTTCCGTTCGACATACTTGGCTCAAAGAAGTACGTTTCCCGATAGAAAAACTCAATAGTATTGTTTCCATAACGAGATAAAACCTTGTCGCGTTCAACTCTAGAAAAAAACAAAATAAACCCAGATCTGCAATACGAATCTTTATAAATTAAACTGCGTCATACCAAAGCTTAAATACACAGGAAGACCGTATTTTTTATTTGTAAAGCGAGTACAACGAGCTATCCACAATTTGTGTCTTTTAATAAACTATAGGTGGCACTAAATAACTCTGCCAAGTGGAGGTGTATGTAGTATAACCAATATTGACAGAAGAGCAATTCGACAGTACTATGCAGCAAACTACACAAAATCTGTGTCGTGTTGAACCATACATTTAGATTGCCCATACAGCGATAAAACTACTGCATTTTTATCGGAGTCAATGTTATACGGCTTCTTAGACCGTTGCTAAAAAAAGTCGGGATAGTAATTCGTAGCTGCCTATGTCGAAAAATATCAGCTCAAATTATCTAGGAGGGCATTCCTTTGTGATCTTGCACGCCGGCCATAGTAAATTGGAAGCTTTGAAGGAGCTAACAAGACCCTTTTCTCGACGGGGTTCTTGCCAAAGAGGGTCGCTGCTACAGTTCTAACAGAAAGAGCATAACGAATCGAGTACTGCAAAAAAAGATATCGTGAGCCTTACGAACAGTGAATCTGTGTCATGAACGATACTTTGCAGAAATAAACGTACATAGGTTGTATAATCCATATGTCGCTAAATAAGCTCAATATATATATATATATATATATATATATATATATACACGACTACTGAGAGGTGTAATCAAGAAATTCACACGCCAAGTTTCTTATCGCTGTGACGTCCCACCGACGCAAACCGTTGTTAAAGATATCATAGACACTTTTAATGAATTAGACTGTAAATTTGCCAACTACGTTTTCTCCAGTGAGGAGTTTTGCAGCTTCTTTTTTAATCGCATACCAACGACAACAAGATCTTAAGTGAGATACGAGCCCAAATGCATAGCTCGAAAAGAGATTGTTATGTCGCTGTTCCCCTGGAGAGTTACCAGGACATACAACTGACGCACACCCGTGAGGGAACTGGTCATTTGATGCTAAAACAAACTCTTATCCTTTATGTAAATAAAGCGCGTATTCTATATATATTCAGCGATGAAGGATATTATTTTTAATTATGTGTATCAAGGTATACATTTGTGATGTAAGAACATGTGCACAGCCCGCTCGGGGCATAACTCAAGGCGTTAGGTCCAGGCTTGGGCTGGTCCACCTAGCCAGGGTGCCTCTCACCGACGCGGCATTCCCTCTCTGAACATCTAATGACAGACGTTGCTGTAAATATTCCCCCGCCCTCTTGTCTCCTGTAGCAAGCATCAATCTTCTTCCGACATCGGTAAGCAGTTTCTTCGTTAGCAGCCCAGGCCCCCCCAGCGTCTCAAACGCAAGGGGTGAGTACACGTGTGGGTAAGCGACGCTTGAATACTTTCGGTACTTGGCTGCCTTCGCTAGGGGTACCGCGTGTCCAGGGCGGGCTGCGCCCGCACCGACCATTGAAGGGGCTAAAGAGTCGGTTACGGTCGCATCCCACACCAGCATTTGCCCCCGCTCGAAGGGAGTTAGGGTCATCCCATCAGGTCTCTTCCCATCGTCTCTAACTAAGCCGGGAGCCCGCCGACCATAGCCCTCTGCTAAATGTTTCATTCAAGGCTGAGTGGCGTGCGATTCTGCCTGAACTCTGCGGACATGAAAGTCCATGGTGACCTAGGGAGTCGACCTCGTCACCGCATTTGCACTGGTGTGGGGAGACTAGCTCAACTCCTAACCTCAACCCGACTAGTATTCGTGTAGACTCATCGTCGAGCAGGATACCCAGCTGAGGGCTCGGGAGAGCGTGTAGCCATGCACCTGAACCGGGCGAGGAAACTGCCTGTAACCTCGCTTTGCTAGCGGCCGTAGTTGTTCGGTCTCACAGGCCGCTCCATTGGCCGTCGAGAGACCCACAGAATGCGATGGCGTCATCGTGAGTCTGTTTAAGCGTGGCCTGGAAGTTTGCAATCGCCCGGGAGTCCAGGATAGACTCGACACCACTAGTCGCCGAATGTAACGAGGCGATGTGTGCTGCGACTGAAAGAGAAACAGCTTCAGGCAGGCCCAGTCCGCCTCTGGCTACCGGTAAGAAGGCCTGAACTAGGGAATCGTCTCGCAGCCGGAAGTTGAGTATAGATTCCAACGCAAAGCCCACCTTCGAGTTAATTTCTTCCAACTGGGCCGAGAAGACTGAACTGTTGATTCCCCTGAACAGGTAGTTCAGCCTCGACGCGGAGAAACATGAACGCAGGAGGTACAACCCCCGGTGGGCGCCCAGCTGGGGAAGACGATCAAGACCAACCTCCAGTTTTTCCATCCCACGTTCGATTGTCGGTCCAAGGTGGCGAGAGAACAGGGGTACGCCAAGAAGATCCAGGTCGTCGCCTGTTACGCGGCAACCTGGAAGTAGGTTCTGTATAGCGGAGATTTCAGCTGTACCTGAGCCGAGTATGTGAACCTCACACTTGATTGGGTTCAACTTCAAACCGCTGCATGTGGAGAAACTAAGTATCTTCTTTAAGTCTTCACAGACAGTACTGATATTACCTCCAATTGCCCCGTCGTCCAAGTACCAAAGATTGAGAGAACTTTCAATTGAGTTAATCAAGTCCTTAACGGCAAGACAAAACAGAGGGGGCGCGAGAAGATCTCCCTGTTGAACCCCTTCAGCCGAAGTGAGCAGTGCCGAGGGCAAGACCAAGTGCGATGGATCGCCGTAGGCCAATTTACTTGGTGATAAATGGTAGGGGTCTCATCCCTAACCGCCTTCAACAAGTGATCCCTCCTGACGGTGTTAAACGCGTTCTTAAGGTCAAGTTTGACTAGCACGGAGGAATCGAGCCGAGAATCAATAAAAGCCCTGGTAGCGTGAATCATTATTTCAGCACCTCCCTTGGTGGAGAAACCCAGCTGGTGCGGTCCAATCGCTAGGCTGATGACATCTCTAGAGTCCCTTACTGCCAATTTCGCCGCGATCCTGCGTAGTACCGATCAACAAGCGATAGGTCTAAACGAGCCGTCTTTTTTCTTTAGTGCAAACAGCCTCGCTCCGAAGATAAGAGGACACCACCTCGGATGCGGAGCTCCCCATCGCAGTAGATCGATTACTTTTGCTAGGGCCTTGCCAAGTCCTTCGGATGAGCAGCCGAGAGTCGGTGAGAGAAGGTCCTGTAGAAGTCGAGGTCTGATGAAATCTAGACCGGCGCTCGAGCTCTTTGAAAATGATCCCGACCCGACTCGCCTGCGGTATGCAGGAAAGCCAGATCTGTAAGTCGAGCACCGCGTCGGAACTCCACCAAGTTCTTCCTAATGACCACTGCCAGAGAGCGTGTATCCCTGCAGCCTACCGTTAACCTTAGCACGACTGGAGCGAAGGAGAAAAGTCTAAAGCCAGGCGGCGTCGTCGTTGTCCGAAGCTACCTTTAAGCACACCTCTGACAGGGCGTCAGCCACCGACTTCCTGACCACCTTGGGCAGGATGCGAACCAACTTTCTATTTTTGATGTAGGCTTGAATGCACTCCGTGAGATCGGGATTGATTTCGTTCAAGGCCCCGCTATGAAGGGGTATGGCGTCTCCGCCCCCATGCTTGACTGTGACATGTCTACGGAGGCCTCCCCTAGCAAAGGTCTGGCCGCATAGGTGACATGTTACCTTGTTGGGCCCCAGGGAGTTTGGTGTAGTCGCAAGGTTCTGTATAGGTACTCCTTCTGAAGGATCCGACGAAGTGACCAGTGGGTTCTGTCACCGTTCTGCCGATGCTGTGATCGTCCGTCATTATGATTGCCTGATATCGCTAGTAACCGTCAAAAGCGCCAATAATGGTTGTAGCGCATTCGTGATTGACTTAATCATTTTTGACAACTCGGATTTTACAGATATTAAGTCCCGGACTAATCCGGGCGACCCGTGAGCCACTGGTTTGCGAGGTCCCCGGAGACGAGTGCGGGTCACCTTCGTTCGTGGCTTGGCTCGGGGACGCTGCTTCGGTGCCGCCCTAGGCCGGGGTAGAAGGAGCTGCGGCGTGGCGTTTTCACTAACCGCGATGCCACGAACCACCGAGGCATATGTCACCCCTCCCGTGGAGGCAGAAGCTAGTCCAGCGACATTAGAGCCTTGTAAAGAGGGTGCAGGAACTGCCAAGGCTTCGTTAATTGATGCATCCGGATGAGTAGCACGAACCTGGTAAAGGGTTTTGGCTTCCATCAAAATACGATTTCTTTCTCTCAGGTAAAATAGTCTTGGGCAGCTGGGTGACTTTGCGTCGTGGGGTCCCCCGCAGTTGACACATTTAGGCGGGTTCAAACAATCTGCCGCAAGGTGGCCTCCTTTGCCACAGTTGCGACAAGCCTTGGGAAGTGAACAGTTAGCCGCCATATGGCCAACCCTGGAACAGTTGAAGCAGACTCTGGGCTGGTCCGGTTCTAGAACCACCGCATGCGAGCGATAACCCAAAAACACTGACGCCGGTGGTTGACGGTCAAAAGTCAAGATAACTTTCGGCAGAGGCCTCTTTTGATCACCAGAAGAGACGATCAGTCTTCGGGCAGCTGTGACGCCAACGTTTGTCAGCTCCGTTACGATCTCTTCCTCCGTTAGCGAGGTGCATACTCCTTGAATCCTGGCCTTAAACGAGGCCAAGCCCGGGCAAGTGGCAGTCACCAGGATGTCATCTACACACGTTAGGCGTGACAGCTTCTGGGCCACATCGATGGAGGTGACGTTAATAAATATAGTGCTCTTGTCGCCTGAAATACGACCCTCCGGCACCAGACTGTGAATTGCCTTAAATAGCCGTAACATCGAGCCTTCCTTGAAGTCGACGGAACTCCCGTCAGGATTCTCCTTGTGTCTGAGACGAACCCTGAATGCTCCAAATGTTCCTGAGCTGGCTTCATTTTTCAGCCGGTCTAGCTGCCTTTGCTCCCACATCACGGTCTTTTTTTCCCTCGCGCTGGTGACAACGGTAAAATCGTCGTGACCCGAGGGCTCATCAACCACCGAGTCAGCATCGGCACCCTGCCTTCTTCGCTTTACACCCGCGGATACGTTACTCATGGCGCTAGTGGGCCTCGATATATCATTTCCGGCTGTAGGTGCATCGGCGCGAATGTTCGCTATGTCCAGGCTAGCAGGAGGTACCACTGGCCGGGCAGGGGCATTTGGGCCCATGATGAGGGCGTTTCACATTCACAGTCGATGCCTCGTATAGTTATATCACCAAGTATATGTATATGTGTCACCAATGTATATATGTATGTCACCTTTTATATATATATATATATATATATATATGTATCTATATATATATATATATATATATATATATATATATATATATATATATATATGTCACCAATGTCTTTTATATGTATGTCACCTTCTGTATGTATCTCACCAGTGTCTTGTATATATATGTCACCAAAGCAGAGTGATTGTTTACAAACAGTCACACTGGCGCCAAATGTAGGCGCGTGCACGCACGCGGAATCAGCCGGTTGCCAAAACGGCTCCACCGTCTAAATTGACGGAACGAGAGCCGTGTTATGCCGTGGCTGTTATGGCGCACAAGCAATAAAAAGTACACTACACAGGAGGACCGGTGAACTGAGCGGCACCTCACGGTTAACCAGTGAAACACTTTAGAGTTTTGGACGAAGCGCAAGGTGAAGGCGCTCCGACTGGGCCACTGCCAGGTCAGGCCGTAGCAAATGAGCCAGGTAGCCTCCACTATTTGCACTAGCCACCGAAAACATGTCCGCACACCTCGACGTTCGAACGCCGAATCCTATACATATATATATGGTTTAGGAGTATAGTTAAATTCACCTAGTAGGATCTTAATATGTTATATAGCGCAAATGACGGCACTCAAGTAAACTGACTATTGTATGTATCTAGGTAACGCTTTGTAAAATGTAAATAATGTCCCCCTTTGACAAAATAAAGGTGCATTTGAATTTTATTGAATGAATATATGTATTGCACATATTAAAATAGTTTAAATTAATCGGATATATTATTTAAAAAGCATGCGCTTGTTACCATCGTATGATGTTCTTCGAGCTATAAACTCGTGGTGTTAAACATAATAAAGTGCATTTGTGCGCTCTAATATATGCGGATATATTCAAGAGGCGCTCAGGCATCTACGTCATATGCGCAGTCGAAGACAACCAACCGCACGTGCTACTACTACTTAAATAAATGGGAGACTGGAATAAGAAAGTAGCTAAATCGTGGAGTCCGAACCAGGTCTCAGGAGAACAAAAAATGAGTACAGCCGTGTCATCGAATGTATTTTTTTAATAGAGTGGTAACCTTAATTTCAATCGCCTATAATAAATAGGCGATTGAAATTAAAGTTACCAGAAACAGCAGTTTAGCTTTACCTTACGTGGGACGCCTCAAGACGCAAATCGACGTCAGTGTGACCATTTTGACATCTAAACGCACCACAGCTTATCAAACCTCAATTGGCCAAACAACAGGCAGTGCGATGACAGCTAAGCTAAGAATACCTTTACGTACTCACTCAACTTCAGTGAGTGTACGTACAAATGTGTAATATTGAATGCACATTCCATATAAAATGCATCTTAAAAAGGTGGGTACCACATTAATCTTACCTGTATACATAAGGACCGAGCTCACGCACAATAGGTGTTTGTCCAGCCACAAAGTCATCATAATTGGTCAAGTTGAATACGTAGAGTGAGTCGTACAAATTAATCGGATTCATAAATATCTTTCCCATTGTAGAATTTATCAGTAGAGGTCCAGGCCGTTCCCGACGCATTTCTTTCAAAGTCCAGACAAATGTGCCAATGTCCACAGATATCAAAACAATTACAGCTGCTGCAATTCAGACACCGCAAGCAAATGGTCAACGTCGGCATACAATATGCTTTACAGTTACAGAAGACGGTAACGTGACAATGACTATAGCAGTGACTCACTTAGAGGCAGAAGGAGACCCTTTAATAATCACCCTGCAAAAAGTATATGGGGAATACCTCAAGCACGACAAGGCCTTGGGTGTGGACGACTTCGCGGCCAAGCGTATGCTGATTTCCATAGTAACCCAGACAAAGTAGCTCAAACTTCAGATTCAAATCCCGGCTACTTATTGGATAAATTGGCTAAATGTCTAATTAGTAATACTATCAGCGCCATTTAGCATGTGTGGACAAAGTGGTCATTATATATTATATATATATATATATAATGACTTTTGAAGTGTAGCCGGCTAGATAACCGTAAAGAACGAAAACATCAAAAGCGGATTACTACGATGTACACGGATCGTCGTGCAATTAAGCGATTCATCTACGATATCCACATTTACACGTTAAACAGCCCAAACACGGCGACATTGATGGATAAACATTAGGCTTTATTAATATTTTAGCCCGATACACACAGCCACGTATAATACTATAAACCCAATTCGCCCAGGTTGGCCGAGTTAGCCCAACGTCAGGCAGTTCTCCGACCGAGATCAAGAGGGTCATGGTTTTATGCCCTTCCTGAATCGACCGCCTCAGTTTCTTTCCAGTGTGGCTGTGGGGCCCCGTCGGCGTTGTAGGATCCCACGGTCATTCGTGCACGCGCAACACCGGGATCGGATGGACGCCTGGTAATGAACAACACTTTTTGCAACGCCGCGCACCACGGGTTTTCCTCAATCCGAGGGCCGGCAAGTTGAGCAGGTCAAACGACCAAGTATCTAAGCCTAAGCGCTAACTCACTTATTTTAAGCGGTACCACGCAGATTTGCAACCGCACACACAGAATGGTAACCATAAGCTAGCGCAAAGGTAACTTGTGGTTGTGTTGGCAGGAGTCAAGCCCCTCTTTCTCACTAAGGACAAGGAATATGTTTTCCCTCACGCCAGATTGTATGTAAAGTTAACTTACCAATCATGAATATTTGGATAAAGTTTAGCTTCATGGCTGAATGCAGGCACAGCGGCTGACGAAAACAAGTTCACCTGAAATTGGTTGTGTCAGTTACAGCCAAATGCAGTTAATTGTATATGTAGGTAGCACACGACGTACGACCACAACGTATGAGCCAACGATAGTTCAAACATCGTCGTTAACTTAACATTATGCTCTATTCTCAGATGAAAAAAATACTTGTTATTTATTGCTCAGTTAGATACTCTGTCGCTTTCGTTGCAGTATATATATTATGTATAGAATTTAGTTCGGCAACTTAAAATTGGCTGATTTTTTGGAATAGACACAGTCAGCGCCGCTTAATAAGCTACAAAGCAGCCCTATAGTAGTAGCAGATAAATAACGAAGAGCCAACAAGAGCCACCTTAGAAAAAACTAAATAACTATTTCTAATGCTATCCTCTAGATTTGTAAAGTACGACACACATAAACACCCTGATTTCCATAAAAATTAACACGACGTCATATAGTTAGGCAATCTTTGACGGCTAAATCAACCAGATACAATGATAACTAGTATTTCCATACAAAACCAACGCAGACAAAATGTCACTTTGACCAATTATTTGAGCGAGGTTTGGGGTGGTTTACATTCCAGCACGCCGTAGTGTCTTCTGTACAAATAGGGGGAGAGTAGGACAAAGATCTATTTTCTTCTCGGTTGCGTTAAGCAGCGGACGTACGTTCCGCGTATTCTCGTTCATCTGAAATTAGCTCATTGCCCGCGTATCGCTTGTTCCGTTCATATTTAGGTGACTGTGTTATCCGGCTGGCCGAGACTGAGCAGCTTACCATCGGCTATGGACTCCTTTTTTGCAATTCTAAATTTGAGGTTAATCATGGAACTGAAATTTTACAATGAATAAGTGCTCGAAAACAAAATTATATAAACTGTGTAAAAGCATTATCTATTTCATACATCAACATGTCTTACTCCAAGCGAAACTAACATAACCCCTCTATACATCTTAAATGCAATCAGGGTAATTTTTCTCTGTATATGTCTTTAAGCGGCAAAAGCTTAACGTCAATAAAACACTTACGAACCGAATCGCTTCGAAGCAAGTTGAGAACTGCCCTGAAGGCATCATTCTGAGTGACCTCCGCCATGTGAGTTATACTTCTATTATGAGTCTTCCAATTAGGAAAACAATAACAATGAATCGACACTAATAACATCTTATACACCATAAGAAGGCTTTTAACAGGCACGTTTAGTTATTTTAAAGGATAAATAGATGCAGTTACCGCATAGCATTGAGGCGTAAGAACACCTAAGCGATCATGCCATCTAAGCGTCTCATGAAAAGTTAAGCTGAGACACTTGATAGTTGGGCAAGACTGTCTATTCCGTTCCACTGAGCTTCAGCATCTTTCAACCTGCGTAGCCTTTTGGACAGGGCAAAACTGCACAAATCCAGTTTTGGTTACATTTTATCGCCTGATCAAATGTTTCAAACACTGAAATAGCACACTATACTACTTTCATCACCTTCTATGCGTCAACCTGCATTGCAGATGGTTGAATACGAAAAGGTCAAGTCATATCGTCAGCATATATAACAATGGGCCTACAAAACCGCTTTAATGCGATCTCGGCTATAATGAAGTTGTTCAAAATTATCGAAGCTTGCGGCGTCCCGACGTTTACTTTTTCTCAAGACGATACAAAATCACCTATTTGTACTGTCTGCCGCCTTTCTGCTAGATGTGTCGTATACCAAGACACAACAGTGCCACCACAACCAAGAATTTCAAGCATGTTAAAACAACCAATGATTTAGAAGTTCAGTTAAACGCGGCAGAAACATCCAAGAGGACGCTGAGGTAGAGTTGGTTGTTCTGGAAAGACCTCCTGATAAAGATAGGCGGGAGGCAAGTTCAATTGAGAGAGCCTTACGAAAACGAAACTGGTTCCTCGAGAAGAAATCAATAAAACTAAGATCTGCTTAAAATCTGGATTCAACTACATTTTTAAATATTTTAGACAGGTAATTCACTAGACTGTGATAATTCGAATTTTTACGGTCGCTTCTTTTTAAGTAAGGGAATAATTATGGACACCTTTAATCTAGCTGGAAAGACACCAGCCATAAGGGAACGGTTTATTACATGCGTCAATGGACGAGCAAGAGTGATGCAGAACAGTTTTAGCAATCTGTCTGGGATTTTTACAGCGTTAACTCTCCAGGACGCATTTGTGGATTCTAGAGAGACCTCTCTCTGCCTCCAGCGTAATCACTGGAAAAGGAAAACGACCAATCTGTTTTAAAGCAGAGCAGGCTGAAAGTCTTTCTTGGTTTGAAGAGCCTTTACAGTGTTCGATCCTTTTGTGACAAATTGATAATAGTAAATACGATAATAAGCAAAATTTAATTCTAGAGACTAAGTGTTTAAGTGTCAACGGTAAAGTCTGTTTACGCTCTGCCGCAAGCGCCTTAATTTCGCAGCTAAAAAAATGAGAATTAGATGTTGCTGTAAGTTACCGCAAATAACCTGTTAAAGCAAATATTTGTATATGCATTCATTGACTAGCAGGTTGCTGAAAGCGCTATGAGCTTTATACGTGCCATCAGCATCGTACACGTTTAATCAGCTCAAATGGGCAACTCTGTCAAGAAACGAGCTAGCACTTACCCAATCAGGAACCCTGACTGAGGCTGAGCGAGCAAATAGGGCATCTGTAGCCGAAGAACACCTTTCAGATAAGAACGGTGGTGATCCGAGGAGTACCATACGGTCAGGCAAATTTCCAGAAAATCCTCACAGTTTCTAATAGCAATATTTTTATTGTATTCGATAACAGAACGTACTGGAAGTAGGGCGAGTCAATTGCTTGACATGAAAGAAGCTTTTTGCAAAAAAAAATTATAAATAGCTTTACTTTCCCTGTCTGTATGAGCCTGTACGAATCTGTCGAGCCTGGTAGCGTGATGCATTCGCCTGCGCCTCGCGACCAGAAGAGGCATATAGGTGCGCGTT
This sequence comes from Dermanyssus gallinae, assembly GCA_003439945.1. NCBI lineage: Eukaryota > Metazoa > Arthropoda > Arachnida > Mesostigmata > Dermanyssidae > Dermanyssus > Dermanyssus gallinae. Next base: position 19,296 of record QVRM01005843.1, on the reverse strand, counting down.
CGAGCCCCACCGTTGCGCATTTGTATTTTTGGGAGCCGTCTATGAAACAATGCGAAAAGCGATCTTGTGGACGTTAAATTTTGGCTGGGAGTCAGCCTGAAAAATATAGTCTGTTGCAGTGTTGCCTCCTCGCATTTTTATAGTAAGAGCCGTATCTGCCGCCATTGTTGAGTAACTTTATTTGAAATCCATTAATTTGCGCGGGCAACCAACGGTCGCAGCATTCAGCTCCCGCGGCAAAATCCAACGGACACCACTGTACAAGCACATTTGTATGGCAACCACTTCTCTATCATCATCGCAGCAGTAAGGACTACACAGTCAGCCGTCAGAGAGACGGTAGCTAACTAGTAAGGCAAAGTGCTTGTGGCTTCTTTTCTTGGTGTAGAATAGTACGGTAATTGCGATTGACAAGAAAGTCAACAGCCAGCAAGCAATTCAGGTTTAAATCACCTATTACTAGAATTGACATGAGCTGCGGAACCCACTGAAAGTATCCCGTCCAACATATCCTTCCTTATGCGTGACATAACGAGACTACATACCGACAAAAACCCTTGAATACCGCACTTCTCTATATGTACTTGAAAAACCTGTGCGTTATTATCATCACTGTTTACCCAGGTGTTGACCCACTTGGGCTGCACGTTCTCTACAGTTAGCTGGCTTAGATTCTATCTTGAGGATAGATCTCAGTCTGTAAAGGTTAGGCCTATTTAATCTAGTTGGCAGCTTGTTGGCTTGGGGACTCCACAGAGCTCTGTTATTGACCCCATTCTGTTTCTTATATTACTGAACTTCAAACTCTTGAAAATCAAACACGATAACCTGGGAAAGGCGATAGCTTTGACTGAGGACACGACAATATTGTTTCGGCTCGTCCGGGCAGCGTTTCTAGTGATATTAACGCTTCCCTTGAGTTAGTTGAAAAAGTTATTGAAGTTTTCAATGAGTACGGATTGCTTGTAAATACGAGCAAAACCAATATCTTAGTGTTTCGACCCGCTAGAAGGCTGCTTCAATTGCCCGATAGTTTTCTACTGGGTGCCAATACGGTAGATCGTTCCTAGGTGGTGAGGCGTCTCGGTTTGGTATTGCATGAACACTTATCTTGGCATTCTCACATAGATTAATTGACACTAAAGTGCTATGCAGTTATTGCAACTTTGCGAAGAGTAAGACAGGTGGGGGTTGAGAGACTTTTAACTGTCTACAAAGCCCTGTTTTTATCTATTTTATGTTATGGTGTTCTGTTGTGGGGTGGTGGGTACAGGGGCATTCTACGAAGGGTCCAGGTGATTCAAAATGATGCACTTTGTGCTATCTTCTCCCGACGGCGCTACGAGTCAGTTAGTGATCTGTTTGCTGCTTATGACCTTTTACCAGTCTCAAAAAGATATATTCTTAAGTGGCCACGCTTGCCTACAAAACCTCTGGTGGTTTACTACCGGCGGATATAGTATTTCCCTTGGTACCTAGGCGGAGAAAGCAACTGCGTAAAGCAACAGTATTTGTGATACCGCGGACCAAAAATAAACTTAAGTCTCATATCCTATTGTGTCGGCTGCCGCACGTTTGGAGCGCTCTACCAGGACGCATAAGATCTCTCTCCTCTGTGAGTATATTTGTGCGGGAATTAAAAAAGTATCTTGCTTCCGGCTCTGGTATAACAGACCGATGATGGTATTTGCAGGCCTTGTGAAGTGATGAGCTGCGGAGATGTTAATTGATTCATGAGTTAGAGGAGCCACCATACAAAAGGTCGGCAATACTGTTGTGACGAGCGTATTTCCTTGCTACAATATATAACCATGTAACTGTGTAAATTCACTCTATTTTATGAAATGAAAATTTTTCTCCAAAAACTTAAGCATTTGTAATGCAGTTTCGCAAATAAACCATGTTCTGAATTTGAATCTGAATCACTATTTTTAGCAAGCTTAGAAAGTATAGGGCACTTTAAGCCTATGTAAACGCCAACCCTCCCCAAACAATTCTTGCTGTTTACTAGTTTTACGTTTTTCACCATGTTTTGCTTAGAAACTTCACCTAGCATTTCGAGCTGTCCTGATCTCTTGAGCCCTTCCATTCCTGCGTTAGAGTAGAGAGCTGCACGGTTATTAGTGGCTTTGCTCCGCTTAGAGTTACAACTTTATACTCGGACAATTCCAACTATGTTTGGCATTGTCTTACATTACCGCTGTTTGTGAACATAGCATTTAAAGTTTGTATGACAGACTTAAAAGCTGTCCTAGGAGCCTGGCACGGCCCCGACTTCAGAAACATCCTTATTGGCAAACGTCTTCTTCGTCGTTGAGGTCCGCTTGGCCAGCGGTTCATTGTTTGTGTCTTGTATCGTTATAATTATCGAAAGCTTGATTTTTATTTCTAAACCAGCTTCCGTTTCCATAACAAATTATCTCACGACATATATCTCACGTAAGAACGACTGGAGCCTGTGACGTGACAAGATGTGCAGCAAGTAATTCCAAGGTGTCGATGAAGGAACTTGGACAATTATCTTATTAGCCATGGCGGAGTGTTCTACACTAACTTGATGCAGTGGTCTGCGCTCCATCTAAATATAGTTCGATTCTCAACTTCGTGTGCGCTATATCCTCTCGAAAAGCTGCGTTCAACCTAAGCAATCCGTACCCAATAGTTGTCCAAGTATCTACAACTTTTAGTAATGCGGATTTCGAGAAGCTCTGTAAGGTCCAAACAATGTTTGGTTACTTCAACTGTATTGGTTCAAACATAAAACCCGAATTCGTCAGGATATAGCTAAAACAGCTTGCTGCAGAGAACTAGCAAGTGGTCTTAAAAAAGCCCGTTGCCAAAGTATATTTCACTGCCTCAATTGTGCTTAATCCTTCGTGCGATAAAAATTAAAAAAACACCCTTGAAACTACATACGGTATTTGCCCTGATGGCTTCAATCTGTGACTGCAGTGTCTCCAACCTCTTGGCCGTTTCGTTTTTTATCGCTTGGGTCCATTCATTATCCGAAACAGCACTTCCAGCCTCTTCATTGTCATTAGCAGCTGAGTTGCCGGCAACTCAACAACATCAGCAATTTTCTAGTTTATGGAAGCGTCACCTGTGAGAATATTCATCTGATAACGCCGAGTATACGTTGACAAGGTGGCAGCTTCAGAAATATTTAGGGCTGCTAAGTTTGCTTCAAACACTTTTGAGTCAACTCCTCTCTCTATCTAGCTTCCCTTATCAGCGTCTTCTTCTTTCCATTAGACTTCTTTAAAGATTCCGCCCTACGTTTATTCAATCATCCTGTCATTGAATAGTCTAAACTCTAGACGTATAATGTTGTCCACAACTTCACTCGCTCCTACGTCAAGGTCCAGCAGCCTGCGTCATTACACTGCAAGAGGAGACAGTTTCAGACACGTTTAGCTGTTTCTTTCAGGAACGTACTGCCGTTGCATATAGTTGTAAAGTCTCAGCCAGCAAAGTCCATGCTGGAAACTCAAAATACAAGTATAACTTGTAAATTCAACCACAACCAAGACAAATACACCGGCTTACAAGGAATCACCTGAACAGGAATTTGCTAAACAGCACAAATATAGGCCACTCAAAGTAACAGAAGGTCGATAAGCGGAATTTTATAAATTCATTATTAAAACTAATATTGCCCTCAGCAACATTGCACTCGTTCCCTACGTGTGTGTAGCCGCCTATGCCGACAACTGCACACTTGTTGGTCCTGTTCGGAAGAATAATATGCAAACAAGCCTGATACCATATAGTACTGTCAATGTTGTGTGCAGTTTTCTTGTATATGCTTATTAACCCAAACAAACTCTAGGCCGTTCTTATTTCGCACAGCTTGCTCCTCTATGACGTCATGTACTTGTATAATCAATTTATATGAATGATCACGCTCATAAATTCCTATCGGACATCACCTGCCTTGATTGTTTATTACGAAAGGGTGGCGCGGGCTATTTGCGCTAACATTTCACTAAATTCTGACGCACATGCGTAACCCCAGCCATGGTGACTAGTCTGGGACTCGCAAACCCAGTAATTCCACGTCCCTCCCACCCTCAGGGATCAGTAATTGTGTAGGCATTGCTTCGAATCCATGGGAGCGGCGTTATATCAATCTCTACATTATAGTCTAATCTGGCATCAATTTCGCCTCATATCTGCCTTGTTGCAGCTCAGACGAGTCAGCCAGACCGTTAGCGCCTTCCACAGCTCTGCCACCTGGGGATGCGTCGAGAGCCATCGTCTGGAGCGTTCCTGGCCGTCCCTGCCTAATCCCAATGCTGGTTTGCCTTTGCTGCTTATTTCCCCTTCTTTCTCTTTCGCCTACGGGCGCTCCCTCTCGACTGGATCGGGGGCTATCGTTGAAACGAGCTCTCCTGGCCGTTCCCTGGACTACCTTGAAGAACATGATAGCTTCGAAGTGGGTACAGGACTCCCTCCATGTCTTCGCCAATGTCAGCATGTGTGCTACAACCTCCTTGATCGGTTTTCCCCTCACGGTGGTCGCACTCACGTCTCTGGCTTCTCGGAGGGCTTGACATTGCAGATCCGTGTGCTCGACATTGCCTGTCTCACTCGATCTCCATATCGTGCAGGTGTCGACACTCACCTTGTTAATCTGATCATGTACGTTTAAAACTGGCCGTGCCCGCTCAGCATTTGTGTCGTACTATAAGACAGCTCACCTTGGTTGCAGTCGTACCACCCATTTAGGCCAGAGATGAGGTCTCTGGTGCAGGTCCCCGCAAGTGTTCTTTATCTAGCTGTTAAGTCTAGATCGCCATCCTTCTATTTTTCGACCCGTTCACTTGCCAGTAAATCCCATGGCAGCATCTTGAACAGGACCGGGAGGGCGGCGGTCGACACCGTGCGGTAAGCCTGGCAGACACGAATAGTCACCGGCCGCTGTGACGATCGAAGTGCTCTCCTGTTTCTTTGTGTCCTTAGCGCCATCTCTACCTACATTGGAGCTGCGTATAGTACTAAAAACTCTGCTACACTGGCCAGTAGGCGCCGCCTGCCTTCTGTGCAGCCACCGACTCTGGGCATTAGCCGCGCCAGGCCGACCGGTACCTTGTGGGCTTTGCTAGCCACATGCTGGATATGCGCCGATCCATTGGGACATTTGTCGAATTTCGAGGAACCTTGCTGTCCGAGCAAGCTTGACAAGATGATCGTCCAGACGCAGGCGGATGTTTCTGCTTTTCTTCTTGCCTGTACGATACAGTGCTTCCGTCTCGTGCAGGGCTAGCCTTAGAGAATGGTCTTCCATCCACTTTACCTGCTCCAAAGTTCATTCGCGGCACACTCCATGATTTCAGTTTCCCGTGCCGTGATAACCAGCCCCAAGTCATCGGCATAGGCTACCATCTCGACACCCACCGGTAAGTCCGGCAGCTCGAGGACCCCGTCATAGGCTAGGTTCCACAGAATCGGCCGCAAGATCGACCCCTGAGGAACCCCCGCAATGATCTCATACCCCTGGCCGCCGGCCGACACCATTCTTGCTGATAGGTAAAACAAAATTATCTGGCGAGTGTATGGCAAGATGTCCTTGCGCCTTATTGTGTCTAAGACCACCTTACGGCTCATCGAATTAAAGGCATTTTTGACATCCAGAAGGACGAGTACAACAATGTCCTTTGTTCTTCTTCGTTGTCCGTTCCAAAACCCGTGTAAGGGCGCCAAGCGTGGATTTTCCCATACGAAAACCCTACTGGGCGTATGACAGGGCTCTCTTGAGCTCAATCTCGGCGTTGAGCCTCTCAACGATAACACTCTCTAATATCTTGTCGAAGAGACGTATGGGCCGGAAAGCAAAAGTACCTGTTGGGCCATTGCCCTCTCCCGCTGGTTTGGGGATCAGAACCAGGTTTGTGTTTTTCCACAGCCGCGAAAATCGCCTTTCTCTTAGAAGACGCATCACCAGTGCTTTAAACAGCTTTAGCCATAGCCAGACCAGCGGCCTCGCCGCTTCAAAAAATACTCCACCCGGGCCGGGTGCTTAACCGGGTGTCAATCGTTGCCGTGCTCGCTCGACTTCTCAAACATCATTTCGGAAATATCTTCAGCAGCCGGGGGCTCCTCCCCGTCACCTTTCCACGAATGAACCGGGAACAAGCAATATACCTGGTCCTCTAGAACTTACGGGGAAGTCTCGAAGAAGGCACCCGGAGCTTGGCCATAACGATTTGGTGGTAACCCCCACACGTCTCTCTACGCCTTCTGTCAGCTGTTTCCACGCCTGTGCCTAACACTTTCTGATGAGCCCTGAAAGGTCCTTGCGGGCAGCTCTCTAACTTTCCAAGAGTGTGGCCAATTGCTCGTCAACGTCTAACTCCGTCTGATTATCGCCGCTAATGCCCGTTTGTTGGCCAGTGTGAGATCTACGTGGGATTTCCTTCCTGCCTGTGAGAACGTCAAAACGTACCCGTCGTTGACAGCCATAAGCCCCTGCTCTGCCATCCATTCTAGCAAGATCTGTCCTTATTTCAAAGTGTTACGACTTCCCCATGCAATACTAGCCGAGTAGAAGTCCCTGGTAACAATCAATGGTTTTCCCTCGTGCATGCCTAAGCTTAGGCATAGTTGACCCAAGAAGATCTGAAAGTCCTGTATCCACCTATTAGGTAAAAATAGCACAGATAGAGAACCCTCGCACCGTCTAATTCTACGCACGAGAAGCCACTTCTGCTATTCCCCTGAGCCCGTACTGCCTAGTTGGCGTTGTTTTCTACTGTTCACCAGGTTGCCGCATCGATGCGTTCATCCGGTCTTTATAGCGCTCTTTTCTCTCACAAGAAAAGGAGGCATAATGCAATGCCCCTCCCATGGGCCGTCATCTTATTTAGCTCGTGCGCAGATCTGCACCGGTTGAGATTCACCGGAAGTATTATATTCATTAGAAGTACCATTGAATTCTCCTTCCTTGGCTGCGGCACCAGCGACAGCGGCGCTGATGGCTGCACGGCCTCTTCTGCTCTAACCCTCGCTGTCTATAGTCAATCGTTTAGCTTCATTGCGCTGTCGCTTTTTTCAGCCGTTTTCTGGGGGGCCCTAGCTTCCTGCTCTAATGCTTCTCTCCGCTTCTTTTCAACCTCGAACTTCTCGAGGTTACTCTTGCGAGCAGCCTTCTTTAACTCCTGAAGTTTTTTGCCAGCGCTGGCCAGTTGCTTTACGAAGCAGAGTGCCCGTCGACTTTGCAGATATAGCAACGCGCGCTTTCGCTAGTGCATGCACTAAGGAGGTGCCCGACGTCGCACCGGTAACAGCGTCGGCCTTGCGCTTTCTAATCCTCACAGTCTTTAGCCCTGTGGCCTTGCTTTTGGCAGCTAAAATATATTGATACGCTACTCCAATCCTCTGCCCGGCACGTGGTGTTACCGATCTGCAGGTCCTGCCCTGCCGGACCGCGAGTCTTCCGTGCGCATGCGCATGTTTGCCGGCATGCTCGGCTCTCGCCTAATCATGTTTGATACTGTCGCTGTCTGCGAACAGGTGTTCAGTGCTGTCGCTGTCTGTGAACGTCTCGCGGCACGATCTTCCTAGCGTCTCAGCCATCAAGCTTGGCGGTGATCGCTTCAGCAAAGGTACCTGTTGATCTCCTCGTACCGGTAACCCTCAAGAGAACATCCCCACTTTCGGCCGAGGTTAGTCCTCTGCGCGCGGCCAATATTACGCCCGCCGCACTGAGGTCTGCATTTTTTCGCACGCTCATGAGCGTTTCTGCAGCAGTTTTGCCCTTAATCTTCCTTACCTGGGAAGTGGTATGGGTTGCCTACGTCTGGCCTGAGACGCTTCCCTTTTTTGGTGCCCTTTGGTCCACGGGCGGTGTTTTAGCTATGAGTTCGACGTTACAGTCGAGTACCCGGCGGCACGCCTCGAGAATCTGAGGGATCGCGTTGTCTCTCAGCTCCTCGGTCACAGCCACAGCTAGCGCCTCGTCCCGCCTATCAACATTGAGGGTATGCAAGAGTCTACCGAAAAGCCCAATCAAATCGGCCAAGTGCGCCCCCAGAGGGAACATCCCGTCCACTAGCGTTTGTAACACGTCCGGGTGAGTCTGGAGTATTCCTTCCGTCCCCTCTTTCTCGTCTATCTCGCTGTTGTCGACGACCTCAAAGTCCCTTTTGCATCTAAGTACCGCCACCGTTCCTGGGATAAGGTCGGCCAACGCTGCTGCACCGGGAAACTGGTGAAGCACCTGTTCGAGGAGTTTATGTTATTATCCATGGGTTTAATTAGGGCCTAGTTAAATTTCGCGTTTAACAAATACAGCGTACAGCATATCATTTTCTGACAATTGATTATGTTATAGTTTAGAGATGGGTCGCCTCTGTATTCTGATAGGGTAAAACAAAGTAGGGGTAGACGACGCTGGACTCGTGCTTAATTTTCCATACATATTGTTTATTTCGCAATAACTTTGCATTTTGAGATGGTATATAATTACAATACGGTCGTCATTATATACAATATCCGAACCTAATATATTAAAATCGCCGCTTTCTTCATTTTAAATATATTCTTAGTTTGCCCAGTAGTATCAATGTATCGAGCTGCCTCTCGTAACATCTAATACTAAGTTCGATTCTATAAACTGTCCCTTATAACGCCTAATAATTATCTTTTGCAAATTGGTACCATATATATATATATATATATATATATATATATATATATATATATATATTGTTTATTTCGCAATAACTTTGCATTTCAAGATGGTACATAATTACAATACAGTTATCATTATATACAATTTAAACACTTCAGCGACCGTCCCACCGGGCGAGAAAGTGCAAAGACCGCCGTTGCGTCTGGCAGCTCGCTGCGTGGTATTTAGCGCATATCTGCGAGCAGAACCGGCAACGACATTGATCGCCAATTTGGTGAAATCCTTGAGTCGAACACGCCAAATGATGATAGCCATGCACAATGTACCTTGTGTACACGTGCCGGCCAGTGCATGCCATTCCATCCCAAAGCTCCCTGGCGAGGTACACGTCTAACTGCGCTACCTCAGCCGAGGCCTCGGTCACTTTTCCCTGCCACTCTAACAAAAATTGCTGAAGTGGTTCAGTAATAGGTGACCTAAGCCTGACTCTGATTGTTTCCACTTCCAGTCCGCAACCCGCTAGCAAGTACACAAAGCGGTTTCTTGCCGTCCGCGGCAAGCAAAGAGCGCGCTTCATATAAATTGTGAAGCATCTTTCTAGCTGTGCAAAATTTGCCGCTGAAAGATGGCCCCACACCCTGCCAAGGCTGTAATCTTTTGCAAATTGATAAACCTAAGACACCACTAATTATTAAAAAACGCATCATAGTTATGTTAACTCATTTGCCCCGGAAACTAAATTGGTATCTAACCTTTCCATGCGAATAAATCGTATTCTAAATAATACTATTAAGCATAATAATCTGTAGATGTTACAAAAGACCGCTTACAGAAAGAATCGTATATGCAGTGTATGTGGCAACTTGCGCATAACTACCGATCTTGTTCTTACCGTAAATAGACGAAGTCCACGCCGACATCTTTCTATGATTGCAGATTCTAGCACACTGGTGGTGTCTGATGGTTGCGGTTTGGTCCATCATCTGCTTCTGCTTACTCTTTTGGCCTCGTCTCGCCTCGGCTCTCGCCAGTCATCGGGTTGTATCGATTCGTCCGCCCGACCGCCCATCCGTTTCCCTATTATGAACCCCACAGTCATCACCATCATCATGGTCGGCGTCACCTCGGCACCACCATTCAAAAAGGCAGCCGCCATTAACCTCACGCATCGTATCGTAAAGCTACAAGCGCCAGCTCTACGAAAAGAAGGGCTCGTAGTACAAGAAGGATATATATATATATATATGCATATACCGCAGTGCTAGATCGCTCGCCTCTAATGTCAACAGTCGTTTCCAGAACCCGCCTGATAACACGCTGCGAAGAGTTCAGGGGTGGCTAGGTCTCGGCAGCTGCCACGCTGCTGCTGCTGCAATATCGTCATTGCCCATGAATATAAACAGCAGATAATCACGATTGCTCTGCTGGTGTACCAGCATTACACAACTATCAAAAGGCTTTTACCCATTCATAATAAAACACACACCTGAATCAACTTAAAGCCCTACATGATATACACATGTAGCATCATCATGCAACCTTAGTTCAATTTTTTCTTTAAAGTACGATAAGTTTATTAAATGTTTCATATGTTAATAGTCAAATAATAATTGGTACTGCTACGGCATTTCTGGCAGTCCTTCTCCCGGCGATGGAAGCGACCCCACTACCGCCACTGCGTTACCACGTTGAACTTCTATGGAGATACGCTGCACCAGGTACTCCCCGGCTCGCGCATCTTTTGTCACAGCAGTTACCCTCTTTCCAAGCTCCTTGAGGAACTTGATGGTCGCCTCACCCATAGGCCCTAGCGTTTCCACGGCGATCGGCTGAATTATGTACTGCGGCGAAAGCTCCCTGTATTTCGACAATTTGCGACTTTCAGCAAGACGTGCGCTCGCGCCAGCTTCCCGACTTGTGCGCGCAATGTAACTGTTGGCGGTGTACATGAAACCGTCGCGTCCCACACTAGCAGACGACCCCGTTCCCATGGTGCTAGGGATTTTCCACCCGGGCGTAGAAGGCTGTTGGCGCACATACCGAGGGGCTCTTTCATTGAAGGAATCTGGGCGCTCTGCAGAGCACGGTGTACGACATCGTTGATGGCGAAATGTCGTGAATGGCGACCGGCACTGAACCGGCAGGACAGCGCATGTTCCGCTGTAGCGGTAACTTAAGACCGACACAGGTTGCAGACGTGCTCTGCGCAGACAGCCTCCCCAAGCCGCAGACCTGAGACGATGCGGAGTGTGTTATTGTCCAGCATCGTCCCCAGTTGCGGCGAAGGGAGGGCCTGCAGCCACTTTCCGCTCATTGGATCGGAATTTTCCTTTTAAGTCTAGGATTTGTGCTACAAGCGCGTCTTGCCTCTTTTTTACCACCAAGTGGTCTAGTGCTCCCTGAGTTTTTCGCTCGCGGGGCTCTCCCCAGCAAACTCGAAACTCCTCCAGGGCCTCATCGGAGGCCCTGGCCAGCTGAACTGAGGTATCATTAACTCTAATCGAAAGTATTAAATCCTTAAATGTTGTCAAGGATCCCAAGTAGCACGATAATGATAAATCCCTAGCACGGCGAATCCCTAAGCCCCCCGCGCTCACAGGAAGTGATGCCTGGGCCCAGGATGCAGATCTCAGGTGAACGTTGAGTAGCCGTTCTAGTTCCGTACGCAGAATGTCGTCGAAGTTGTCAAGAAGGTCGGTCCTTTTAAAAGAAGGTGAACAACGCAAAAGATACGTCAAGCGAGGAGTGGAGAGACTTTGTCGCAAAAGGTATAACGCCGGGTGGGCATCTAGGGTTTGAAGTCTGCTGCACCATCGGCTGACTTCAACAAGTTTTCTGCGCAGTACACCCTCCAGCGCCGCATCGGTAAGGGGGGCTCCCAGAAGCTCGATACTGTCATCGGCTGCTAATCGAATGTCGGGTAGTATTCCCCGCAAGCTTGAAATAGGCTCGTCGCGGTGCTCCTCTGACAGTAGAAAGAGCTCGCATTTATTTGCGTTGAGTGTTAAGCCGGAGCACGCTTGAAATTCCTGAACAGTCTTGATGTCTGCCTGGATCGTTGCCAGGTCACCTGCCAGCGTTGCGTCATCAAGATACCACGGTCGAAACCGTTTTAAAGGCGTTTTGAAAGCCGAGCTTGACTAAAGCTTTTCTTAGCCCTCTGTTCGATTTGATGAAAGCGGCGGCCGCATGCACAGCCGCTTTTGCTCCTCCTTTTATCCCGCACCCTAGTTGCATGGGAGGCCGAATACCACCGTCCTTTTTTCGTAGAGCGAATAATGTTGCGCCGTAAAAAGTAGATAGCGTGAACTCTGGAAGTCGCCCGTTGGCTGCTAAAATAACGAAGTGACGTAACGCTTGCAACAGGGGGTTGCTATCATCCTGGCGGCAACCTATGAGATCTTTCAGATGCCGAGGGCGAAGACCATCCGGGCCGCCACTAGAACTACTTAGAAAACTTCTAATGACGAATCGAATCTCCTCAGTCGTGACATCAATTTCAGACGCTGGGGGTACCGGCGTCGGCGCCTCAGGGTACACTGGATTCGTGGGGTGTGCGGGGTGCTTTTTCAATAAACTTGCTCTAGTATTTGCGTCAATTGGGGCAGTCTGATCTGTAGAAAGCAGGGTCCAAGTTAGTTCAAAATGTAATATTGATATTATATGTTTATTTCTACTCCTAATTGTGGTTCCTTGTTTGTGCTACAACTTTATATATCCACATGAATAGTGTGAAGCATATGCACAAGTAACAGTAAGATTTTAGACATTGACGTAGTATCTGGTATAATTACAATTATTTATCTATGGATTATGTACATATGTTTATATGGTTTAACCAGACCCAATGATATAGTGCGTCCTGACAGCGTTTTTGAATTAATTAAGTTATACAAGTGTCCTGATACTACTAGGCAACTTAATTCACAGTATAGCACCTAAATTACAGAATGGTCGAATAATGGGGTCCACTTCTTAAAATGATTAATGTAGGTATATACTCCTCGTCTGCGTACGCCGGCACGATATTAAGCGCCACCTCGGCTTACCACCACAAATAAAGGTCTTTTCGAAACTGCCAGCACGCCATGTAGTCTACCGGTATTCATGGCCCGAGCGACCCTTCTCGTTGTATGACTGACTACAAGAGCACTATGGCAGACGGCTATGGCCAGCATAATTATACACTACTTCTAAATGGTGATTATTCCAAGCGTGCTATATATATCCCAGTCTGAAGCAACTGGATACTGTCAACGTTAAGTGTTGTGGAATACGCTGATATATATTGCAAAGTCGTTGATGCCGACCTTTTCAAAGTGAATAAAATGTATGAATAAACGAACTGGGCTAACCCTGCGTTAGAGAACCCGTAATCACACGTTCGCACGGAGACAATTGTCCACTCCAAAGTGCTAATATAACGAACTTATATATATAAATATAAATATAAAATAAACGAATTATTGTTATTCTTGATCTCAAGATTCGACAAAACGCGGCGCGCGATTATTATCACTGATTTCTCAATCTCATTAAGAGTTGTCGATGAACATTATTTCCTCTAAGTTAGACTTGCTAACGATATTTGGTTGACGGGTGCTTCCTCCGGCAATCGTGCTCGATGTCAGCGATCAGTCTAGTACGAGCAGCAGCCCAATTACTTAGTCTTGTGTTAAGTAGATCATCTTTGTACGACGCCGGAATTCTGGCGCAGCAACTTAGAGATACAATATTTTAAAGAACTTGACAGTTGCAGTAAATGCCAAAATATAACGTGTGTTGCAAAAAATTAGCAACTCATGTTTTTTTGTGATAATTTCGGCTTGGTTTATTTGAATGGCTTGAAATTTTAAGCGCATGATGTACATGACGAAACATGAGTATAGTGTTGATTTAATTGCAATCTCAACATCGGTTCATACAAAAAATAAAAAAGTGTGAAAAAACAGTGTTGCAAAATATTAGCAACAATAGCGCCTTACAGCGTATTCGATTCTTAGCAGGGCTGTATGACTCATTTGAAACTACATATTTTATTCTAGAAACGGGTTTTTTCGTCCCTTCTTCTGAATCAAATCGTAAACTCGGTCTTTCATGGAGTTAATGAGCTGTTGTAAGTACGAAAGTGGAATATTAGTCCATGCTTGCTGGACAGCTTCTTTGAGGTCCGACAAATGATTATATTGTCGACCATTTGCGTAAATCTGCTTTACCAAATGTCCCCAAAGATTTTCAATAGGATTCAGGTCTGGACTTAATGCCGGCCAGTTAAGAAGTGGCACTCCTTGTTCTTGAAAAAAGGCTATAGTGCTAGCCGAGGTATGAAACGTGGCGTTGTCTTGTTGTAAAACTGCGTCAGGTCCTCCAATTCTTCTGAAGTGGGCTTCTAACTGGGAACCGACAATGCGCTGGTACATGTCAGAATTGTTTCGGCCCACAATCTCGACTAGATCAGACTTCCCATTATATCCAAACACGCCCCAATATTTCACAGAGCCACCACCGGCCACACGTTTCGAGAACCATTTAGGTTCCTTCCGTAAGTCGTGCCAATAGTACTGACAGCCGTCAGGGCCATCGAGATTAAATTTATTTTCATCCGAGAAGACGATGTTTTTCCACTCGTTATGCCAAGTTTGGTATCTATGCGAAAATTCACGCCGTGCGACAATGTGCTTCAGTTGCAGTCGCGGCATAAGCGTCCTTTTCGCGTATCGCACGTTTTTGTCAGAACTTAACACTCGGTACACTGCGGATCGGTGCACTGGCACTCCCAAAGTAGTCCTGATCCTGGAAGAAGACATTTGGTCATGATTAGCCAACTGTATGATCCTTCGCCGATCTCGAATAGTCAAAACTGGCTTACGCCCACTGTTAGATCTGCACCTTTGGTTCACTCCAGGGTGTAAGAACCTGCTGATGGTGCTCTTATGCCGTCCTAATCTGGTTGCTATAGCAGTTACTGTATGACCGAGCTCAGCATATGCCTCAATTCGTGTTTTTTCGTTATCCGAAAGATCCTTTGTACGACCCATGGTTTAAACATAAGATTCGTCGTTAGTTCGGAACAACGACTAAGCTGTAGAATATTTTGCAGCTATATAACGATTGATTTAGCTAGACAATATTCCTGACATTTGATCCCTGGGATCGAATATCAGCTGTAGTATCGACTATCCTTTACAAACAAGAGCTGTGTTGTTAGCATGTTATTGTTGCTAATATTTTGCAACACTGTTTTTTCACACTTTTTCATTTTTTGTATGAACCGATTTTGAGATTGCAATGAAATCAACACTATACTCATGTTTCGTCATGTACATCATGCGCTTAAAATTTCAAGCCATTCAAATAAACCAAGCCGAAATTATCGCAAAAAAACATGAGTTGCTAATTTTTTCCAACACACTTTATATATATATATATATATATATATATATATATATATATACGAATGTGTCGCCAAGACAAAATTCGACAGATAAATGGCTCAACTTTGTAATGATGGAAATGTAAACTTGTGTATTGTACCGATGTGTCGTTTTGATTTGGTTGCTATAACCTGTATCCGAGAAATGTTCTACTTGCACATAAGATTGATTGAACCACTTCATTCAAGGTAGAAATATACATTTGCATATATGCATGTGTGTCCTGTGATAAACATGTAGTTATAATCTGCATGTAGTGCAGGGTGTTGGCGGCCCCTAACACTCATTATTATGCCTAGAGATCCTCTATGGCTATAGGTCACTGGTGTAGCGCTTCCGTGCGATTAACACAGGAACCATGTTGCTAGCTAGCTTTTCAACGAACATCTTGTTGAATGGACGCGGGTTTTGTCTCAGCTGGAGCAGCATTCTTTGATCAAGCTTTTCAATCACGTCAATTGTGTGGGAAACGTCGACATGGCACCGGTCAACATGGCACCGGTCAACATGGCAGCGAAATGCATATGTCAGTAGTCGGAGGGTGTACAGCTCAGGAGAGCGTACAGCAAAGGATCGGACGATCCAATTAGCACGTTAAGTAGCCCTTGTGACAACATCAGTAAATTAAAGCGCATACGCGATTACTGTTTGCAAGTAGTAAAAAAAACAACGCACATTCTGCAGCAAAACGGAAATGGACAACAGCATGACGGAGCGGAAAGCAGCAGGAGACTCGTACAGTTTTCTCTAGACAATCACTGCTCTTCCGTCTCGCCACCTCCGAGCTCCGAGGACTATGTGTACATGTTCGGAGTTCCTTAATTTGTTGCATGAGATCTTTTACAACTTAGAATTAAAAACATTTTTAAGAAGTTGTTTTTAATTCTAGACTATCCTCCGTCCCCTACGGAGGGGAAGTTTGCACAACTCCTGACCTCCAATCTTGTAAGGCTGATTGCATTTCTATATCTGAAATGCAGGACACCATTTTTATGAATGAACAGGTCCAAATCAAGGGTGTCTGCCCAGACCTTGAAAGCGTCTCACGTTGTCTGAAGACGACATCTGTCCTCTACAGTGCGGAATCGACAGTAAAGTTTCACATCATCAGCATATACTTTAGCTTGAACTCTTCATGGAATTGTATACCTTTGTGAATTGCTGTATAGAATATATATCAATTTGGGTTTCCAGGAGCTGCAGCTTCGTGCTGTAACATTTGCGATAGGCAAACTAGGCTTCCGATATTAGACCTTGGTCTCTAGCGTTTGTATATATGGCTTTCGCAGTGACGCTTTCAATAAGTTTGCTGGCTATCACCGTTAGCGAGACGGGACGCTTACTCGCAGCATCAGCCTTATTGCATTTCTTATCTACGGGGTGCATTATAGCGGAGCTAAACAGACCCGGCACTGTACCATCTTCCAATATTAGACGAAAAATGCGGCTTAGAGGCTCACACATTGAATAATCTAGTTTATTGAACACGATCGCCGGAATTCCGTCAGGGGTCTTGCTCGTTGTGTTTGATAGCTTCCGCAAGTGTTTCCGCAAATTTGTGGAGGAAACATCCACATCGTTCATGATGTGAGGGGACGGTGTTCCTTCTGGTATTTGCGGAGCCGGCTGTAACAGGCGCTGCTGTAACTCTTCAGCAGTCGGATAAATGTGATAAAATAATTCTCGTAGAAGCTCTGCCTTCTCGATGTCATCCGTTGCAAACGTTCCATCCTTATGTTTAACGGACGACAGTAGTCATAATTCTCGACCTCACGTAGCTTGACACCCTCGACGGGTCTTTGCTGCGAATGATTGCACTTTCGCTTAGTACTCGTTGGCGCCGGGAAGCTCTGGCTATTTCTTTTTTAACTCAGGCTATTTTTGATGGCTCAGAAACTGCTTCAAGAGCACTGAAGTTTACGTAGATGAACATTTATTGACCCTTTTCCAGTCTTCTGTAAAGGTATCCATGACTATTAAAAGTACGTATACTCAAGCCATTTGTGATTTATATTATTTACTGACGTGCAGCTCTAGAAGAAGATATCCTAATTTGTTAAATCCATGTTTTTGTTTTTGTAATCGAATCTGTGTGAGCAATGCATGTTAACCGGGCGTAAAGCCAGAATAACAGACGAAACCATTTGATGATCGAATTCGACTGGGCCCGGGGATACTACAACTTGACTGACTGCATCGTCATTGCACAAAACAACGTCCAATATAGAGCCGAGCCTCGTTGGTTTGTCAAGGAACTGCCTGAATTCTTCTGCAGCGCAGATGGATTCCAATGCACAGGCGGTGCACTTCACTGTCGTTTGACATTATTGGCGGATTCTGTCATCACAGTTGGGACAGGTAAGCGCTTCTTTTGCTTTTGTCGTTGTTGTCGCTGCTGAGTTTCACCTTTTCTGGGTCTTGTGTCCTCGTTCTCGATGCACGGGCCATGTTGGACGCTTCTTGTCACGGTAAAATGTAGGCTATTTTTCAGGAGCTTGCCAAAACACGCCAAACCCCTCTTTGCATTCGAACAGCTGACTATATTCTCACAAAAATCCTCATCACTAGCTGATAGACGTATACCTAATAAATTTACTTCTAAGATATTGGAAAATGGTTTTTAATGAGATGCAATAAAGTAAGAGGACTTTATGCTCAAATGAAATGCAAAGATTGTGATTTATTATTAAATTTACGCAGTGGTTTTACATTTAATTAAATTGTACATCTATGATTATATATGGATCCACTTGCATTAGAGCCATATGCAAGTATAATCACCACAAAAGGTGAATATATTATTTTAACAATTAGTTCACTTCAATGATACGTGAACATATGCATAATGTATTATACTGAAAATAAATGTATCATGTCTTAAAAATAGTTCAGCATTATTACTGTTCTTGTAAATCGCATGCCTTTTTTCTGCGACAGTACAAAGTAGAGAATGTCGTACGACACGTTGCTCAACCGGCGTATTATCCATACAGCCAGTATCTGCGTGCTGCACGTTTGAAGCTTTGTCAATAAAAAATGTCGATAAAAAAATCGTAACTTGTCAAAAACGGCAACGAAACTAAAATTCCACAACATATTTGTCGTCGGCAAACTATACAACTACTCTTCCGTCACAGGTCCAATATCTTGGCCAGATAGCGGTTCCTTTTTTAAAAAAATTTGCCGTGTTGACGGAACGTAATCTGTAACAGATACAAAAAATGAACGTGTTAGGCATCGCATAACATACCACATTGAGAATATCTATAATGTAAACACACTTAGTTCATTAGAGTGTAGAGGAAACAAAGCAAATTGATAGAACTGATTGTGTATTAATTACTAGGTACGCCAGGAAAAACAACACCAAACAAATGGAAGTGTCAAATAGGAACGAAATTCGCAGCAGGCCTGCCGCAGCACACGGCATATATGGTTAAGACCAGTAAATATGGTAACTGTGCGCGACTGTATGCTTTATTGTACTACACAATAAAAATAAAATTGTGCCCTTGCCGTTGTCGCACAGATAACTAAGTAAAAAATAAATGTTTTACAGCGCGCGTCTTAAAGCTTATCCGAAAGGCATACATAACATCAGGGGGTATGCTTGCCTAAACTTACTTGAAATATTTTCACTGCCAATGATGCTTTCGAATTCCATCCACCGTCCGGTCACAACTCTCGGTCCTGCTCTGGCATTTGCAGATCCGAATAGTTGAAGTGGATATATCTCCACGGGGCTCTTCGAACTCGAGTACCACAAATCCATATCGCTTGTTGGGAAACAGTTTCTTTATCACACCTCGGCAGAGTACGCCCCGATGAGGCGAATGTTCGGGCGTAGCTAGACGCTGCAGATCTGCTATTTGCCGGAGGTTGGGGTAGGGTGGTGACCGGTACGTGACGAGGGCACCCGCCGTCGACGACGACGATGGAGAACGTCGCCCGGCGGCATTAGAGCCGTCATTTTTGCTGTCGTCATCACCGCCACGAACTGCGGTTGTGGCCTTGACGCTGACACAGTGCTTCTACCGGCCCCACTGGTAGCGAACGTCTTGTTTAAAATATAACGCATCGCAAAGTAGATATTTATATTTTGAGAACACAACTATTTTAATACCCTAGTTAGTTCCTTAAACCCGTATCACAAGATGTTTGAGTGAGAGGATATAATAAATACGGCAGATTAATTTGACATGGGGCTAAGCAAATCGAAAATGAATAATA